>JAOXXN010000463.1:460029-472957 GCA_026770055.1 Myrmophylax atrothorax | reverse complement strand
ATTATTATTATTATTATTATTATTATTATCATCATCATCATCATCATCATCATCATCATCATCATCATCATTGTCATCATCATTGTCATCATCAGCATATTTTTATTTAGCATGATTAGCATTATTAGCACTGTTATTTACATCATTATTTCAACCAGTTGAGGTTGAAATCTCACAGAGTATTAAGAAATAATATATTTTATACTTAATTTAATTAAAAAGTGGCAATTTGTGAAGGCAGATTATTTGTACCACTGCTATACTGGCTAAAACATCCCTTCATTGGAACTTGAAATCCAGAAGCCAAGAGGAAGGGGACTATATACTGTTTTATCATTTGAGAAGAGGAATTCTTGAAAAGGAATTTTCTGTACAGGCTTTCTGCTATCTTTCTACTCTAAAGGAGCAGGTTTTAAAAACAAACAAACAAACAAACAAGAAAAAAGTTAACCTTGCAGGCAGATAGTTACTATGCTGCACTAGACACAATTGTGGGCAGAAATGTATCCGTTTCCTTGTCTCTGTCAGAAGAAAGAACTCTAGATCTGAGATTGTCATCTATTAATATTTTCCAAACTCCTAAACTTTTATTGTGCAGGGGTTTTTTTTTGAATTATTTTCCTCTCTACACTTTTGAGCTACTACAAATAGTAATTTCAGATAAAAGACTCATCATATTCTCTAATGAAAATACAAAATTATGCTGGAGTGCAAGAAAATTCCCTCTAAAATTTAGACAAACAGAATTGTTTTTTTTTTTTTCCCTCATTTCTAGGAAAATTTATCAATATGCCAACTAATTGTAAACTGTTCTCCAAACCAAAATATTTTTGAGTCTACATTATTTCATCATTTGAATTTGCCTGAGAAAACTAAATGACATAGTTGCTTAGGTCTAAATTGAATTCTTCTTGCTTGGGTAGAAAGCTCAGAATCCAGTCACTTCCATGGTTTTATCTCAATAGTGTGTGTTTATATTTTTTCAATTTCACCTTTGTTTTTCAAGGATGATTATTTCCCATGCGTAAGGGAATGATTTAAGCTACCATGGTCCTCACCCAGTCACTACTTGTACACAGCTCAAATTCTTTCAGTGAAACTTTGGGAAAGAGTATGAATTTCCTCATTTTACAGGTAATTTATACTGTACTGATTTCACTTAGCTGAAACTCTCTTTAGAGCTCTATACATATTTCCTAATAAAAGAAATGATCCAGGAATGCTATGGTAGTACAAGAGCAGGTCCAGTGGAGATATTTTTTAGCTTCTTCAACCTGGAATATAGTAATATTTAGCCTCCAGTATTTCAGTTTGAGAAGAATATAATAACATTTTTATACATATGTGGGATTAAAAGCATAGAAGGACATAATGTGCATACATAGAAGGACAAAATGTTCGATTTTACTGCAGAATAGTCATGCCTTTACTAGACCAAAATTGCTTTTTGCATTACCGCAAGACTCTCGTTAGGGATTTGTATGTGTATTCAAAAGCATTTTATCTCAGCTCAGTTACCATCCTGAAAAGTCTGACATAAAAAGAGAAGGAAAAAAAAATACAAAACAGAAGAAAACCAGAAGAGATATCTATATGTAGTTAGTTACTAACACCAAGAAGAAGAATTTGATGGAAAAAAAAAATCATTGAAGACCGAGTAGTTTGAAACATTATAGACAGCATAAAAAGAGCATGAATAGTATTCGAGCAAGAAACAGACTGTGCAAAATTAGTATTTGAAGCTATTATTTAGTATAAAAACAACAGAAGGTGGAGAAGATTTTACCAAAAATAACTTCTTTCTTTGAGCTTAAAATGAGAAACTTCTCTCTCTTGAATTCTGGCTTCCAGATGCTTTTTGTCTGAGGGCAAGGACCTAATGATTTATTTTTTTCTTGCATACTGTTCATAAAAATATAGTTATGAGCAATAGTAAGAAAAAACTCAACAATGTAAGACCACAAAATGAACTATCAGTTATATTTTGTAGCATAGGGCAATGAAGGTCATCCGCTTTTTTAACATTAATTATCTACTATTTTGATGAATGTACCGACTCCTCATGTTGCAGAAGACAGAAGAAAAGCTTGAATGAATTGTCTTTCTTTATATACAGAATGTTGCAGCAGAATGTTTAGTTGTAAAGGTGTTCCAGGTTGTTTCATTTAGCCTTCTCTGCAGCTGGAGATGTGTGAAGAATTTATGGTCTTCTATGCAAAATAAAATACCAGACTTAATTGTCTGATTACATGTGATACAGATAAATATCAGACTTAATTATCTATTCACATGTGATACAGACATCTGGAAAAATGAGAGATTGCTTTCAATAACATCAACAAGTCCAGCAAAAAATAATGAATATTCAATAAATTCTGTGCTGTGTCATTGCTCTCTGAAACTGTAATCCAAAACCCATTAAGGAAATAATAAGTGTTCTCAATCAGTAATTAAGCTATGCCATAGGAAAGAAAAAAGTAATAAAAATAACATTATTCACTTTTGTATCTTTTATATATATTTGAAATACTTCTAAAATAATCATCCTTTTAAACATGCCTTCTTCCTAGTGGTTGCACAGGTATATGATCACGTATATTTCTATATTAAGCAGAGAAAACCAACACAAATGAATATATCCAGTCTTGCAGAAGGAATAAATAAGGAATTAAAAAGCACTTGGAACATACTTCATTACTCATATCTGTACTGAAACTGACACAGGATTGGCAATAATATCCCCCAAAATGTTAAGGGACAAAATTGGACGAGATTCTCAGCTAACACATTCACATGTATGACAGCACATTGGTTGAGAATATTTGAAAAAAAAAAAAGAAAAATCTTTGCAGTAAAGCCTTGAATGTCAGATAAGTCATGTAATGGTAATGTTCCCATGCTTTAGGATACTGAATTGAACTCTAAATTAAGATGGTATCATAGTTACACAGGTATGTATCATGATGAGTGGTCTGTATTACCCTTTGAATCACTTAATGACTTTGCATCTCGTGCTGAAAGCTTTTTAGATTTTATTGCCCTTTGAAGATCCTCCATTCTGGTTTAGACATTAGTGGACTAGAAATCAATACTAATGGAGGCATGGCAGTAATTCATATTGCCTTTAAGTACGGTATCTTGAACACTTAAAAACTTTATTTTTTTCTTTCAGAGACTGCTGATCTTAAGCATACACATTATTTTGTGACCACTTTGTTTGAAACTCCTTTACCAGGTTCACAAAGAAAAGTTTCTTCTAAGAGACAGTAATTTTACTTCTTGGATAGAATAACACTTTTTTCCTTTTTTTTTAAAAAAAAAATCTCAATTCTTCTATTTTTCTTTAAATGTATACTCACAACACACAGAAAAGTGTACAACTGATTATTGTGGTGAATGTCCCTTTAGAACAAGTGGGTCATCAGTTTATATTTTATTTTGTCCAGGAGAGAATCTTACTATGCCAGTAACAGCATCTCTATTGTCCCATGAGTTTTATTCACCTTCCACATCTCATATAGTTTCCTTTTGATTTCCAATATAACTAATTTCATAAGAAGCCATCTGGGACTGTGCACCTCAATATTTCACTATGAATTAACTACTTGTTTGTTAAAATGTCAATTCCTTCCATCAAATGTGTAACTTGCTTGCACAGAATTCTTTTGGAGAATTCAGTGACAAAGTAATAGAAATATCATTAAAAAATAAAAATTAGTTTTTCTGTTTCATCTTAATTTTTTTTCTGGTGTGTGGTTTTGTGCTTTTTTAACTTTTTTTTGCTTACTTTTTCGTTTGGGGTTTTCTGTTTGGTTTTTTGGGTTTTTTTTTCTTGCTTTAGATTCTTAATGTGTTCTAAGGTTTTTTGAAACTAAAGGTCACACAAAGCATGAAAGATCTTTCTGTTTATACACATCAGTTCTCCATCCAGAAAATACTTAGACCAGGAATATAAGGAATTTCCAGTTGGTGATCACCGGAAAACAAAATTAATTTACACATTATCTAGTGTCTCATGAGAGCTGTACAGAAAAGAATGATTCATCTGCCAAAACATCAGTCTGTCTTAATCAAACATTATTTTTTCCCTCCTCTTTTGTAAAAATGCACTTCAGTCATTCTGATTTTTCCTTTATTTGCAATTAATTGATAGGCAACAATATCTGTTGGTGGGTGATTCAGATTCATTCCAAACTGTGTATCTTTTAAGAGGATGGAATGAAAATTTCACAGGGTTTCACTCTATAAATGGAAGTGGGTTTTTTAGGTAAATTGAGGTCATGATGAGTTATGGAGGTAGTACAGCCGTGCCTCAAGTATTAATCTACTTTTAGTTATTCTCTTTGTATTTGTTTTGGTTTTGGTTTTGTCTTTGTTGTCTCACTGATAGCTTCATATAATTTAATGTATTGATCTGTTTCTACTGATACCATCCCATATTGAAATTCCCATTTCCATAAAAAGCTTCCTTATGAAATAAGTAACTTGCATTGACAATTCTGGTGCCTGAAATAGTGTTTTCAGGTTGAATTAGAGATCATTGTTCTCAACTTGACAAAAAATTAAGGCACATTTCTGTTTTTCAAAGAATGTGTAAAGAAGCTTCAAAAGTGACATTGTTAAAAAAAAAAAAAGGCAGTTTTGTTTTGCAGGTTCTGAAACACCTGTAATTTATCCTCACACAGCTGTAATTATCTATTGAGTTTGCAGTTCTGTACCCTTTTAAAATAGATTGGAATTGTGAGAATTGATAAAATAAGGTACCTTTTAGTTGGCTTTAAGAATACTTTAAGAAATAAATATCTAAACACTGCAGAAAGATTTTTTTTTTAATCTATTATAAATCGAAATTAGTAGTGACTTTTATTTAAAAGCCATTATTTGGAACAGTTGACCAGAATCGAGATTCAGTGAAAACAATTATTGGCTTAAAAGTGCAAAGATTTTGATGTGATAGAATTGGCTTTGTGCTTTTCTGTCTCGATTTCAATCATCATTTAAATAAAATTTATTGCTCAAATAAGAGAATACAAGATTGTATTGAAATGCCTCTCTCTCCTGTCTCTCTTTCTCTGTCTCCTTCTATCTCTCTCTCCACCTTTCTTGCAGAATTAAGACTTTGATTCATGATCATTGCTTCCTATATCATTCCTTCAAAAATAGCTAAGACTGTCTCTCATTATATTTATGATGTTCCCTTGAAAATTTAGGTAGGCTAAATTATTTTACTCAGACTTAAGTGGTTTTCAGACACTCAAGCCCAAACTGATATAGGTTACACCCAATCACGGTTTTCAGGAAATCTCCCTAAAACAGGTTGGTTTACACATCGGTATTTTTATGACAGAGCTGAAAAATTGTGAAAAATACACAGATCTGTTTGTTCTTCACAGAATTCATTCTGTGAGGCACTGCGTTTTCAGTCACAGCTGTGGGGTAAAACCACAGGAAAACTGCTCTTGCAGAACTAATTTCTCTGCACCCACTCACAGGGAATTTCTAACAGTGGCACTACAGTGGGGAAAGTCTGGGGGAAAACACAGAGATATCAGGGAAAGGGAAGAAGGTTTGGAAAGATTTGGGAAGAGAAGGGGATAGTATTTTCAGCTGGAAAAGATCTTCAATGATCATCTAGTCTGAATTCCAGAACTTCTCACTGAAATTCTTACTCCTCTCTCTCTCTCTTTTTTCCCCCCCCTTACTTTCTCTTTTTCCTTTTTTTATTTTTCATGTCCCCAGAAAGCACAAAGAGGATCAGCCCTGGCCAGGCATATCCATTACATGTGCATCAGGAGTCTTAACTGGGGGATTTTCGTAATGTGGAGTCTATTTTTTTTCTCTTCTATTGTCTGCTCCAAGGCAATGATGCAAGTCCAATTAAAACTTTGGACTGCATGTTAAACACAATGTAATGATTTCATCCTTCAGTATCTTGTCTGAGGGAGTGAGAGAAGTGGCTTTCTCTCACGATATATCAGATAAATCTCAGTAAAAGTAGGCTCTCCATTTCCATTGCTAATTTGCTAAACCAATTTAAAGTCGTAAGGCAGTAACTAAATAACACTTGTCATTTAAATTTTAAGTTGATGGATATACACTTAAAAAGACATCACTGAGGTGAATGTTGCCAGAACATCTGAACATTTCCAAGGAGGAAATCTAGCTACTGAGGGAAGACAAAAAAGCAGGGGATTCACAATTTCATGCATTTAAAAGAGCTTTTTACCTGATTTACCAGTTCTTAATATACTGACAAAAGATTCTTGTAAGGAAGCTGAATTTCTGCCAGTCTTTACAGTCTCTTGAAAATCAGATTCTAACAGATGGAGCATGTTCCTCAATATGAAAAACTACATCACTGAAAATTTGATATTGATCTTTTTAGCTTTTACATTTTTGAGGCCAGAGGGAAGTGATCTTGGGAATAGTGGTAGATTTATTTTAGAGCTCAGGTGGCATCCATTTTATTCTGGCATATCAACAAACATTTTCAGTCTGCCCAGCTGCTTCTTTAATCCAGTGGATGCTTAAATCAGGAAACATGTTAAGAATGACCTTTTCTGCTTAGATTTATTGTCAGGTTTAGTTGCTTTTCAGTAATGAAAATGTTGAGCTGGTTTTTTAGATCAGATGGAAACAGATCAAATAGTTCAAAATCTGCATACTTGCAACAATCACACAGGAAAAAATTCAGTGTATCTAGGCTGGAATAAGTCAGATCACAATACAAACAGCACTTGGATAAGTGTTACACATTACTCAGTGACAACAATGGAATAGTATTTTTATTAATTCAATGCAATACCATGTCTGCATTAACACCTGGATTTCAAGACTAAGATAGTGCAGAGGTGAATAATGATTTTCTGGGTGAAACTGATATTTTAAAGGCCTGGTTCCAAGTTGTTGGAGTTTAGCTTTTTTTAATTTGTTGGTGTTCTTTTTCCTTTTTTTTTTTTTTTTTTTTTACTGAAGTGGTGAAACAAGACTCACAAATAAGTGCAAGCATTATTTTTTCCCTTTGGGGAATGCTTTAATTTTTAAATTGGAGGTGGAAACTTTGTGGGAAAACTATTGATGACACTGAGAAGGGAAAAGAGACTATAAGGAGGTGCAACAAAATTAAAAAAGAAAACAGAAAAGAAAAAATACAACACCCCCCCCCCCCAAACACCCAAACCAAACCAACCAATGTAAAAATAAACAAACAAACAAACAAAAGACATACATTGTGGAAAATCTGTGAAATGCACTTTCATGGCTTGATCTTCCATTCACTAAATTCATTGGAATTTCCTAGCTATACTGAGTTCAGGCAGCTTTCATTGTGCTGCTTAATACATTAAGGAATATTTGGAATTATGGCTTGTAAAGGTACTGGTTTCTGGGAATTCTCCGCTATCATATACTACTTCTGTGGCTCTAAGTAGGCAGAGGTACATTGGAAATGCCCAAATGCACATCATTCTTCAGTTGTTCCTTGATTTAAACACTCAGTAGGTTATTATAGCAGCAAGGGAGATGATGGAACAATGTAAAATTTGGCAAAAGTCATAGCAATTGCTGTACAGATGGACAGCTATAGAATGTGAGAAGCATAGGAATATCAAAGAGAATATCCCTGTGTTGTTTGGAGCCTGAAGAAGCTCCAGAACTGGTGCAATATTTACGTGATCCTGAAGATATCACAAGGTTAACCTCTCAACCTCTCACTTTTTATCACATAGTGTCACTTCTTAAAATATGGTTGACTAGTAACAGACAGGATGTGCAACCAAAACTGGACTAATAACTGTGATTATGATGGAAACACTCCTTAGACTTCATGTTCTTCATCCTGACAGTGTTGCTTCCTTAAAAACAGCAGTAAATACTTAAATACTTTGACCAAAAAAACCCTCAAAAACAAACAAAAAAATGGAACAAACAAAAAACCCAAACCCACCAAACAAAAAACAAACACAAAACTGTGCCGTTCAACCAGGATTTCTAATAAGGTAATGTGTCTTGGGTGAATATCTCTGATGGCTTGAGGGTTACCTGTCCCAGAGAAAGCTGTCATCACAAATTAGACTTTTTTTCCTGACAAACACTGCGTTCTTGGTGGATCTTATCCCTCAGAAATATGTTTCCTAGTTGACAATCTTTACACTTCTGTGAGCTGACTAATCCCAGCTGATGGATTGACAGGATATTGCTACTCAGAGTTTAGTCAACTCTGTCTGCTTTTTATTCCAGGCAAGTCCTGGTGCTTGTACGATTAAAGTAGAGTCTTGGCTGCTCCTTTGAATTTCAGGCATCGTGTGTTTTTATAGTGAGATGATAATTTGTCATCTGGGAAGAAAGGCATTTACATATCCTTACATAGACTTAGGGAATCAAACCTAGTATGAGGGAAATTATACACAGTAGCTTGTGCTAAACCATCAGTGATCCAGATATTATTCCTTGATCCAAAATCTCAAAGGTATGGGTCTGTGAAGAACTGTACTTGGAGAAACAAATATTAAATAAAATTAAAATATATCCCCTAAGTAGTGACATTGGTCCTGCCTGACATGTATATGACTAAATTAGGTACAGAGGCAGAAATCTTGAGAGGTAGAAGGATTCTGAGCAGGAAAAAAACAAACAGAGGGTAGTAAAGAAAACAATAGCTCAGTGACAAGGTTCTAATTCCTACTCCAGTATCAGTGTCCTAAGGTGTGTTCTTTCAGTCCTCAGTGTTGATATTTGGCATTTGGTCAAGTATTTCCTCCCTTAATCACAACTAAACTCAAGAATCTCAGGGACAAACTGGCAGAAGCATCATAGAACTCACCAGCAGGATAGAAGCCAGCTTTGCAGTGCCAGACCAAGGATTCTTGTGGATAAAAACACTCTCTTTCTGCTACTTTTATAAAGTCAAATCAGTGGTACTGTACACATTAAGGAGTCACTGTGGAAGGGAGTGATCAAAAGTCTGTGTATCAGTAAGCACAGTCCTACAGCACTGTCATCATTCTGGCATTACAGGGGATAAATCTGTGATTTACTCACAGATAACACAGATTTGGGGTGATTTTATTTGTTTAGTTTAGTTTGATTTGGGTTGGTTTGTATTTTTTTGTTTGGTTTGGGGTTTTTTGTTGTCAGTTTGTTTTGTTGTGGGGTTTTTTTGGGGGGGAGGGGGCGTGGTGTTTGGGGTTTGTTTTTTTTTCCTCTAATGTCTTTCTTAAGAAAAATAAAGGTAGACATCATGGAATACTTAACTAAAAATTTATTTTCATACATACTTCATATAAAGGGCCATCAAATCTGCTTTCCAGAAAACTTCAGGTGTCCATATAGGATTTTGAAATGTCCATTAAATACATTTTTTTCCATTATAACCCAGTCTTCAAAAAAAAAAAAAAAAGGCTTAATTTCTTAATTTCAGATTATTTTCTAACAGTGGATATCTAATTGCATGAAAAAAATTATGCTGAAATCTCTTTTGGATGAGTTAGATAGTAACCCTGAATTTTTAGAAATAACTCCCAAATAATGCTGATGCTTTCTGTAGAAATGTCTAACTGATTTTTACAAGTGTCCATGAAAAAAAAAATGTGCTGGTTACACTTGCTATAATATAGTAAGAGCTACTGCAAACCTAAAATGATTCTCCCACACTTCAGTTTCTTTTTTCTCTAGATGGCAAAAGGCCAGACGCTTCAGCCTCCCTCCATGCACTGAATAGTCAAATCTTTTAGTGCTTCTGTTGCAGTTCTATGGATTATCTTTACTTTCTGTGCATCTGTCTTATAATGGAGTTTACAAAAGTAAACATTCCATCTCAGATAAGTCCAGAGTGGAGCAGAGAGGAATACTCCTGAGTTTCACATGAAACATTACCTTTCAATGCACCAGCATAACATTTACTTACTCAAAATGCCACATTGTTGACTTTTTAAATGTGATTCATCATCCACTTTAAACTTCAGAACATATTCTGCAGAACTGTTGCCTTCCCTGTTCCCATTTGTATTTTTCAATTTCTCCTCCCTGTGTGAGGTACTCAGCATGTGCCTGTATACAGGAAACTTCCATTGCTGACAAGAAAAGGAAACTGAAGAATATGAAGCACATAAAAAAATGCTTTTCTTTCAGAAATCAAGTCAATTTCTACATCAGATTGTCAAATAAGAAAAAAAGGAAGATCAACAGAGATTATCCATAGCCTCTGATTCACTCTTTTCCTTCTCCTAACTGAAAAATCAAATGAAAACAACATGGGTTTTTTTTCATTTTTAAGTGCTCAAAGTAGCCCAGAAAGCTCATGATTCATTTCTCAACCTCTATATAAAAGTCATGTACTGCAATTAAAAAGTGAGATCTCCAACGATCACAATGCAGGGCACAAGACAAATTAGTATCTGGTGTAATTCTCTTGCCCTTAACAGAATTACAGGAAGACTGAATCTGGTCAACTGGTTTCCTGTGAGTTGATATGATTAATGAAAAAGTACTGCTTTTAAAAAAGTATTGACTTAATCTTATAAAACGTATTTATTTTTTGCTCTTATCTATTTATTTTAAATAGTTGGATAGTCTCTATGTATTTTAAATTGTTCATTTTGGGCAGCAACTGCTGAATTCCTCACACAAATTATGACCAGTTTGTCCTCAGAGCACTAAATTTTATTATCCAAAAAACTTTATTAATCCATTAATCATAATTCATATTGAATATTCAATTCATAATTTTCATGCATCTCCCACCACTGTATGAAAGAACTAGTGTGTGATAAAATGAGAGAAAATTATAATGTGAGATCATACAGACTTAACAACTCAAAGGCAGGACCCTAAAAAGGTCATGAGATGTCTGTGGCACTTCCTGTTGAAGAACTGTTAATAAAATAAGGAGGGTTTGGAAATGAGGCACCAACTAAAATTGAAAAGTGTGATTGTTACAAAACCGTGTCTTTACATGGAAACAACTGTTGGAACTCACCTTTTGTCACTATGTGGGAAGTGTCAAAAATTGTGTTATGTTTGCCAGGAGGTGCAAACAAATGTCCTGAAAACATTTATTCTATATTTCTGTATTATTTGTGTGTGTGTGCATGGCCTTGCAGGGTGAGTTATGTTTGAATGTGGCTGGTCATCATTTCTAGGCATCTCTATGCAATCTTTTATGTGTATAATCATGGAATCATGTAATCATGAAAGGTTCGGGTTGGAAGGGAGCCTTAAAACCAACCCAGTGCCACCCCTGCCATGGGCAGGGACACCTCCCACCAGCCCAGGTTGCTCCAAGCCCTGCCCAACCTGGCCTTGGACACTCCCAGCTTCGCTGCCCAACCTGTGCCAGGGCCTCTCCATCCTCATAGGGAAGAATTCCTTCCCAATATCTTATCCACACCTACTCTCTGTCAGTTTAAAGATAAGAAGGAATAAACATCTCTTCACTGATTTGCACCTTTGATCCATGTTTTCTACCTAAAAACTATCTCTTGAATGTAGATCAACAGTATTTTATGACATTATTTTCTTCTGTTTTCCAGACTGTGAAGAGACTGGGTGAACATCCTACACTTCTGCACATATAAAGGATTGCAGCAGCCACATGACACTGAAAAGTCAAGCCTCATTATCTGTTCCCAGAGCTAGGTTAGACTCCATTTGGTTTTGATTTCTTATCCTGTGCTTACAGAATAGAACAAACAATACTCCAGAATAATATATGTGCAGTTAACAGATCTCCTCAGGAAGAAAACTGGCAAAAATGATAAAGATTATGGTTTCCACAGCTAGGATACAACCTCAGTCAGTGTATTAGTTCATGATGAATTTATTGGTAGTAACCTTTTTTATTGTAGCTTTGGGCCAGGACAGACCTCAGCTATTTTAACACATTATATCTCTGAAAGAGTTAAATGGAAGAATAGACTAAAAGTTACACGCATTTTGCAGGCCTTTTTTTGTTTGGCTTTTTTTTGAGGTTGGGCTTTTTTTTTCTTTTGTTATAAACTTTTCCTCCATTGTCTCCCCATGTCATTTTACATCTCCTCTTTATTATTTTGGTTCTTCCTCATGCAATCTTTTACTGCAGGTTCTCTACTGTGAAAGCTGTATCTAATTTAATAACATCTGTAGCTATGCTCTTGTTTGTTCTGTGTTTGTCTAGGGATAGACCACTCTCCTATGGTTGTTGCTTTCACCTCTTTTGGTTAAACCATCTGTCCCATACAACTTGATTTAATTTCTATCATAATCAGTAGAGACACCTATAAAACCAGTGTATCTCTGATAGAACTGAACAAGGATTGCTGCTTCCAAACTTTGTATTTTTTATTTCCATCTCTCCTATCTTTTGCATGAAATTGCCTATGATTTTTAATTAAGCATAGAACCTTTTCCTCTTTTCTCATGGCACTTACATCTTTATATTTCAATTACTGGTTATCATTTCCTGTCACGATGACATGACATTACATTTTTTTTTAATAATAATAATCTTATAACACTCTTATCCAGTCTAATTTAATTATATTTCAAAGTTTCTGTTCATAATTTGACAGCAGAAAGCATTGCTAAATTTTCTTATAAGAATCTATTAGCATGTTTAGCAAAAAGTCTTAAGTCCAAGAAATTATATTTTAATAAGCCAAGCCATCTGAATAGTCTCTTACCTCTCTTTACAAGGTTCAGGATTTATGAAATAGAAAATCACTAGATTTTCAATATACTTAGATTCCCAGAGTCCTTTAGAATAGTCTGTCAAATTCTTTTGAGGCTTTACAGAACCAGTTACAAAGAAATCAGAATAACTGCACTCAGCACATTTGATTGTCAATTTATTATATCATAGAGAGAAAAATAACAGTTTAAATGCATACCTTTCATTCTCTTTCTCAACAAGACTTTATTTCTCTTTTTTCACAATTCTTCAAATGAAAAGCAG
>JAOXXN010000463.1:429537-451252 GCA_026770055.1 Myrmophylax atrothorax | reverse complement strand
TTGTTTTTAATACTGGATTACACTGAAAACTTTGTTAGGTAAAAAAAAAAAATCTGAAAATACTCAGAATTTTCAGTGATTGTGAAATTTTCAGTGAAACTATAAAAAAGAATGGTATCAATGAGAGCAATTACTAAGCATGAAGTAAACTGTTTATCTTACTCTGTCAGAAATTGGGCACTGAGGAAGTTTGCCCATTGCATACACTTACTGTTTAAAGAAGTATTCTGATCATAAAAACACTATGGGTCTCCTGTGCCACTAAAGCTTAATGTTGCAAAATATAGTTCTTTGAAATGCATTGAAGTTGTTGTGTGGTTTTATTTGTCCCTCCTTTTGCTTCCTTTCCCAGAAGGAGATAATTTTCTTTAGTGAGATCAAGCTGGAATGCAAATGTTTATTAAATGCATATTCCAGCCCTGCAGAGGCAGTTCTCACATATTGCATCTTGGTTACTGTAGGTGCCTTTGTATCAGAAACTATTTTTGCCAGGGGCTGCCTGTAATGAAGAAGCCAATGACCTGTAAATTATAACTAAAATGCTCAAGTTGGTCTTGCAGATGAATGCTTTTGACTATGGTCTACAGTACCCAGAGCTTAATTTCTATTTAAAGCAAAGAGCTTTGAGGTTCTCTCCATGTATGTTCATTTTATTTTCTTTTTTTGTTTTTTTCTTTTCCTTTTTTTTTTCTTTAAAGTTTTGGTATTACAGTGAATAAAATCTTCTGATTTAAAATTTTCATTGAGAACTCACATACAAGAAATTAGGAATTATTCACATGCGCTGACTATTTGCTATTTCAAAAGCTGTAAGTACAAAACAGAAGAAGACACAAGCATGATCCTAGAGGTATAGTTTAATATCACTTATTATTGCATATAAACTCATAACAATAAAATAATTTATTACTTATTGTAATAGAAAAGGTTTAAGTAGGCACAAAGGAAAAAAAAAGATCTTTTCAAGGGTTCAAAATTAGACTGGTTCTTAACACATTAAAATCAAGATATTACCAAAACTAATTTTTAACAAATGTTTTTTATTTGTTTTAGGTTTTTGTTTGTTTGTTTGTTTGTTTGGTTGGTTGGTTGGTTGGTTGGTTGTGGTTTCTTTTTTTTGGTTGATTGGGGTTTGGGTTTTTGGTTTGTTTTTGTTTTTTTTTTTTTGGTGGAGGGGAGGGTGAAAGGCAGGAAAAGGGGACAGGAATCTGGCAAAGAGAAAAGATATTAATTTAAGTGGCAGACTTTCTAGTCTACGCATGATGAGATCTGAAACCTTGCTCTTTACATCCTGGGCATATGTGATTTCCAAATGGAAAACTTCTTCCCCTGATCTTACTATCTTGTTCTTCAAGCTCTAAAAGGATCTACCTTTCAAAATTAAGAAATTGATGTTTTTAAATGACACATGGGAAAATCTTTGATAAATGTTCCAACTATTTTCGTTTCCAGGGGAAAAAACAACTACAAGGCATTAAAATCTCAAAGCATAATTTAATTATTTCTTTTGGTTACTTGTTGCTGTATGTTTAACTTTTATATTGGACTAATTTTTTAGAAGCTGGATTTTCCTTTTGGATAGTAGTTACTCATGTCACATCCATGATATGCAGGAAGTGTCTCAAAATTATTCATAAAAATGCATGTCCTTTACTAATATAAACATGAAAATAATTTTTCAAAATGTGTGGCAAAAGAAACATAGTTCACAAAAAAGATTCAAATTTTAAAATACATCAAAATTACATTTAACCAAGCTTTTTTATTGTGTGGAAACCCTGGGATTTCTTTTTTTTGTTGTTTGGTAAATAAAGAAGGCAAAAGATGAAGGATTGCTTTATTAGACAGAAAGCAAATGTTTAGAATTTTATAGTAGAGGTTAAATTTATATTTTCCTTTCTTTCATAGTAGTTTGAACCTGTGAAACTGAAGAAAACATGTTAAAATGTTCGGGGACCATTGCACAATTTACATCATATTGATATTCATTCTCATTATGTGTAAAGGAGACCCCTAATTTTGAGTGTGCAAAGTGCAAAGGAGTAATAAATTGTGCTCTTGATCTGTTTTCCAATTTAACTAAGAATTTATGAATACCAGTGGGAAACACCTTCAGAGAAGAGCACAAGCAACCACATGCAAGTTGATACCTGTTTTTTTCCAGCTTTTGCAAATGCAATAAAGTACATGTGCAGTACAATGTTCTGGAGAAAAAAAGGAAGATTCATGGAGAAACAAGGGGCTAGAAGGGTCAGGATCTAGAAGGTGACAGGTCCAGAGGAACAGAGACCCAGATGAAATAACTCAGGAAAGTCGAACTCAAAGCTCAGAAAATGAGTGGATGTGTAGTGCCTTGATCTGGTTAACAAGGTCATCAGTCAAACATTGGACTTGATGACCTCAAAGGTCATTTCGAACCTAAATGATCCTATGAGTCTGTGAAACTACCTTTGAGATCAGAGTTAGTGCTTCACAGATGTTCTGAATGTGGCTGAAAAACACATCAGGGGAAACCTGAGGCATTAACAAATAAAACTCTTTTTTGCATGTTGTGTCTTTTTCAAACATTTTTTTAAAGTTATTTCAGAAGCAAAAAATTGAATAGCCTTATATCTTAATGGTGGATTAAGGATGGAAGGGAGAAGCTGAAGGAAAGCCTTTGGAAATGTTTTATAGATTCTTTTCATAATGTCAAGTATGGATGTTAAATATTGGTGAGCAAAATGATAGTCTAATACATCATTGTGCATTAGACAAAATGTTTATAATCTTCATTAAGTGTTCTTTCAGTATTTGCATTGATCACAAGATTGTTTGGGTTGGAAGGGACCATAAAGATCATCCTGTTCCATCCCTTGCCACAGGCAGGGACACCTTACAGAAGACCAGGTCGCTCCAAACCCCATCCAACCTGTCATATTATTAATATCTTACTAAGATTTTTTCTTTTTTACCTCTATTACTCTTAAAAAAATGTGAAAAGGAAGTACAGAACAAACAAAAAGAGATTTGCCAGGAAATAAAAATCCTTCTGGCACAGAACAGGGGCAATTTAATGTAAAAAAAAAATCAGGAAGTGTTTGGTGTGTTACTGTGGTGAGCATAATTTGTTAATGGTCTGGAGGGAGAAAGGGAACAGCACAGGATTGATAGAGGAGTGACAGAGGGATGCATTAAAAAAAAGGCACAGATGATAGGTTGTCATTGGGATCTGGAGGACAAATAACTCAAGTGCAAGAGTTGACATAGATTTGGCAGATACCCTTACATAAGATGGTGAGGTACTTTGTTAGTCTCATTACTTTGCCAGCATCCTCTGTTCCCTTCTTGTTCCTAGAAAATAGTTCAGGGGAGGCTTTTCATGGTATTTATATGAAAAAAACCCAAATAATCACAGAACTATGAGAGATAAGGGGACTTATAATTTTAAAAGTGGAAAATATTAATGTTTTTTCTAAACTCCATTATGATGGGTCCAATCTTATTTGTTTAGACAAGGGATAAAAAAAGCCTCATATTACATTCATGCATACATTTAAGACCATATACTTAGTCTAATGAAAAGAAATTCTCAGTCATCTGAGGCTCCTGATTCTGATTGCTAGTAAAGTTTCCTTTTGCATGAAAAGAGTCCTTTGTCAGGGCTAGAAAGACATGTTTTCCTGAAACAATTATACCTCCTTTAAACATTATTTCTTTATTCCAATCAAGGAATTTGGAGAAAATTATGTTTTTAATATTAGTAACCTTGCTTATTGTTCAGTTTTGTCTGTTTAATCAAGAATAAAAACTACAACTCATAAATGATGGGAGAAATTTGAAGTGTTCCTCAAACACAGACTAGTCCTATGTAGTTCTATATTGTACATTCGGACCAAAGTGCATCATGAAAAACAGCGTGACTGCATTTGAAAAGGAGAATTCTGGTGCCCTGCAGAGCAATCTTAACATAGGCAGTGACACAAGCAACTCAAAATGTGAGAATTATATAAAATTAAAGGAAAATTTCCTTAAAAATATCTATATTCTCAGGAATCAGGATAAAGGAATCCCTAACTTCTGTGATTTCATAATTTGTGCTGCACAGCCACACATTCCCTGCAGTCAAACAGCATGAAACGAAACCAGTAGCCTTTTGTAAACTTCACAAAGGGCTGTGAATCCACAGCTATTCCCCAAAGAGCATGGATCCAGGAAGAATTAGGATGCATTTTCTTTTCTACCTGTTGTGCTCCAAGAAACTCCCGTTTTCCCTTTGAGGTAGGAAGGTTTTCTGGCATTTAGGCATATCTAAAAAATGTGGAATAGAAGGCTGATCAACATTCTCTTTTCATCCAGCTGGTTTTGGTCATGGTTTTATTCCTTCATTTTTACTTGTTTTCTTGTCTATTGTATCCTAGCACAAACTACATTCTCTGTCATGTCTGTCTTTCAACAGACATATTTCATTTTTTTTTTTTTACTGTATTTCATGTGGTGGAATATATTTTTAGATGTCCTGTCAAGTAATGCAGTTTTTCTTTCCAGCTGTTGAGGTGAACGACAACTGAATTTACCCAGCCTTGTATAAAATATGTGTAATCTGAGGTTCAGGGAGAAAGCTTTTAGTGTCACTTAGTTTCTCTTCACTCCATTATTGAACACTTGCAGTTTAGAATTTTAGATTTCAAAAATGGTGCCTGGATATATAGAAGTGTCTAGAAGTGTCTCTATTATTTATGTTGTTTTATTTCATCACTGTGTGGACCAAAGACAGTAAAATTCTAGTAATCTTATGTAGTCATTAGGTAACTAACTTTATGTCAGTTCTGGGATATGATTGTGCAATTTCAACAGTCAGCAACTGAATCTGGTCAGGCAGGAGCCAGAGACAGAAGAATTCAGAGACCGACTTTATAATATACTTCAAAATAACCCCAGCTTGGAGGAGGAAGGTTGTACCAAAACGAGCACGTATCTAGCGATGGGTTGTCCTAGTTGTCCCCTTCAGGAATCCTCTGGATGGCATTATAGAGTATAATTATATGAAGACATTATTTCGTGTAGTGCAATGGAAACAATTATTTTATTTTGAGGATTAATTAATGGATAATAAAAAAATAAAAAATAATGATGTTACAGTTCACACAGATTTCCACTCCAATAAAATTTTCTTCTATTTTAACAATTACTTTGGCTAATGTCACTAGGGAAGCCATTAGAATTCATTTCATGCTGCATCAGGTATGAAATTCCATTTAATAAGACGTGAGTTTTCCAAAGTTGGATCGTATTAGACTGATATTTTTTTTCTAGATAAAGTAAGTGGTGTAGATCTAATCTTTGTGAACTTTGATGAAATGTAATATTTCATGTACAGGAATAGCATTAATATAAATACTAGGGAACATCTGCATGGTTCAAAATGGAGGTTACAGTAACTTTAATGAAAAAACCCTTTGAATCTGTAGGAAGTTAACAAAATTAAGGATAGGTACTGGTGCCAATACTGTGGCAGGAAAAAACAGACAAGGTCATTCTGATGAAACTTGATAAGGTAGAGATGGAAATCTTAAATATGTAGGGGAAGACTGGGAATTTTTCATCAAAAATTATAAAGTCATAAAAGTACTGAAATAAAAAGGAGAGAACAGAAGGTAGTGTCGTACTTTTAAGGATAAAGAGTGGAGATCCCTGGCTGGACCCAGATAATAAGGAAGGAAAAAGGATTTATTGGTGATATAAGACTGAACCCTCAGTGAAAATGCAAACCTACCTCTAGGATTCCTCAGGCACAGTACAAATATTTAGTCTCAGAGGCACCTTTTACCATGTGAATTTACAACAAAGGTACCTCTTTTTGTTCTTTTTAAAATTCCATTTATCATATTTTCTCACAAAGTAAACAAAAATGCTTGTTTCTCAAAGCAAGCAAAATCAAAGGAGTCATTAGTATAAAACAAAATTAATACTGCATTGTAAGATGATATTTAACTACTTCCTGACCAAAAAAAACCAGCAACAGCAAAAAAATTGCCTGTAATATAACACTAGACACAAGGCAGAGGTTTTGACCAGTGTCATATTTCTTATTTTAATAGCTAAGAAACCTGAAGATGTTTGTATGCAAAATCAAAGCTGGGATTGGCTCCCTTTGCACTGTGAATGACGACAAATGACTTTCTTTAATAAGAACCCTGCAGAATATTCATGCCTTTTTGTGAGGCAGGAGTGAAGTAGGGGTATCTATTTCATTAAAACACAATATTCTTAACAGAGTCTTCATCCTGTCCATCCTCTGGCAACCACAGTAGCAGTTCACCACTTTGCATGTAATACCTGTGTCTGTATTTATATGGAGCACAGGTGTGTGTTGTATGTGCAGCCAAAGAGTTTCCTCCAGGATTTTAATGACGAAACCCAATGAATCACTGTTGCCTAAGCATGAGACCCCAAGGCATGAAATTTCTTTTTTACTGGCACTGAAAAATTGAGTCTATATTGAGCCAGTACTTATTTCAAGTAAGTGTTGACAAAGGGTTGCACTGAACACATCCAGTTAAGCACAGACACTCTTCTGACTGAACAAATCCACATATTTCAGGTGGGTTGTGGGTTTTTAGGTGTTGTTTGGTTTGGGGGTTTTCTTGTTTTGCTGTTGATGTGGTGGTGGGTTTGGGGGTGTTTTTTTAGGGGGATGTTTTTTGGGGAGGAAGGATGTGGTTTTGTTTATTTTTTCTTGATTGTAGGGGGCCAGTTGTTTGGTTTGTGCTTCTTTGTTTTTGTTTCCTCCTTCTGGAAGTTTCCAGTAGAATGAGGAGATATTTTTGAGAAAATTACAGTGAGTGAAAGGAGAAAGTGTTGTTCCAGGTAACTTGACTGAATTTATCATGTAGATTGCAAAAACCTTACATGATCCACATTTCCTTGGATATTACCAGCAGCTGAGCAGAGAGAGTCAGATGAAGAGCACATAAAAGGAGCCCTGTGGGTATAAACAGGATGGAGTGATATCCATTATTTAGGTAAAGCAGTGAATTTCATAATGAGCTACAGCAAAAAGTGGATGGCAAAGTCCCTCACCTGCATCAGGCTTTTCTCAGGCTGATCCCAGCATGATGTGACAGGCAGCAGCTCTTTCTTCCACTGCTCTTATTTAGAATATCCTGCAGGGATTAAATCTGCCCACTGTCCTCATTAACACATCTAAGACCCCCATGAGAGGACATTTGACACTCTGGACTGTGATACTTCCAGTAGCTCCATAACTCATTTTTGTGTTTGGACAGTGGCACAGCTGACAGCCTGGCAGATTTTATTATGCTTGATTGATGAGATTTAATCATCCAGACAACTGCTAGTTTAATATTAACCATTCCAAGATGCAAGAAATGCCTTAAGGAGATAACAGAAATAAAGACTGTTCACTCCAACAAAGGGAATTTTTCCTGTGTTAACAAGACTTGAAAGTTTGTGACAATATATTTTCATCTTATTTCTTAAAATAAGAATATTGGCAATAACATAAAATTTTCTCTGCTCATCAGGTGTTTATTTCAACTATTTATACAAGTAAAAGGCTTTGGTTTCTACAGTTTCCAAAGAAATTGTCTGGGGTTTAGGCAGAAACCTCTTCCTTTTGTGAATAAAACACTCCTACATTTTGTCTGAAGATTTGAGGGTAAATAAAATTTTTAAAAAAATCAATAAAACTAGGTCTTAAAAAACCTTCCTGTTGAAAACAAAAAAAAAAAAAAAAAAAAAGGAAGAAAAAGCTGATTTGACACAGCAAATTATTATGGCCAAGTTAAAGCTATACTATGTAAGCTGTTACTCCTAATTAATAATGACCTTATAAAAATGTTGGTATGGCTGTGGAGGAATCATTTGAATTATTTATTGGAATAAAATCTTTAGCTAGTAATGTAGGCCAAGGCTAACTTACAATAACTCTATAAATATGGTAGTAGAATAATAGAGTAATTCTCATGCTGGTTTGATGCAGATTTATATGAGTAATTAGGGCAGTCTGTAACAATTATACAAATGACAATTTAATCACACACAGTTCAGATGATCCTTAAAAAGGAATAGGTAAAGAATCTATTAACTTATGTGAAAGTTTAAAAATAGTTAACAATTTACCAACTGATTGCCAACAAATCTGTTCCTTGGACTAAAGAAAAAGATGTCTCTAAAGCAAATATGGCACAAAAACTTTGTTGCACTTCTGTGTTCTACGGTGTGGGAGGATCCAACAGCTTTTTCTGTACAGTTAGTTTTCTTTTCTTTATTTTCCTAATAGAAAATAAATAAAATGAAGCATTAGATTAAATTATTCCAGCATTGTTTCCTTCCTCTGACTCCAGAAACCATCTTCTTGTCTGATGGACTCTTGACATTTAGGTGATGTCTTGTAATGTCCTGACAGCTACATAGGGAAGTTATCAAAACAAATAGAAGGTCAACAACATTTTGATAAGTACCAAAAGAGCTATGAAGTAAGCAAACCACTCAAATCACTTTCAGCCTTTAATTTAAGAAGTTTAACCACTAAACCAAAGTTCCTTTAAAAGAAAAAAAATATCAAAATATTTGGAAAGGTTAAATATTTTAACAGGTTTTTTTAATTTCTTTGATTTTTTTTTTTGTGATCCTCCTAAAAAGAAACACCAAAACCTCTTCAAAAACCAAAACACAGAGGTTCATAAAGTAATAAAGGATTATGAAAAAACAACTACCATGAGACTTATCATTTCAATGTCTCTATCAGTACGTGATTGCAGCAGTGGGAACCAGTTATCTCAACCAAAAATACACCCAGTTGTTTTAAAAATAAGAAAGTTTTTTTTATTTCTGATCTACTTGCTCTCAGTCTTTCAAATTATAAGACAAGTGGGCATTCTGCCCGAGAAAAGCTTTGTTTAACTTAAAAGTCTCAGATAACCAACTTTAAAACAGATTTTCACAGATTTTCTTGCCCTTAATTATGTTGTCAATCTCTTGACTGATAACAGGAAATATTTGAATCTCATATTGAAACCATTTAGAGTTTTGACACAGGTCAATGTCACAATTGCCACAGTTTGTTCTTCTCAGACATTTATTAGTGATCCGGATGAAGATTATACCAGCACTAAGGAGTGAACCTGAAGGAACTGAAGCATAATTTTACTTTAATTTTCCTCCTTAATTTCTTTCTTCTCCTGAGAAATAAATTGAAATAAAACATGA
Source organism: Myrmophylax atrothorax (assembly GCA_026770055.1). Classification (NCBI taxonomy): domain Eukaryota; kingdom Metazoa; phylum Chordata; class Aves; order Passeriformes; family Thamnophilidae; genus Myrmophylax; species Myrmophylax atrothorax. Next base: position 442,039 of record JAOXXN010000463.1, on the reverse strand, counting down.
CCTTCGAAGTGAACAGAGAGGTACACTTTGTGCTTGGAGATTGTATTTTTTTTCCTCCCCCAGGTCCAGGTGCATGTAAAGTGATCCCTCTATCCAAAATTTGCTAGTTCAAACACAGCTACAAGTTACTTTATTTCACCTCATCATTGCACACTGTTGTATTCCTGAGATAGTGGACCTGTAATTGTCATAACACATCAGATTTTGTTCTGTAAACCAGAATATTTCTGCAGACTCCTCTTTGCTGGATTCTCAGCACTTTTCCTGTTATTCCGCTTAGTTTGATGTGGTGTTAGGTACTTTCATCTTGTTTTCAGCTTATTTTGCTTTTTATGTAAGAAAAGCTGAAAGCAGAAGAAGAGGTTTATAATGCCCTTTCTACAGAAATATGAATCACTCCACTATACTGCCATTAAAAGATAAATTCTGGTAGAGATAGACTCAATAGCACTTCCATCTTTTTATCATATGATAGTATAAAGATGTGATAAAAACTGGAATGTGGTTACCTCTGCTTCCAAGCAGCTGAAAATAACTCTGAGGAGTCCATCTGAAATTACAAGAGAGATTGGGATAGACAACTCAGAAAACAGTTAAATTTGTTTATGATGCACATGACTAGTTATCAGGAAAGGGGTTAAAATGGGATTCTATTTTTAGCCTAAGTTGAAAATAAACATCCAATTTTCTTTTTCTGGTGCTTAATATCACACATTGCCCCAAAGTGTTAACTTGACAGAGCAGAAAAAAAAAGGCAGTATCAAAGATTTATTAGAAAGAATATGATCTTCCAGAACATACTGTGCTGATTAACCTTCAATACTATGATGTTCACTGTTCATAGTGTGGAATATTTCAATTTGAGATGCTGAACATTATAGAATAATTGAATCAGTGATCAGGATAATTTCAATCAAAAGAAGTGACATTCAACTGGACTTCTGATTTTGGGATTGTAGATCAAATGCCAATCAAAACAAATCCTTGGTGAAAGGATTTTATCAAGCTAATTGAAGATTTGTAGAGAAGTCAAAGTTTTGAGTGATGATATAATTATGTGTGGAAGACATAGAACTTAGATATGTCCAAATTTTTATTTCCCAAAGACCTATTTATTTTTTTTTCAAACTCTCTTTTGCCACACAAAATTTGCATAAAGAATTTAGGTCTCAAAGTTCAACCTCAAGTGAGTTGTGTGGAATGTAATAGGATTCAAAAAGAACTGGATAGCACGTTTTTAAGAAGTTTTTTGTAGACTGGAGTAAAACATAAGACTGTTATGCACTAAGCATAAAAGCACCTGATGGCAAGACATTGAAGACACATGACACAGATTAAAAATAGATTGTGTGTTTTATGCATTTTATGACAAATAGTTACAATTTAACAGTCCACGTAAACTGCAGTGCATTCTGGATTTTTGAATGTTTTTGAACCCATATTGAATCTGTTGGTTGTTTGGTTTTTTTTGTTTGTTTGTTTGTTTTCTTTTTTTTTTTTTCCTAAAGCCAATACTCTATTTCAATTCAGGAAACACAAAACTCTGATTTTATACAACAGCCAGTTTTGATGTCTGGCAGTTGTAAAATCTATGAACCACAATGAAATGTTTCAGTTGAAGGACTTCTCAATTACTGGAAGTGTATTTAGTGTTGGTTGTGTTGTTAGGATTACTTTAATGTCAGGTTTCAGCTCAATAATTTCTTAGGGATTTAGGATATAGATGTAAAAATAAATTGCACATGTTTAGATGAACTTCCTTTCTTACATCAGAACTATGGTAAGACCCTTTTCCAGAAAGGGTAAGAAAACTGAAAACAATTGTTTTCTTGTTACAATTAGAGTGAGCTCCTGCAATCACAATATTGAAAGTTCCCCCAAAGCATTTTGATGTCAAAAGAACCTTCATCATGGCTTTCATTTTTATGTCTTAAAATATTAAATATTCAATAAACTGCACCCAGATTATTACCGAAACTTAAGCAAACCAATTTGCCATTATGACTAGATAAATCAACCAAATGTCATGCAAAAGAAATGAGGGAAACACAGTGCCCTGAAGGTCAGCAGGTCTCAGGAGTATTACACAGAGTGATTTTTTTACTTAGCTCCTAAAGATAATTGTCTATTTCAGAGTTTTATCTCTGAGGTTTGAAACAATGTCAGGTCTGTATTTTGCTAGTGTTGCCAAATAGTATTTCCAACAGAAATATTTGAAAGTATTGCTTGATTTTAGAATAAGTTAACCAAAAGAAAAATCAAAAATATCAAGTACAATGCTCATAAATTGTCATATTGCTAAAAACAATTGTACAGAATTGATAATTAGCCATACGAAATTACACTGTGTTACCGTGGAAGAGTGAGGTTACTAAATAGGCTGGAATTCTTTAATTCTAACTTTTAATTTTTTTTTATTTTAATTTTTAGAATTAAGAAGCTGAGAATATTTTAGATTAGATTAACATGGTGGAAATGAGCTTCAGAACGCAGATAAGTCCCCAATCTGGGGTATATAACACTTCAAAGTACTCACTGTGGCACACATTTTTGTTGGCTGTGATGAAGACATCATAGGAAATTATTTGTTATTGTAGTTTGGTTTTTCGTTTGTTTCTTGGTTGTTGGTTTTTTTTTCCATTCCTTCCCATTTTATGTGTTGCCAAAACTGAAATTAAAGAATTTTGAAGTCAAATCAGATTGGTTTGTTTCTGATCCAAATTCCAACTTCTTCACTATTTAGCAACAAATCCTTTCCTCAGTAAAATACTTTTTATGTTCAAAGAAAGGAGGGGGATAAAAAGGTCTTTTAAAAGAGGCAATGGGATAGACTAGAAATTCTTTAAATAAATTATTTTTCTGGGATAATAGGTTTAATTTTACATGGTAAATAATTGTGAATCTGGGGAAGGGAAGGTGAAATTAGACTGTGGTAAAACATTTCCAGAATAGAATTCAGTTTTGTATGAAGAAATTAATAGATCTCATTTTGTTTGCATAAACAATTAATATTAGAAATTATCATTATAAGTAGTAAAAAAAAGAAGAGCAGCAACCCCAGCCAGTACCAGCAGTAGATCATACGTGGTTCTGCAAGATTTCTTCCATAATATCCCAGGTTAATTGATTTCCACATATCAAAAAGAATTGTCAAAGAGTCAGACAAGAAGAAATATATGTTTTTTAAAAGTTCAGTTCTTCAGAATAGAACTTTGCAAAAAGCAAAGGTTTTGATTTATGTATTATTTAGTGTGAGGTTATCAGGGCATTATAAAAATATTTATAAGCTTCTATATATTGCTCTACAGTTTTTCTTTTCAAAATAATAGCAAACTTTAATTTTCCTGTTTGTTGACTTGAAATGATAAATTTATCAGAGATGGGGTTTAGAGGATGTTTGTACTTTGAATTATATTTCAAAAAGCAAAATATAAAAAAAAGAAAAATCTTAAAAATTAAAATTTCAGATACAAGAAACATTTTCAAAAAGAGGTGAAACTAAAGGAATTACATTAATGGTGATTTTATCTCAAGTAGCAAAATACCTGTTTTAAAGATAATTCTGCAGTAACAAGATTATATCTTAACAAGATAATTTCACAAAATGGTAGTTACTTTTCTTAAGTTTCCAGGGAAGCCATTAAAAAATAAGCATACTCTTCATTTCCATTTTTATTTTCTTTTTTGACTTTGAAAAGTAAATATTTTATTACATGTAACTCCAGCTGTATGCATGACCTAAGTGTTACCTAGTTTTGACAATGTTAATAATGAAAATGACTTTAATATATCTTTTAGAAAGAATTAGAAGATTCATCCCACTACGTGCCAGGCTTTTATTTGTATACTGATGTTTTAGCACATTTGCTGCTGAATTCATGTGCACATGAAAACTGAATTTCATGTTTATGTGTGTACAGATATCTGCTTTCTTGCACGGATTGTGTTTCTAAAATTTCACATTGTGTGTAAATTGTATTCTGTTTGATGTCATCTACAGTTTCCAGCTCACATGAAGAGCTTTGAGAGTGATTAGCTCTTACTCAAAGCTATAAAAGGAGATTTCTTCACACATCTCTGCTCACAGCTTGGTAGCCCTGGTCACAGCTCAGGTTAATCTCCAAAACTAGTTCTCACAAAACAGAATATCAAATATAGTGGCAAGTTCACTGCTTGTCCTCATTATCTTTCATTCATGTGGTGCATGGAAACAGAAGATATAATCAACAGTAATAGTGTAGTCCTTAAATCCCCTTATTAATCCTATAGGTCTTGATCTGCATAAACTTAAAGAGTTGCAGTCTGTATGCAAAACCCCCTATAATCCTGGAATGAGAAATAAGCAGAGAGGTCCTAAAAAGAAAAAAAAAAGGCAGGAAATAGTACATATATTACATTCTGATTGACTCTGAAGATGTGAGTCTAATCCATTTTCTTCTAGAGGTAAGAAAGAGGCTTAATGCGTCTGTATTTGCCTCTACTAGAACAAGTATGAAATAGGATATGTTTTTATGTCTGCAACAGGCATGAGAGAGAGGAAAAATAAGGCATAAATGGCCATGAAACACAACCATTTGACTGCAGTATCAGCCTCTGTACTTAATGAAGCCTGCTCACTTTAATTGCTCTTCCTGTCGTTTTTTGCAGCCTTATGGAAAAAAGTAAGTACATTTTGTACCAAAGCTGGCCTTTTACAGCACTTCTGAGAGAAAATGTGACTATTCAGATCATAAAGCAAGAGCTACACTTTCTGTAAATACAGTTTAATCAGTAAAACCTTGCATTATTCCCTGTTTTTAAATTGCAATGTATTTCTGTCCTCTCATTCACTGAATTGTGGGAAAACACATTTGAGCAAATAGCAACCTTCTTCTGAAGGTATTGATGTGAAGGTGTCAGAATGGAGATAAAAAAGCAAACATGTGTGTTATCTCAGATGTACCTTTTGCCCTGTGTTTAACCCAACCTGTGATGGCAGCTCTTCCATTTCATTTTTTGTTACCTGCAGGTTCATCCTGGCCCACAGGACCTCACCAGCTGGGAGCATCACCAAGCACATCCAAGGAACATGCTGTCGTATTGATTTAAAAATCTTGTTTCAGGGCCAGGATTTTTACAACTAAAGTGTTGAAAGACATTCTGCAAGGAAAAAAAAAATCTATAAAAATGAGTGCTTCTGAAGATCCATATTTTTCATGCCATAAGTGTGCCCGTGTGAACAAATAAAATCTACCAATGCAAAAAGATTGTCATTTTATTCGTCCTACCTTCACAATCATTGAGCCTGTAGAAGTACTTAAAATAATATGGCCCATACGAAGCACTTAAAAAAAAAAGGAAAGGAAGAAAGGAAAGCTAAGATATCATCTTTCCTTGACAAAGAATGCGATAATATGCTTTTCTGAAAGTCTTGTCTTATAATGCTTAAATAAAGGCAACCTTTTATAAAGAACATGAAGAACATTAAGTAAAATAAACATTAAGGAAGATATGTACCTTGAAGTTTTTTGTCCTTTCTACAAACTCAGAGGGGCACAATGTCATATATAAATATATGTATGTGTATATATATGTATGTATGTGTGTGTGTGTGTATGTATATATATATAAATATATATATGTGTCTGTCTGTCTGTCTATTTGTCTGTAGGTCTATTGACTTCAGTCCCCAACCATTTCAGACTCATTGGCGAAACCAATTGAGAAGCAGCCTGAAAGGCACCTGAAATATCCCTATACAGAGGATGGCTAGTTAGCATTTCAATAAAGTGGTACAGATGAAATTCAACAGTAGTGGTAATCTGTACTGTTGCTGTTAAATTATTCTTGTGGCTGCTTTTCAGAAACATTCAAGAGAGACTCTATTGCTGTTGAAATGTCTTAAGGATCTTAAATTGAGATTGGAGCTATTTGGAAACTATAATAACTTGCAAACACATACTAGCTATTGTGAAATAAGTTTATCAACATGGATTTCCAAGAGGTGACAAGCAGAGATAATTTTGTTATTATATTGTCAAAGGAACAATATATACCATATTTTCCCCTATTTTGCCATTTCTGCTTTTCATATTTGGGTTGTTTTCTTCATAATTATTAATCTCTGTCTGTTTATCAGTATCTCCCCTTCAATAATAACTTTTGATTCTTCCCAGTTTTGCAGATAATAGAGGTTTCATATGTTATTATATTTTTTTATATTTGCAGAAATAGCAAGGAAATGAGAGGAGATGGGCTGCAAATGCCTGAGCTGTGAAGTAAGCTGAGCTCATGCACTGCTGGAAAGGGGGAGAAAAAGACCTTGTATTTGCACCACCCAGGAATAAAACTTCAGCAGCGCTTTGCAACTGCTTAGACATGAAAATCAATCAGCTACTGCCTCTGTCCTTAGGAAAGCAGGGTTCATTACACACAGCTCTTAGAGAACATTAATTCTCTCTGTGTGTGATTTACTGGCTCCACCTGAACTAATAAATAAAACAGGTCAAAGTTTTTTATCTGTCCAAAAGGGACAAGTTGCACAGGTCTCATTCATACAACAAACATTTCTTTCCTCACAAACTACCTGAGCTTGTACCATGTAATGGGACTATCCTGTGCCCAGGACTTTCCTGGGAGTGCTGGATGTTATGGATCAAAGCTGCATCAGGAACCATGTCAATGACTTAACAGAATATACAAGTGCATGGTGGTAATTGAATGTTGTCCTTGATCTTTTCTGTATATTGGTACTTAGATTACACCACTGTCATCACAGCTTTAGTTATCTAAATATAATTCTTAACTATATAAATTTATCCCTTTTATATAAGAATGAAATTATTACTTGATGTGAACTCGTTCCCTCTATGTCTGTGGTGTTAGAGGAAGGCCAAGTGAATCTATCCCTGGTGACTCACACTTTTAAGCTTCTTTAAACCAAAGATAGCAACACCTTCCTTCCTTACTGCTTTCTGGACACAAACCAAGCTCTTCTGTTGTTCTCTCTAGCTTTCCAGAAAGTTTTCAAAGTTTAGAGCCGGATCCTTTCTTCCAATACCTTTACCTCTAACTCCATGAATTATAGAATTGCTCGGTTTTCCTTCATTCAAATAAGATCCCCATGACTGTATCTGATTAAATGTAACTTCACCTTTTTTTCCTCTTTTTCCCCTTGCAACTATAAAAACTCCATTTGACACTGACACCCAAAAAAGTCTCTAAACTCATTGTAAGTTATTTCTCACTACATAATATGACATATCCAACAGCTTCATGATTGTACACCGATGAATGGTACACTGATGAATGGTACACTGAAGAATTTACTGAATTGCAGCAATTATTGTTGTTTTAATGGGATCTCTGAAGTTTCCTGAGGTGAACCCACTTCCACTCTTGTGTGTCCAACTCTGAATTCCAGCTGTTTCAGGTTTGGAAGCACAGTCTGTCAGGAATCCCCTCCCACTGAAATCAGAAGGATTGCTCTGCTGTTAAAGAGCTGTGATTTGAGTTAAATTACATTTAAAGTACGTTGTCAAGTGCTTGCATATATTTGTGCACAGCAATTCTTTCACTGAAAACAACAGGATGAGTAAAACAAGGTATTTGTATGTTTATTTCCTTTTATCCCTTAAATATTGTGGAAAAAGCACCCCACTTCATGCCAGACTGATATGATCAGAGTTTCTGACACATACAGTCTATTTTAAAGAGTAGATATATTCTAAAATAGGTCACAATATACATGTAACTTATGTATAGTCACAGCTGATATAATGGGATTATATGTATGATTAGTTGTGCAGCTGAATCTTTCTGCTGTGCCGTGCACAGATGATAAAGTAAGAAGGATTCAGATTACTCAATTTTTCTTTTAAGCTGCACCTTTTCTAAGCTACAAATACATGGTTTAGGAGTAATTGATTTTCTCTGGTAGGGTGCATGGATTACATCCTAGCAGGAGAAAAGTAGTGTTAAACTGTCAGTTATACTAAATATCAGTTTTCATTGTCACAGTGGCTTTGGTCTTCTTGCTAAGATTATTCTCATCAATAACGCCATAATTTTGCTTTGATCTATATTTATTAATCTTCGTTTCCTTCAGCTTTATTTAACTTTCCTTATGTTAGCAATCTGAATTCAAATCTGTTTATTTTTAACTTTTTACCACACTTTATATAATGTTTTAGTGGTGCCTTTTTTTACACAGAAGATTTTCTTGCTGTGTGTTGATTAATCATATCTCATACTATCAGCTCCCCCACTGCATTTCACACTTTGTGCTCAATAGATAAAGTATATCATAAACTACATTATCAGAGCTCAGATAAACATGTCTATCTTTTACTATCTATATTATTAACATTCCCATCTGCATTTTTGCAGTTATAGCTGCAATTATGAATATGTTTTCTGCTTTCATAGTAGTGCTTTCTGAATTGATTTGGTAGTAGTTTATTTCAACATGTTCACATTACCCCCAGAAGTTAATATTTTATGGTCCTTACCTAATTCTTGTAACTTCTTAATATAGCATGTTATTTTTAAAACACACAGCTACAGTGATCCCTAAACATTGGCATATAGTATAGGAGTTTATGGTTTAATATTTGTGTTCTTTAATAATTTTCCTTTTACTTCAGTTTTTAATATTAAAAAATTTAGTAGTTTAGTTTTACTGATTTTTTTTTTCAAAATGTCTGGGTGTGCCAAAGAAGCATCTAAAGCCCAAGGCACCATCTGAAAGTTGTGGTGGTCTTAATTAATTTTGTAAGATAAATAAGTAGAAATACTGGGGGTTTTTGGTTAAATTCCTGACAGAAATTCTAGTGATCTGGAGCTACCCAATTCAAAAAACACTGGGGAATCTGTGTTTCTGCTATTGCTTGTCCTATCTGCTGTTTTTAGTCAGGAAAAGCATGAGAAGTCTCATTTATGCAATTGAAAGGGAAGGTAAGGTATTTATTTCTCTTTGTTTCATGGCTTTTGTAAAATGCACCAATTTGCAAGCATTTTACTAGTGGTAATGTACCATTTTTATTTGGGGTACATGTTGTTGATTGCTGAGCTTTTGCCCCCTCATTTGGCATGATAGTATGAAACACAACCTGATGGTTGTCAAGGGAAAGCAGTCTTGGGTCTCAAACTCAGGTCTCTAAGTGTATGAATTAATTGCTAAATTTTCTATACATTTCTTCCCTTGGCTATTCCACATAAAAAAAAATCTTCCTCACACCACCAGCACTTCAAATGCGAGGTTTCCACTGTTGTTTAAAAAAGCTAAAGGTCTCTCCTTCCTTTAGAAAGGAAATGGAGCTGCTGGACTGAGTCCAGAGGAGGCACAAGGATGACCACAGAGATGGATCAACTCTGCCAGGAGGAAAGGCTGGGAGAGCTGGGATTGTGCAGCCTGGAGAAGAGAAGATTTGTGGTGACCTCATTGTGGACTTCACACCTGAAGGGGCTACAAGAATGACAGAGATAATTTAAAAGGCATGGAGTGACAGGACAAGGGGGAATGGCTTCACACTGACATAGAGAAGGTTTAGATTGGATATTAGGAAGAAATTCCTCCCTATGAGGGTGGGCAGGCCCTGGCACAGGTTGCCTAGAGAGTCTGTGGCTGCCCCATCCCTGGGAGTGTCCAAGGCCAGGAGCAACCTGGTCTGGTGGAAGGTGTCCCTGCCCATGGCAGGGGAAGGCACTGGATGATCCTTAAGGTCCCTTCCAACCCAAACCATTCCAGGATTATATATCCCAATGTTTTCAGCACTTCTTCTCTAAATGTTATATTGTGAACACTTGACTTCTACATCACTCTTACAGGAGCTTCCGTTCAAAGCTCTGTTTCATGTTTGCAGTTCATGTCTGTGGGTCAACATGTCTTGTTTTTATTTCCACCTGCACAAAAGGTCTTAAACACCACACCACTGGTCTGAGCTAACTTTTTCATTGTCAGATGGTTCTTTCATTTCTGTGGGAGTTACTAATTTCCTGCTTAAAGATAATGCTTATTTTTAGCAGGAATCCCTCACGATGTAGTTAGGATGCTTAAGAGTCACATCAAAAGAAAGCAAACATCTTCTTATTTTCTAATCCAGTCCTAGGAGTATTTGATCCACTAAAGGAAAGAATTTTAAGCCTACTTTAAAACTGGGTGGTTTTAGTGTTTGTTTTTTTTTTTTTTGGTTTGTTTGGTTTGTTGTTTTTGTTTTGGTTTTTTGGGGGTTTTTTTTGATGTTGATACTTCTTTGTTATTCCAGTTATCTGTTTCTGTTTGGTAAAGCATGACTATATACACTGGTTAAAAGCATCAAACAAATAGAATCTCCTGCAAAATTGGAGTCTGACACTTTATTGGTGATATTCATGGCTTACAGGCAGCTTTGTTTCCTATCTGCTCTCCCCACCTGTTTGGGACCAGGTTGGTTTCTCTTGTTCATGTAGAAACTACAAGTTTCTGGATCACCAATGTCATTCTTGTGCTCTCAGGCTGCTCCCCTGGAGCCAGATTGAATTTCTTCAGCAGGATAGTTCTGCTTCAAATCTCCTAATACTGTTAAAGAAAAGAAATACATAAGGCTCTCTATTTATTCTCTAGAAAATACAGAGTTTCACTGTAGGGGGAAAAGTTGGTAAACATCGTAAAAAGTACATTTTAAGTTGCTTTTTCTTGGCATACCTTCATAAGTGTAACATTTCCTTTCCTTTTAATTGAATACACTTGAAAAACAGGATGAAAAGCAACTACTGTGCTTGTTATTATATACACATATAAAATTATATATGTATATATATAGTACTTTCCAGGCCTGTTCCTTGTCAATTAAAAATAATTGCTGAAGGAAGTAACACAGTGAAATGAAGTAAAATAAAATAACTTGTTAAATCAAAAGTAGAATTATTTAATTTGAATTGAACTAAGGTTATGTTCATGCAGCCTGGCATATTTGTTATTTTGACTAACTGAAGGAAGTAATCAGAAAAAAAAATAAGAAATATATCAATGGCAATCAGTACTCACAGTTAACATCATTTTGTGACTAGAAATAATTCTGTATTTGACAAAGCAGTATTTTCTTAGCTTGCTGTGAGAACTATCTTGGCATTTTACAAAAACATGGCAAACAAGATCTTTAAAAAATTCATGAAGACCTCTCCTAAAAATGAAAGTACCATTTGAAAACTCAAACATTATAATCTGTATAAATTATACTCCATATTATCATCCCTCACAAAACCTATTCAATCAGTTCAGTTACATTGTTCTATCATCATTAATGGTCCATTACCTTTACTGTGTTTTCAAATCACTGGGTTTAGGCAGCCCAACTTCACTATTGGAAAATATCTTATTTAATCATCCTCATCATCCAGTTCAACATATTTCAATCTGACACATTAGCACATCAGAAAGCTTTATTGCTTTATTATCCAACTAGCAGGAAAAGAAAATGCAATTCTCACATCCATAGTATGAATTAAGTCCAATAGTGTGAATTCCCTGCTGGGAAAACCTCTCAAGGCACTCAGCTCCCTTCTGCTAAAATCATTCATGTGCTCCATAATCATTAATATTAGTGATTAAACAGTACCCTCATCAAAATCTCTCTTCAAAACTATCTAAATTTGTTACGTTCTTGTTTATGCTTATTTTATACAAACAGTAAGAAGAAGAAAGGTCTCTTTCTTTGAAGAGGGTAATGTGGACTGACTGACCTGCGCAGTACAACCATGCAGAGAAAGAAAAGAGAGTTTCTTAGACTGGGCTGATGTGATGGCAAGATGCCTTGGGTGAGTATTTTGAATCAAGCACTGAAAATGCTTCGGGCTCTAGCCCTAAAATCAAAAGAAAGAGGGGAGGAATTTTGACTGCTTACTTTTACTGAAGCTACCGTGAACTAAGGCAAAACACTTTTGAAGCTGATAATTTTATATTACTGTTGGAGATAGTTCAGTAACATTTATTTCAAGTGGTGTTGTATGGCTTTTTCCAGATGGAGAAAAAACAGTTACCTGCTGACTTCCCTGGACTGCCACCCTCACTGTGCACCTGTGTTTGGACATCCTTCTGGTGAGTTTCCTCTACATTCTTCCTATATTTTCACCTTTCAGTCACATATATTGAAGCAGGTGTTGTTTGACTTTTCCTACTTAACTTCTACTTCCTACTCTTCTTCTTTTCTCCTCTTTCATCTCTTTCCCCAAATTACTCTTTCATGCAATCTATGTTCAACTCCCAAGTCAGTTTCCCAGCTGGGCAAATGTCCTTTTAAGCCTTCTTACTTTCAACTGGTCTGTGTATTTAGAACTATAATTAAATGGAACTTGCCTCAGTACCATTGCTAAAACACCAGAAATTTCCTGTACAGACAACTAGGGTGGAAAGCAGAAGGAAATTTCTTTATGAACCATTTTACTGCTGGTTTGTTGGGGTTTTTATGTTTTGGGTTTACCTGTTGGTTCTTGTTGCTGTTGTTTTGGTTTGGTTTTGTTTGCTTTGTCTTGTTTTGCTTTTTGT
>JAOXXN010000463.1:371989-394131 GCA_026770055.1 Myrmophylax atrothorax | reverse complement strand
CATTCCATAGGAGAGGGATTCAGGAAACATGAGGTAACTATCCTCCCCCAGCCCCTGGCCTGGCAGGGTATTCTGGGGAGGAGAGCACTGACAAAGCAGTTTTCACATTAAGTACATTCAAACCACATTAAAAACATCAGTTGATAAGACATTCTCGGTGGCTGGTGGATTTTCTTCTTCAGCCCATTTTTTGCACGATGTTTTCCAAGCCTCATATTGTGAATCCATTGCGACATCTCACAACCTGGTGCAGAATGAAATGGGGAAAACCCACAAATGATTCTGGTTTTGAGGTCTCAAAAATGTGTTAGTATGGTAGGTAAAGCAGAAAAAAGCATCTTTATAACTGATTATGGCTTTTGTAATAATAGTTACTTTGCATTATCCTAGCTTATAGGATTTTAATGGCTATAAAAATATCAGTGAAAATCATCTAACGTGGTTGTTCTTCTTAGGCAGTAAAAGAAAGATGATTAAAGCCATTTTTAACCCAAAGCTATTTAGAAGGTCTTTTTTAACTATACTGTTAACAAACACTGCTGAAGTTGGGAAAGGAAAACTTCATTGAGCACTTTCTTCTGCAAGAACATTATTAAAAACCAAATCAAACAAAAACAACAACAAACAAAAAAATCAAACCCCAAAAACCAAGCAGGATTTTCTGTAAGTAGAAAGTGCTTCATAAGCACGCACAGATTTTTTTCACTGTGATTTCTTTCAAAATGTTTATTTTTAAACTGAAAAAAATAAAAGGGCAAAATTTCTGTGATGGAACACCTGAAGACATATTGTGTCCTGCTGAATGAGTTAAGTGTACAGCAGAAACAACCTTCTTATTTGCACTAAAGTTCTGCAATTTATATCTTCTTGTTTCTGCATGCAGCATTATATGTTCCCAAGTCTTTACCTTAAAATTTGCATCTTTAAGCCCTTTCTTGGCAGTTTCACATTATACCCAAAGTATTAAAAATCGTTGCATAAAATGCACTTAGTCTATCTTCCTATAGAGTGGACTCATTGTCCCACCAACTGTTTTATCATATACACTTCTAACTCCAATTCCAATCCACATGGTAACAGATAAGTGCAATGGCCAAAGAGGAACACACCCTTATTTTACTCATTTCCCCTGTGACAGGGATAAGGTGTTTTGTGTTTTAACTTCTTGGGAGTTCTTTTCCATTTTTTTTTCTGAATCTCTAAAGATTAGTGTCATTTCTTGCTTCTAGATGGTCAGTACTTAGAGCAATGCACTAGTGTAAGGGATTTACATATTCCCTGGAAAAGTAACTTCCCCTTTCATAAATTTTATCCTGTTTTTCTTGTTATCTGTCTATTACAACTTTAATAATGGTGTATATACCCACTGAAGAGTTTCATAGGTTTTTGTGGTAAATTAAACACCTTTCTTTACTGCCTTCATTGTTCTTCTGAATAGAGTATAATTTCAGGAAGAAAAACTGCACATTTTAAAAAGCTAAACAAGCAGTGCAAGTAGTAGGGGGAAAGCTACAGTGATTCCTCACATATTCAGGTGATAGAAATCCAGGTTTCCATGTCATCTGCTTTATTTAGAGAAAATCAGTTTAAATGGCAGTTTTCATAATAAATTTTGTGCAGGGCAAGGTTTGTGTTAAGTGTGAGCATGAGAGGGACTATATCCCATAATGCACAATTTTTGAAAAATTCTGTAAACTAATCTATTTGTTTAGCTCATAGGACATTATTAACATGGCTAATCTACAGGATCTACATTCAAAAAATTGTCTTTAGAATCCTGAATCTCAAACTTGAGAAGTCATGGCAGTCTGAAGGTCTTTAATGTCCCTTTTGACCCAAACCATTCTGGGATACTATGATTTTATGACTTTTGGGTTAAACTTCAACAACTTGCAGAAAAAGGTAAAAAAATTAATAATAAACTAAAAATAGCCCTGATAAATGACATAAATAAGCTTATTATACTTCATTCACTGGAATTATGTTAATAAGTATGTAGTGTGACCTGAGCCATAATTCCTGCAAGCAATGGGAAGCAAAGAATGGTCAGGGTTCTATTGGCTACATATTTTAGAATATTATGCCAAAACAATTTATGGGATTTTAATTTAACTTTAAAATAATATCTGTTATATTTAAAGTGCATGGTCAAATTCCTATATTTATTCTGTATTTCAAATATTTGATGATCTTCAATCATCAATTTTCTTTACAATACTTTCATTATGTTCCCTGTCAAAGAAAACAGTTTCATAGATAAAAATTCTGTTGGGAAGACTAGAATAAATTAGTTGTTTTATTATTCATGAATTCAAGAATCTAAGTCAGGAGAGAAGTGTGATCACTTCCCCACTTGATTTTTAAAGTATCATAATTATTCTGAAAGAAAATAATTATATTGTTAGCTAAACAAAAATTGGCTGAAGGTACAGAGACCTGTGATGGTGGGGTTTTTTCATAGCAAATGTATTCCTCGGTACTCTCTAATCAAAACCACTTGCAAAGGACAGCAAATAACACACCTCAAAGTTCTTTAGATATGAAGAATAGAGTATAAGCAATTATATAGGCATCACATCACCAAAGAATGCAGTTTCTTGCACCTGATGGACCTGGTAATCAAAAATACTTAGATATTAAAGTCACCATTTCTATTTCTGAATAAATCAACCCTCTAAGTAGGGAAAAGTCTTTGTGTGACTGTGGGAGGCAACACAGTCACAGTGTTAGTGATAATACGTCATTTTCCTTGTAGAATCACAATGGCTTGTTGACATATATTCTGTATCTCCTGCACTGTCCCAGGGACTATGTGCATACCATGCACTCCAAGAACTCCCAAAATATTTTGTGAAGCTGAAGATAGAAGCCCAAAAGAAATAAATAAACACAGAAACATGCAAGTGATTTAGATGTTGTTCCGAAGCTGCATGGTGCTAGAATAAGGATATTCTTCAAAACTCCAAACAGATGAAGAATGATTTGGGGGGGTTTAAACAATAAGAGTGAGGAAAGCAGCAACAGTAGAGAAGAAAAATATTGTTCTCCATGCTGCATTTTGAGACTCACAGGCAGCTGGGTGAGGGGCAAGGAGGATACGTGTTAGTAATGCTGGAGATATGAAAGTTTAGAACTCTTAGAAAGGTATGGCCTCTGGGGGAAATTAGCTTAAAATATACCTCAAGAGGATTTATATAAGAATAGGAATTTAGTGACAGGATAATTAATTTTGTTTCTGTTTTGGTTTTTGATTATCTTCTCAAGAAACTGAAAAATGTATTAAACTGAGGGGAATAATGCTACTTATGTATTTGAACTTATTTAAACTTTTAGAAATGGTTTCCTTCTAACACTTTGAATGTGCAAATGCTTTGACTTTACAAGAAACAGTCACACTTTTACCATTGTTTTTGAATTGGGTCCCTAGAGGCCAGTTTTAGGTTTTGTCAAAATGGAGTTGTCCAAAATTTCTGAAAAATATAGTTGTTTATGCAGGCAATTTTGAACATTCATGACATCTCTTTTCTACACATACTCTTAGCAGTTTAAAAACTTACATAATTCCAAATTGTCTTGGCAAGCATGAGACTACAGAAGGACATCTTCTTGCTGAAATCCTTTCTCTGTATCACAGGTTTATTTCAGAGTTCTTAGAGTGTTCATGCACTTTGAAAAATCTCTCATGTACGTTTATTTCCTCCATCAAAACCCCTCCTGAACTGATATACCTATAATAGGTATTTTTCAAAGATCACAGTGTGAGTAGAATGTAATAATATATTCTTCATTGCATTACACAACTTCAATTTCAGACCTTCTGGCTTTCCTGATTCCTGAGCTATGGAAATTACTAGGTGCTATGATTTCTTCCATGGCCTCACTGCTGAAACAGAAACCATGTTTGTGCTACAGACTATTGCCTTGATAAAATAAAAAACTGATGGCTTATTTGTTTCTTTACTCTTAGAAACTATTTACAGGCTACTTATCTGAAGTAGCTCTCACAGAATATAAACAGTGAGAATACTAGTAATATTAACATGCTAAACTTGTACTTAGAAGAAAAAAACAATGGCTGAGGTTGGAAGAGATGCCTGTGAGCATTCTGTTTATCTATTTATTCATTCACTCATTCATTCATTTGTTTTTCCTAAGAGTGGCTTTTTAGCACACTGTTTGTATTAGGTCTCACACCATTTTCTTTTTGAAATTTTATTTTATAATTATCCTCTGGTCATCTTTCATAAGAAATTATATCTTCCATAAACACAGAACCACATCTAATATTGGCATACTCTAAATAAATGTGTGTGTGCACTGACATCACCATAAATTTTACAAGATTTCACACAGTGAGAGCAGAAAACTTGTGAAGACCCTCACTCATATTTTGTGGAATAAAACATAGGAAATACAGGAACAGAGAATGGAAAACATTTACCTGGCTGAGCCTGGGTGAGCACAGGGAACATGGAGAGTAGGGGAGCAGATGGATTCTTGTCCATTCTAACTGTCTTTCTGTGGTAGCTGTAGCTGCTGGCATCCTAAAAATCACTGAATGGTTTGGGTTGGAAGGGACCTTAAAGTTCAACCCATCCCATTCCCCACCATGGGCAGGAACACCTTCCACTGTCCCAGGCTCCTCCAAGCCCCTCCAGCTGGCCTTGGACACTTCCAGGGGTGGGGCAGCCACAGCTTCTTTGCCCAACCTGTGCCAGGTCTTCACCACCCTTCACTTTCACAATATCCAGTCTAAGCCTACTGTCAGTTTGAAGTCATTCCCCCTTGTCCTGTCACTCCATGTTCTTGTAAAAATCACCTCTGCGTCTTTCTTGTTGTCATCTTTCTTGTTTGAATACTCCTGGAGGAAACATCTCTGCAGAGGAAAAGCTGTTCCCTAAATGAGATAAGATACGGTGGGTCTGGAAAATTATGGAGGGAAGCATTGGTCCTCACCATCCAAGCTAAAAGGACTTTGCTGCTGGTCTTGTAATGATCAGGCAACTGTGCTCAATATTACCACAGAAAGCTCTAATACCAGCTTTTCTTCATTTAGGTGTCTTCTAAATGTAAAAGATTTCCCCATCTTAGGTAGAATGACAAGCAGTGAATTGTCCCAGGCAAAGGCACATCCCACTGCACCTGAAAGAGCTGGTTTTAAATTCTTCAGCAGAGGAAATGATCCAATGGTGAGATTCCAACCTTTCCTAGATTCTCAAAAATGAAGCAGCTCCAACAACTGGCTGTGGAATCCTTCATGCCAATGTCAAAACACTGTGAAATCATGTTAGTTAATAATAATAATAATAATAATAATAATAATAATAATAATAATAATAATAATAATAATAAATAGTGAATTCACTAACAGGACTGACCTGAGATTTTGGGATATTATATGAAACTGCTATGGCTAACAAGATCTGTCAGAGTAAGATTTGATTGATATTCACGTCTCAGGAGATACAGAGATGGAGCTAAATATAGAGGATCTGTACAGAATAGCACTGCTGATGAAAGTGCAATCTTCATAAGCCTCCAGACTGTGTCTGGCAATGTTTAAGCAGCTGAAGTCAGACAACCTGGGACTGTATTTAAAAAAGCAGAGAAATTGGGAGCATGGAGTGGTCTGCCTTTATATGAATGTCAGAGGCAACACTTCAAAGTAGATCTGGCACCAAATTGTTACTCAATGTACTTCAACAGCAATAAGACATGGGGGAAAACAGGATTTTATCTACATGTCCTTTAGTACCTGCTTTCAGCATGAATATCTTTGCTGGAGAATCATTTTGCGTTGGGAAAGACCTCCAGGTCATCAAGTCTAAATTTCACCAATCTCCACCTTTCAACAAGACCAGAGCTGTGAGTACCACCATTTCCTCAAAACCTCCAGGGATGGTGACCCCACCACCTCCCTGAGCCCAATCCAATGCTTGAAAATCCTTTCAGTGAAGAAATTCTTTCTGATGTCCAAAATTCCAAAGTACAGCATTCAATCTCATTAGTGAACATAAATGTATGAAACGTAAAGCATACTTTCTGCCCTTATAAGTGTGGCAGATTTGCTGGAGTTTTCCATGACAAAGAATGGCCTCAAAACATCATTAAAAAAAAATAAAGAAAAAGAAGGTCACAAAAGTCACAATATTACTTGCTAAAAGAGCTGCAGATAAGAGGAGAAAAAATCCCAAACCAAGTCAGACTAGCAAATAGCATCATTTGATTGATTGTTCAGTGGGCAAACTAATCATATCTATTAAATATGTATCCAGTTCAGGTCTGTCACCTGCAAAAGTGATGCTTGTAGTGACCACACTCTGCTGCTTTGAAATCCTGGAGTGCACAGGAGCTATTTTAGGAGAACTCCCAAATATGTCACCTCTCTGCTTCTTGCTCACCTCTTAAGCAGAGTCTTTAAACACAGTTTCAGAGCAACGCAAACAGTAGTATATCAAAGGATTGGAGAAGACTGTACTGCACATAAAACACAGCTTGGAAATGACAGAGAGAAAAATTGAAAACAATGATTCTCTGAGGCAAATAATCTCAATTCATGTGGTTTTCCACCCCTGCAGTTCTCATTTGGGAAGAAGCCAAACAAGCTAATCTAACAGATGTCTGTGCCACTGATTTAAAGTCAAAGGTAGAACACTTCCAATATCCATCTAATTCAAACAGTGAAGGTTTACACTGATAGCCACAGAACAGCACTGAGCCAATGCTCTCCCTCTAGACAGGCAGGTCAGTGGTTATTGCTCTTACACAGGACTGACTTGTGTGATTTCGAGTGACTGGATGATTATTGCCCTCAGCAAAATACCCCACTATCAGGGTTAAGCTACAGTTTCAATATTTCCCATTCTAAGAAAAAAAAAAGAAAATGGAAGCAATAAAAAAAGTAAAATTGTCTAATCATCAGGCATTACTATTCAGCAAGGTATCCTTCATAGATCATTTTATATAGAGTGATATTCCTGATTTAGGGATTAAACTCTCTTGCAGAAGCATATGTTAACTGAGCCTATCTAAATTATGATTATTTAAAAAACCAAACACAATAAAAAAAAAACAAAACAGACACAAAAAACAAACCACATTTCTGTCATAAGGCTGCAGTTTAAATAAGGGTAACTGGGCAGGTCTCAGCAAAACCTTTCTCTGGTGTCTGAATCAAAGCTTTCTGTTAAAATAGCATAAAGCTTAAGTGCTTTGCTTGTGAGCAAAGCCTTTGGGAAGTGAATTAAATATAAACTCATAGCTAAGCATGCCCTTGTGACTTCTGTAGCTTGAAATCACAGCTCTGAGGGAAGTGTTCATGTTGACTTTGAAGTGCTAAGATTGAAACTAAGGATAACAATCTAAATAAGAACACCTGTACTTTCTTGAATAAGGCACACAAGGATGGAGAAATATAACTGTGACACAGAGAGGAGCAGCATTTGATTTCCAGTTTGGAATTAGGCATGGCTAAAACAGGCATTCTGTTTGGAGATGGAAACCCTCACTTACTTTGCTGTATTCTTTCTCCCCTGGACACACTGGAAATCCTGTATCTCTTTTCGCTTATGTCCTTGATTTTTTATTGATTTTTCTTAACCCTGTTTATTTAAGGTGTGCTTATTTGTTGGTTTTTTGGTTTTTTTGGAGAAAGTTATAAAAGACTTCCTTGTAGACAGATGAGTTTGCACCCCTGTGTGAACTCTACAGACAGTGCACATATATATATGGTCATCCATTACTCTAAATAACACAAAACCTTGCCCTTATCTGCACCCTACAGGCCACTGGCACTCCAAATCAGTTTATGTGGTAGTGAAGTAGGCAATATGCTGAGATTTGCTTTAACATCTTAGCTGTCACACCTGTTAATTACTGTTAAGCACTCAAGCCCTGAAATGGTCAACACTGGTCTTCTTACAAAGAGAGACCATATCCATGCTGGAGTACAGGTGTTTCTAATATTAGGATGCTTAATAAGCAGGTATTTAGCCAATTTAGTTTTCGAATTTAGGTGTGTCTTTGAACTTTATTAATCCTGCGGTTTCAGCTTCTGTGGCTTTGAACATGCATCACTTCCCAAACAGAAAAATCATGATTCTCCTGTAATTTGTTTCAGAAAATGACCACTACAAATATTTTATTTTATAATACATGTATTAATTAGGAAGAAACCACTACCAAATGTGATACAAAAGACAGCCTTTGATAGTTATCTATGTTATATCAATGTACTCTTATCCAGCAGGGATGCTTGAATGGACTTTTCTCCCCCTCCATATAAAATCTTAGAATTTATATAGGTACCTACTTCTGTGTTTTTGACTGGTTGGTTGGTTGGTTGGTTGGATTTTCTTCTATTTTTTTCCTTCTTATGGCAGTGAAGTTTGGTTGGATGCTAATTAGTACTACGTGGGAACTGTAAAATGATAAACACTGTTCAACAATGGACATCCTCATTTATTAAAAACCAGTGAATACTCTGGGCAATAATGAGAAAAACATCACTGGTATTGTGTATGGAACAAAGAAATAACCCATCCCTAACTGAAGCATTATAAATTTCTAATGTTTTTCCCTTTTTATTCCTTTATTTATACAAACTTTTCTTCATTTATAAGCTTCCTTTAATATATGCCAGGTCCCAAACAAGAAAATATAATTAAAAGAAAAGCATCTTAAGGAGTAAGAAAGGGAAAAAAAGAAAAACAAAAACACTACCAGAAAAACAGACTGCATGACCTTTAAAAGACGTTTCTGCCTCACATGCTGATCGACAAAATGTTCTTGCATTCTTATATATTCACATGGCCTCAGGCAGTTCCAATACAGAATTTTCTGTACCGTGTGCTTTCCTACAAATCAGTAATTGAGGGTTGTTGCAGCGTACAAAGTCACAGTAATTGAACATTTTCTGTAAATGTCAGCAAAGGGTTATTCAGTGTCTGCAGGTCCCAGGGTCTTTTATACACCATCTAGCCTAAAATGGTGATGCTGTAGGAAACTGAGAGGAAAAGCAACAGGAAACCTCCTGCTTGCTACAAAAGTTAGTAAAGCTGATTTAATATGCATTTACATAACAGTGTTGACAATTATAAATAGCATGTAATTAGCTACCTATTAATAAGATTTGTTTAGTGGGTTTGACACAAGATTTGAGGTTAGTCACTTATCCAACTACATCACTTAACCATGATTTGAACTCCATGGCTGGTGCGAAGGATAATTAGGTGACTCAGAAGTCCGTCTTTACCTCTTGAATAAACAACTATCCAAGAGTTCTGAGAAGGAAAAAAAAAACAAGCAAACAAACCAAAACACAAACACAAACCACAACACAAGAAACACATAAACAAAGAAAAATTAATTATATGAACCAAGAACTTAAAGAAATACATTGAAAACTGTCCTGACTTGATACTAGGATGACATACAAGTATTTAACAGCTCCACAACCCCTGACTCCACAGACTGGTTGCCATGGCAAAGAAACTTCTCCATCATCCAGATGGGACGACAGCAACTTTCAGCAGATTTCTCCTCTCTACAACGATGTTACCAAGACCTGTGAATTTTCACACACTTACATATATTCACATATTCATATATTTAACATATATTCATGTATTTGAAGGATGGATGGGGCTTTGAGGGACTTGATCTAGTGGAGGGTGTCCTTGTCTATGACAAGAAGGTTGAAGTAGGTGGTCTTTAAGATCCCTTCCAACCCAAAGCATTCTGTGATTCTATGATTCCGCATTTTCCCAGTAGGAAATAGTAGAGTCATCAATATCTTGACATGGACAAGAGTAGGTCTGGAGCCCAAAGGCTTGTTCCGGAAGTAAATGTAGCTCCTGGACTAGAACAACTGAGTGTTCACCATAGGTTTTGCTTCCTTGTCTTTTACTGAACAAAAGGTGATCACTTAAATATATTCCCTAAAATATTTTTGCCTCATTTTAAGTGTGCTGAATGATCAGGCTTTCTGAGATGTGTTTGAACTGTGATTTCAGTACACATGTATGTAGTATGTTTTAAAAAGTTGGCCTTCATATACTATTTCAAATAGGCTGAATTCAGGCTGTCTTTCTTTAAACACAGACAAGACATTAAAATGAACTCTGAGACAGAAGAATAAGAGGAGGTTGGATATTTGTGAATCAATGTTTTTGGATCAGAAACCTAGAAGTATCTGTTCACAGACAGTGTGGTGAGCACATTGCTCTCTGACTTTGCAAAGCACAATCTCCTGACTTACTTTTTACTTTTTTCTCCCCCAGAAGTAGTGACACGTATATTTAAAAGTTAAATGAAAGTGGATACTTACCCTCCTGCAGGCACAATGGGGACAGCCTGCATGATGTTTTTTTCCCTTTTTCCCTTTATGTGCTCCATCATTTTTAATTACCTCTTAATCCTATGTTTTCATTCCAAAATACTTCAAAGGTTTAACTCTTTTCTGCAACTGACAAGTACAGTTTTGTGCATTTGTCACAGATTTCTGACAAATATTTTCCCTAAGTGTCACTTGCTGCATTAAGGTCCTCTATATCTTATGAAATTTGAAACATGCCTACGTTGCATTTCTTTGTTGATGGATATCTCATAATGCCAGACATTTCTGATGGCTTAGATGAGCCATAAACTACTCAAACTTTTGAAGGCTTGATGACACTCAAACCTCACCAGCCAAGTTTGTACTTGTTTTCACAGTAGGTTAATGGTAAAGATTTTGGTCCATTACCCACTAGGAGTTTGTGGAGTCCAGGGGAATGTCATAGGCAGATTTGGAAATGTGGTAAGGCCACTAAATGTTTGATTTGTAGGAAATTTGGATAAAAAAATTGCTGCAAAATGCATTGCTCCTTTCTCCCCTGACCCATCCTTCATGCATCAGTAACACAGGGGGTTTCAATTTGCTCTACTCTCACTTCCTATATGTATCCAATGTCAGTAAAGCTAATGTTTATGCCACTAAATATAATTATTTAAATATTTAAACAGTGATATACAAATTTGTTCTAGTAACTAATCTATTCAAATAGTCAAGAGAATATTTTAATCATTATTTGGTTTCTGACTCTCTTAAGAGAGACTGTGAAAGTAAATGGAAGGAAAATCCATTTCTACACAACTGTTTGAATAGAATGATATCCTCTGCAGGTTAAATGAGTATTTAATGGGTGCATTTTACTTATTCTTCTCATTCTTTTACAGTTCATATGTAAACCTTCTGTATTTCTATACCCTAAAAGCAGTTGGTTTTTTTCCATTGGGAAAGATTTCCAGGCCTCCAAGCTTACATTTGACTTTAATGCCATGGCATCATAAGGTTAAGGAGAAAATTATAATTTTGAAAGATGTTCTCCTAGAACGTTCCACTTGTATCCTAAGATTCTTACACAGAACAAAGATTCTCATTGGGACCTCCTGCAACTTTGATCACTATACCTATCTGAACTGCTTAAATTACCATATGAAATACAATAACTAAGGAAGCATTTCTTTTTAAATTAAGCTGTAAAACTACTAAAAAACATGTTATACTGACATGTGAACAGACTGCCTCTTTCATGGCTTCTTGAAACTTTGTGGTGTTACAGAGAAGGCTCACTTCTGAAAAACAGGAGCTGCTCTTAAAACTCAAATTTTCCTCTAAATTGGTACTACATAAACACACATATTCAAGACTTGACACTCATGGTAACAGTGAGAATTTGGTACAAACCAAAATTAAATGCAATTTCCATAATGAAAATTCAATAATTTCATATTTCATTCAGTAGTTTAAATTGAGAACTCAGATATTCATCAAAAGCCCAATTTAAGTGTTTGGCTGAGTTGTACTGATAACAGGTATTTGACCTGATGTTTTGTTGAGCAGAGTTAAAACCCACAAATATAAACCTGGAAGTGAACTTGTCAATGACCTGGCATTTTCCTGCATCTTAACATCTTTCCTCTCATTTTGCCTTCCCTGACTCCTGATAAGGGAATGCATTAATGCAGAAATAAAATGTCTGGTCCCACAGCAGGAGGTTACATCTTTGGTTTGCAGCTCTCCCTCACAGGAGTCTTTCCATTGAAACTGCACTATTCCTAAGTGGCAATTTAATTCATAGTTTTGAAGGATGGAAAAGATTTTATAATTTCATTTTTCCCTCTTAGGCAGTCATAGAATTGCAATCAGTAATAATTTTTGAAACTCTTTTTGTCTCCATTTTGGTGTTTATCCTCTCATTTTTTGTCTGTGCAGATGTTTGCACACAGGCTTATAGCCTTGGATGGCTCAAGCGTCGCAAGCAGAAAATTTCTATAAATTACCATGAATCCTTATAAATAACATTTATTTCAATAGATGTACAAGCATACACAGGGTTTCTACAGGATTGCTCATTCCTTTTTTTAGATCCAGGCAGGTAAGGATCGTGTCAAAGATCTAAAAATATTATCAAAACTGGTAGGCCAGTATGATTCTGTCTGCTGGAGAGGGAAACTTCTGTGGGTTTAGGGTGGGGAGTTCTGGAGTTTTTTGTTTGCTTTTATTTGTCTTTTTTTTCATAAGAAAAATTAATGGGAAACATAAACCATACAATTACAACAACATGTATATAGTCTCAAGACTAAATATGTTAATTGAATAAATTGATTGATATTTAGAATTTATTGAAGCTGGTAAGAGAACTTAAACTCTTGTATTGTCCTTGAAGTTGAACTACAAAAGAAGTTGAAACCAACTAATAAAAAGGTTGCTCTTTTCATACATTTCAACAAAGATTTTAATGCCTCCACTCTGCAAATAAACCAACAATATTAATCTCAGGCATTTCCATAAAATCAGGAGAGTGTGGTACTAATATACAGTATTTCATTTGTGAGAAAATGCAATCCTCTACTTAATAATCTGTTGATTTAACTTTAAAAAGTAGGCACAGTTTTTCAGAGGACAGGTTCTAAATATACTTTCCATGTTGGGGAAATTTTACAAGTTTGAGTAATGTTTAGTAGAAAAAAACCTGTTCTTATGAGATTATCTAACTCACAACCTTGAGAGTGTGTTCTCTGCGGACCCTGTGCAGGTGCACAGTCAGGAATAGGTATTGCGTCTGTCAGATGCTTGGACTCACTGGGGTTTTTTGGGTGTCTTTGCTTTCCCCAGAGGTTCAGGATGCTCTCCCTTGCACATGATCTCTTCCCCAGCTAAAATCTGTTGGATTTTGCAGCTGTGGGGTTTGTGTCACTTGTTCATCCTTATTTTTTCCTAGTTTCACCCACAGCATAATTTTTTTACTCCCATAGCAGTAGGGCTGAATGAGAACTTAAACAACTCTCCACTGAGACAAAATTAAACTTGAGGTATTAACCTTTCCACACTCATGGGCTGCAGGGAAATGTGGTGCAGCACTCACTGTGTGTCAATATGCAGCTGAATTCCCGGTGTGCCACTTAAACAATCCAAGGGGAACTTCCTTGCACTGGTCTTAAACTCTCTGATGATCCATTAGGCTGTGGGAGCAGTGGGACAGATGTGGGGAAACAGCACATCAACCATGGGGAGCACTTGTTTGCTGCTGAAATCCCTCTCTGTGATGCCACTCAGCACCCTACTTGAGGTTTTGAAGCAAGTACCTCCAGGAGTATTTACGCCTGAGGACCTTTTACAATTAATTTGAAATGTTTCTCGCAGAGGAATAGGGAGCATGTGAGTAATTTATTTTAAGTGTGGCTGTGAAAAAGCTCTTGTGTTGGGCAGGAGGGAAGATAACCTTCCCTGAAGCCTATGTACTATTTTGGCACAAGCTCTTCAACATCTTTAAAGTGTCTGCAACTGAAGAAGAGCATCCTTTGTGCCTGTGTCATGTCTTCTGGAAGAGAGAAGAACTGTGAGCCTTTTCAGAGTAATTCAAGTAACTAATGTGAGATAATCTATTTTTGCATGGTATTTAGTATGTATTATGTGATGCCACCATCAGATTCATATCTAATAATAGCTGTTCTTTCCAAGCCTGTAAGTACAGAGCACTGCAATTATCATACTAATAGGTAGTTTATGAACTGTGTGCATTTTATTACACACCATTCAAATTAGACCCTTGTTACTTTTGATAGGATAACTACAAAGCTCTGATTGTCTAGGAGTTGAAAAATACTGTTCAAAAATCTAGAAAAACATTATTACAAATGCAGGGATATGTAGAATGAATATATTTCTACCCCAGCAATAACCAAGGCAGGAGTGATAGGCAATATTAGTATATTTGCTCGGTTAGGGAGTTTCCCTCAGCATGATCTTGCAGTGTGTTTCAGCTGACTGAAATTCAGATTTATTTCAGTTCAGTTCCAGGGCACTTCTCAAAATTAGTCTTAACTGTATGAACAACTACAGCAGAGTGAACAAAATTTGCACTAAGGGTCAAAGTTCTAAAACTTTTGCTTTACTCTGAAGTAAATTTAGTGTAGTGAGGAACTTTTATTTAAGGCAAAGTTAGATGGATTTCCCTGTCTTTCAACCATTCACACTACCTGGTCATCCCAAAGATTTTTTGGAGAAAATTTTGTTAACCAAAATGCAGCTTTAAGAGTAACTCACCTGTGTTTTATTTTGATGGAATCTCTTGCTTTCCTAGTCCCCATAAATAATATATGCAGCACAAAAAAGTCATTATGCCAGTCATATATAAAAAAATTGGAGTAATCACTATGTTGTTCTCTGAGTGAAATATATATATAAGTACTAGATCCTTGAATTCAATAACCACAGAGTGCTTCAATACGACCATAAATATGTTTGCCTGATATGATTAGCTTTTATAGCTTCTTCTATATTGCCAGCCTTTTCCCAAACTCTCCCTAAATATCCACAAAACCACAAATATTGCTACAAATATTTTCTTTTTAATGTTGGCCCAGATATTTTATTTTTATTAGCCAGAAAGAATTAACTTCTGCCTTTTTTTTTTTTTTTCCAATTAGAGATGCAGGTGGATCTGTAATTTTTTTTACTCTACCTTCATCTCCCTCCCAAGTCACAATTTTTCAAACATGAAAAATAATACTAAAATGGAATCAGCATTAATGACTCTTCTCCATCTATATAATTTAAAAATGTGGAAAAAACTCAGCTCAGCAGTGCCCAAAATTGACTAATTTACACCTATGTAATTGGAAAAATACTACTGCCCTTTTCAAATAAACATAATTTTATTATAAGGGGCTACTTAAACCTGAAATTGGCTTATAACCCCATAAAATACTTCAGGAATATAGACAAGAATTTGTCTATGTTTTAATAAATTATGAAATGTCAAGGGGTTTCCTGTGATTAATTTTACAAGAGCTATAAAAGGCAGATTTATATACATTTTTTTTTTAAGAAAGTCTTGTATGTTAAGATAACATCAATTGCAAATAGACATGGAAGGATTTGGTAGGTTGACCTTGCACATCTGCCAGACGTTGACCCAGCCACTCTCTCAAGAGTAAAATTCAACACATCCTGAAATTCAGTAATTTTGGGTGACGGGTTAACTCCAATTTCTTTGAAAAATCACAATATTTCATTGCTCCAGGTGACAAAAATTTTTCTTTGGAGAGTAAAACAAAAAAGTTTTATGATTTAGACTTAGTCTAATTTAAGTTTCCTCACTAGAACAGTAATGAAGGGGTCCTAATTTTCTGAAACGTGAGTTTTTATGTACTTTCTACATTAAATCTATCTGTGCAATTCTTTCCTACCTTGTGGGAGATTAAATAATTCTTAAAACTGAAGGCTGCTAAGATGTTTGATTTTTTCAGATTGTGCCCACAAGTCCTGTCACAGGTCTCCATTGAACATAAAAGACATCCAGTTACTAACTGTTTAAATTCAATACAAGTGAATTTTCATCAGCTCTAAATATAATTAGTTCTTGCAATTACGTTTTCCATCCAAGATATGTATATTCAGGCATAGTAAAAAGTATTTCAGGATTCATATACCTTTTTTTTCCATGAACATCATATTTTGATTTTCATTTTGCTTTGTTGTGTTTTTTCCTGTTTAAAGTGTTTATTACTACTGATGGGTCAGGCCTAAACGTAAACTACAATAAAAACTTTTTTTTTGTTGTTTTTGTTTTTTGGGGTTTTTTTTTTGACAGAGAACTTATAAGTGAAATGAGTTCTCCTTACCTTCATACCTTATTGACAGTTTCCATGCCTGAGAAACAACTCTAAAATCTTGTCTTTATGAAGAAGTGTTTATAACCTGTGATCTGGGAAAAAAAAAAACAAAACACACAACCAAAAAACCAAACCATAAACAAACAAACAATAAACAAAACAAAAACAAAAACAGGCAGTGGTCAAAGCCTAGTGAACTGGAAAACTAATTCCAGCACTTTTCTGAAATGCTGTATTTTTATTGGTAGAAAACCTTCCTCTTCTTCTATGTTTTCTAATAAATCAAAAATATAAATAAGTGCTGAATAAATTTCAGAAGAGTTTGGAAAATGAATTTGACTGGTTTTCTAACAGTTGCAATTTGTGGCATAAGTAACAACACAGACCTGTGCTAGTCTTTGCATTGAAATTAAAACTTTCCCAGCAATTTATAAGCAGGGATTCTCATCCTCAGAGAGACCAGATAAAGTCTTTTCAAAATGTAATCAGTGAGAGTGAGAAAATTTAGGTAATTGCATTATGAAATGCAAGGGCAGAGGAAAAGGTGAGAAGTAGTAGCACAAATGAAATGTTAAAACACACTTCAGCTCTATCAGTGTTTTCTAGACACTTACCTTAAACTTGGGAATAATCAAGAAGAGGTCTGTACATGCGTGTTTTAATATCCATATTTTATGTTTTAATTTCAGAACTGTGTTTACATTATGGAAATTCTAGTGATTGTTTGGAAGTTCTATTACAAAAAAATATATATTATAATTTCAGGCAAAGAAACATGACCTTCTATATTTAATTCATGGTGTGCTACCAAAAAAAAAAAAAGTAGAGATTGGTTCACTGTAATTAATGTCTACATGAATAAAGAACAAATGCCAAAAAAATGAGCTCATTGCATCAGTTACTTTGCCAGTCTATTCTGTAATAGGGACGAAAGATGAAACTGGAAGCTGAAAATGTTAGCAATGGATATTACTTTTTCCTAATATCACAGCTAATTCTAGTACAGTCATATTTAACAGGATTAATGTCTGTAACCCACTGCATTTGATTATGTAGCTATGACACTGCTTTATAACTAGACTTATAGCTGAAATGTGTGGCTTATATTTATCATAATTTTGTTCTTTTCCCCCTTTCTCTTCTTATACCTTTGTCTTTTTTTACAACAAGACTTCTCTTACCATACACGATTTTATTGACTAGCATTTCATCTCCTGAAGTGAGCAGAAGGTGTTCCTTTGAATTACCATTAACAAACAATAAACAGTATCAGAAAGGTGTGTATTAAAAATGTTGCTTTTGCTGTGAGGTGGAGGGAAAAAATGGAGCTCAGTCTCTTATTAACTGATCATTTTGTATTTCATGTCTGATGTTTGCAGACTAAATCCCTGGGGAGATTTTCTTCAGCTGAGTGTAACACAATGGTTTGAGTGGTATAAAAATAATTTTGGCAACCAAAAAGGGTCAATACTTTAGAAATCCATCTACTTCTTAATTTATCTTTGCTTAGATCTGTGTCTCCATCAGCATTCATAGACAGGGCCTGAGGAGTAGTTTAAAAAACCGTAACATAATTTTGATTTGGGTCTTAGTGAACTCCTTTTTCCAAACTTGTTTTGTTTTACCAGCAAATAAAGGCAAACACCAAGAAAATTCTATTCCAGCTGACCATAGGCTGATATTTTGCAGTACTTGATTTCTAAAACAAACCAAAAAAAGTACAGTTTATGGGATGTGTGTAAGAATATATAGTTTCTCCATCCAGTCTTTGTTAAAACATATTGTGCAGATTTTAGCATGAAGAAGTAATATCAGATATATCAAGGGCCTAAAATTTTTGATTTATAATCAAATAAAAAGAGGAAAAAGCTGCTATGAGCGTCTTTCCCAGTCAATAAACATTTCCTGGGTCCATTTTATGGCACAGAGATTACTTAGTACAAAATCACCTGTGTTTGTGCTGACAAACGGAGAGGTTGTTCTTGTTTGTGCTAATTTCTTGGGTTTGTTATTTTTGACATGCTAACTGGCCCAGAGTGGTAAGAAACCCCAAGAAGAAACTGAGAAACTTCAGTAGCTGGGTGGTGTCTGTAGTACCCCTTTTTCCCTCCTGCTACATGTTTTGGTACACCACAAGACACCAAGAAATCCAGGCATAGACTCATGAAAAATCGTATTTCTTTTACTTGATCAGTTGGGAAAATGTTCTCCTTATTTTAAAGTTGAAATTAACTGAGTTTCTACTTAAATAACAAAAAAATACAAACAAACAAAAAACCACACCAGAAAAGCTCCAAAAAAAACCCCCCCACAACAAACAATAAAGCACAAAACAAAACAAAAACCCAAAAACACACACAAAAAAACCCCAAACAAACAAACAAACCCCACCAAATGCCTATATTATGTGCCTAAGACATTGCTATGAGGTAACTTCAGATTTCTGTAATCAAAACAAAGAATGCACATTACCTTACCATTCAGCTAAATCAAAATCACATCTAATGTCAAACACCTCCAGATAAGTAAATTTGCCATTGAATATTAAAAATTCCTCATATAGATTGTTTAAAAGAAACTGCTCAAACAGCTGCGGACTCAACTGAAAGGGAAGATAAGAGAAGGAACTTGTAAGCAAACATAAAAATAATACTGTGAGTGTTCTGAATAAGAACAAAAAAAGGGCTAATTCGAGTAAAAATACAGATAAAAAAATTACAATTTTCACTTCGTGTTTGTTATTTTGGTAATTTTATGTGCCTTTTATTTGTTTTCATATTTGATTTATAAACAAGAATAAGTTGATTTCAGAATAAAAAAACTGTCATCATTAATTACCAAAGATGTAAAAGGTAGCTATTCCCCAGAGAGAAACCTCATTAACCTACGTACCATCCCATTAACCTAAACTCAGACTGGCTCATGAGGCAGTGAACAAACAACGGTATTTTGTCTTTGGGCAATAAGCAGCTTAAACAGATAAATGTTAATATTTTATTATAATTTTCCATGTGGATATCCTGCATTACCATAAAAATTGAGGGAAAAGAACAGAATATTATTTCAGTGAAAACAGTGTTTGCAAGATCATTTTTGAGCAGATTTTTTAAATCATGTTATTTTGTATACTCAGAGGACTGACTCACTATGAGCAATTTTACCTACATAAATATCAGTTGAATACTCCCAGTATACCCACCCTCTCTACTCAAAACCAGAATATGCATCCAATTTGTTTCCCAGGACATGTGAGGATGAGTCATTTGTAGATGTGAAAGTAGAGGCCCCAGGTCGAAAAATCAGGCCATTATTAGCAGCTTCTTTGTCTCTTCAGTAACCAGTTATACTGGAACTGTACTTTACACTCTGCTTCTAGATCTGTTTGGTATAAACTCTCGACACAGATTGTAGCTACTATAATAGCAACTCCAAAGATAGAGAATATACAGCAAGAGCCCAAATATACATATAAAAAACCCCCTTGTTGTTGAGAAAATCAACAACTTGGATGTCATCAAGATTCCAACAGGAAGGAAGTACAGCTCACAAAAAATTAAGTGCCTTATTGTTTTTCATGGCTGAGAAAACATGTCAGCAACTTAGAAAATTGGGTTCTTCCAGGATATAAGGGTAATTTTAATGGAATAAGTTTTATAGAGCCAGAGAATGGATTGGGATGGAAGGGACATTAAACGCCATCCAGTTCCACTCCCTGTCATGTGCAGGGACACCTTCCACTCTCCCAGGTTGCTCCAAGCCCTGTCCAGCCTGGCCTTGAACACTCCCAGGGTTGGGGCAGCCACAGCTTCTCTGGGCATCTGTGCCAGGGCCTGCCCACCCTCACAGCCAATACTTTCTTCCCAGTATCCCATCTAACCCTCCTGTCAGTGGAAACCATTCCCCCTTGCCCTGTCCCTCCATCCTTTGCAAATGGTCTCTCTCCATCTTTGCAGTAGCCCCTTCAGGCACTGGAAGGCCACAACAAGGTCACACCAGATCTTAGTTACCAGGAGCTGTTGAATGAACTGGAAAAAAAAAAAAAAACAAACACCAAAAATAAAATTAGTAATATGGTATTTTATGCCCTATAGTGAATGTTCAAGTTACATGGCATTTTTTTAAATTTTGGAGTTTTATTTCAGATTAGGATATGCACCAGGCTCTTGGCACTTCCTTGCATTTCCAAACCTTTTGGTGGGACAGATCAATTAGAACAGACAGACCAACAGTGAGACCAGGGAAGAAAAAGACTCCCTTGCCACCTGGTGTGACAAAAGCCACTTGGATAATCTAGGGAAAAGGGAACTGTGAACTGAAGGAACTACATAACTTGTGATCCACAAGGAAGATTAGGGAAATTTCAGACTCTCTTTATTCAATGGATGGAAGGGAAAAGAGAGAATGTTTCATAACTGCACAGGGTTCCATCCTGTGATCCACCATACCCCCCCCAATTTAAACACAAGGAAAATGCTGCTCCAGGTGTGGTGACAACAACATGCCTCAGAAGACCTAATTTTCAAAACTTGTTACACAGTATTCACTTGCAGGCTTGGAAAGCTAACTACTTTTCCCTTTAGTGATTACCCAATAATTCCCATTTTGGGGGGAAAATTTCTTAAAAATAATACACTGACACAGAGAACAAGTATTTAACCTCTGTTTTATCTCAGATTTTTTTATTGCTATTCCTTAAGCCTTGAAGAGCCAAAAAACATGAATGATTTTAAGCAAAATGCCTTTTCCCTAGTTTCTGTTATTCAGAATTACCAGACAATAATTCAGTGAGCCTCTAGTATTGCTGAAATTTCTACTGGCACGGCTTCAGTAAGAAAAATAAAATATTCATATGAAAAACTTATGCAAATGAATTGAAAATAACCCAGAGAAATTCAATGATTTCAACTCAGAATAGTCACAGGAAGATGATAATGTTCTACTTTTTTTACTTTGGGGCAATTTGGTACTTCCTGATATGAAGAAACTTGGTTTTATTTTTTTAATAGTGGTTATTTCTAAATAAACCAATCTTCTTGTTGTTGTTGTTTTAACCAAATGAAATTAAACAGAAAAATCTCTGATCTTGTGAATACATAACATATGTATAAAAAATGTATGAAGTGCATAAAAAAACCCCTGGGTATGGCTATGTTGGAGTGGAGAAACTTAGGCTGTATTGTTTTCACATATATATTCTCCACCTCCAAGAATTTGTGATAAAGTACTTCTAGACCCAGATTTGGATGCAAATTACTGTGGCTTACACCTTCTAATGGATATTTTCCCTATTAATTTGTCTAATGGATTTCTGAAGGCATTTACATTATTGGCATCCACAACATCCCGTGGCAGCGAACTCCCCAATTTAATCATGCCTTTTGTAAATTTTTTTCTGTTGTTTTAAACCATCGCCTGCTCATTTCATTTGATGCCCCCAGCTGTTATAGGATGAGAAATAGAGAATAATTCTAACTCATTGACCTTCCCTGTGCCATTCATCATTTCACTTACCTCTACCACAGTCCATGTCAGTTTTCTTTTCCAGACTGAAAAGTCTTACTGTATTTTGTATCGTTACACAAATTCTGCTCAAATTCTGGTATCTTCTCCCTTTGCACACAATTTTTTTTTCAGTCAATGGAGAGCAAAAATAAATTGTTTCTTGTTCTGATAACAGCTGTGCAAAGGTAATACGAATTTTTCTGCTGCATCTAAGTTTTCTGTATAGGCACTCTGAAAGTTGTAATTACCAAAGTGCAAAGTGCTTTACTTGAGAAATATCCCTAGAATGCTGCTTTCACTCCAGAAAAGCAGTTAAGAAAGGAATTATCTTTATTTGGCTTCAACTAGGTCATTTGTTCTTCAACTTAAACACGTACTCAAAATTTTAATAGGCCATGAAATTGATGCCTGAGAATTTGGTGTAATTTTAGAGGATTTTAAAGTTATGTAGTCTCTGCTGAGTTTCTCTGATTTTAAGG
>JAOXXN010000463.1:344004-358697 GCA_026770055.1 Myrmophylax atrothorax | reverse complement strand
AACAGCCGTGGCAAAGAGAAAAGCTGGCTTATTCCACAGTTGTAGCAAGGAGCAGCAGCCACGAGGAGCAGGAGAAAAGGCTTCTGCCCCCCCAGCTGCACACACACACCACTCCTGTGTTCAGCCGAGCTAAAAGTGGAAAAAGCAGTAAAAAATGCCCCCAGAAACAAGAGATAACCTGTCCCCACCCAACCGATCAAGAAGAAGATGGTAGCAGTTAACTGCTTCCTTTGTTCTCTAATGGCATGGGTAGTCAGTGACAGGGGAGAGAATTTATGCAAAAATTCCAAACTACAACAACATAGAACTAAAGCAGTTATTACACTGGTATTGTAAGTAATATTTTAGTTCTTAAAAATAATGTCTGATTACAGATTTCTTTTGCAGATCAGCATCATTATTTTTGCCTTTCTAGATAGCACAGTGGGAACTTGACACTAAGAAAAACCTCCTTGTCTTTGTTTGGTTTTTTCCCCCAGGTTTGCTCTCTGATCAAGGATCTAATACATCTCTGCTAATTATTCATTTCCATTACTTTATGGGTCAAACTCTTTCAAGTGGGGCCCTATTTGTAATTTAACTTTGTCTCCATAACTAAGTGATGCCACTGGGGAGTCTGATCACCTGCAAGCTGGGGCCGTGGATGCTCACTGGCAGCTTGAAAAGGAGAGGAAAAACAACACCAACCCTCATCAGCCTTTTGTTAGCAGCAGCATAGCACCATAATTGCTATTTCAAAGAAAAGTGATCATATCAGGGGAAGAGAAGATGCATAACCCACTCATAGAATTACCAAATTATCTCTCCACTTCTCGCAAGATGCTCACTGGATCATTTAGATTCTGTCCTTCTACAGGAAAAAGTTAAGGGCATCCTAATTAGTATTTCTGTGTCCTGGAACTGAATGGGGTCCTTGCAATGGAAGATGGTTTTGGCTTCTTGTCTAAATTTGTCCTTTTATACTAAAAGGAAAAGAAAAAAAGGAATTCAGGATTCCACATTGTGGGAGAGAATAAATCAGCATTATGCTTTAAAAATAAACAAACCGTGGAATATTCATCTTTAATGAAAATTGGAGAGCTATAAACATGTGAATTCTTCTATCAGTTTCTTAAATCCTATTAGCAACAAAAGGATGCCTCCCAAATACCTTTATTTACCAATTCCTAAAACTGTGGAAGACTCCTCAGATCTTTTAGAGCAATCTTCTTTTTGACTTCAAATTACTCACATTATCTATCTTTTAGCTGGAGAATATAAACTTAATAATCCAATAAGTATGATTTTACAAGGAAAAGTCCAAATATGCTGTTTTAATATGCTGGTTTCATCCAAAGAACATATAAGCATCACCAAAAAAAAAAAAAAATCAAATGCTACACGAATTCGCATATAAAGGTATATAATTAATTAGGATCCCCAGATGAAAGTTTTGAGAACATTAGTGTGTACTTCAGAATGTCTATAGATATATATGATAAATATCTTATTAGGTAGTTGCTTTACTCTTTTGTTGTTGCTGTTGTGGTAAATTGAAAGTTTTCCTTCTCAGAAGACATTTGCTTTTCTAGCATATACGAAACTTTATATTAAGATAAAAAACTTAGTATCTATTTTTATTTACATATTTACTTGAATTAAATCATGATTAAGAATATTTTCAAAATTAACAAAAAAAAAAAAAAGAAGGGATCATAGTTCCACTGTGAGCCTGAGTGGATTTATTCCTTAGTGCTTCCAAATTTGATTCCTATTGATTTCTGTAAATTCGGATTTGTGTCTTTTGATAATTTCTACTCTCGTGGTTCCAGATACTAGATCTTCTCTGAATTTCACAGTCTAGTTAGAATAAACCAGGAAATTTTAAATACTGTGGGGTTTTTTGTTGTTGTTGTTGGGTTGGGGATTTTTTTTTTTTAATATGCTGCCTAGGCTTATATTTTTACTGTATCAATCACAAGATAAATACAAAGTGTCAGACACCATAATACCAATAAATTTCAAATGACAATGTAGTAAATGAAAGCCTATTTTATGGCAGTGGACAGCATCTGTTCTGCGACGATGGTATTAAAATTTTAGCTGTAACAGATTAGATAGAACATAAATAGGTAATTAAAATTAACCTTTGATTATTTTACGCAACATTTGCATAATTAACAAAAGCTGAACCTAAAACTCTCTATTATTGTATCTGGTTATAAAACCTCAACTCTGAGCATCATTTCTGTTTTTCATTAATCCATGTCTCTTATGTCCTTTTCACATTGTTTGCTCCATATATTTTCACACTTAGCACTATGAATATTCTCACTATTCCCATTCTATCTGGAAAGGATGCTTGAGACATCTGATAACGAGCCCATATTTCCATGGGTTTGAGTTCTTCAGGTCCATATTTCACTGATGCCCTGTAAGGATGAAAAACCCTTTTGAGGCAGAGCAGTGAAAAATGGACCAAAGTGCTTCTTCTGTGTTGGTCCAATAGCGATGCAGCAGTGAAAAGGTATAAAAGAACATGAAGGGCTTTTTCATATAAACCTTTGGAAGATAAATCTGAAGTAACAGAATATGCAGGATTCCCTCTGCTCAAGCTATCTACCTGCTAGCAAATTGTTATTAAAAAAAGACAGTCCTGAGTTCCTGACTCAGAAATATGTGTATTTTAAAATGGGGTTGGGAAGGTCATTGCTTGTATAACTAACAGTACACCCAATTTTCACATTTGAAGTGGAGACAGCATGGAAGAAAAGAGAATCTGAAAGGCAAACCCACAGTATGTAGATCTTATTATTACCGTATTCAAGTGCTTGAAAAATGTCACAAATTCAGGATCTTCTGCAAATTTTAACTACTTAATCCTTACCAATCAATGACGGATAATAGCTTACTCTTACAAGTAAAACGGAACAGTTTCTGAGTCAAAATTTTGGAAGGATTTGCTGAAGTATACACAAAAAATAATATTTTATTGAGAGTTCAATTCCATTAAATAAAATTATTTCCATTTTGCACTCATACCAATGGAGCAATTTTTATATAACCAAAGAAGATAATCTGATATTAGGAAATTCAGTGTGAAGTTGTACAATTACTCTTATGATAAGACGTGATAAAGCTATCTCATTCTTAACAGCTGATGCTAGAAAAGGCGTTCTGAGAAAAATCTTGATATAATAATATTTTTGAGCATAATATTTCTGCTCATGTTACTGGTGTTGAATAATGTGAGATTTCACCTGATCCTTTGGTATGAAGTCTTTACTCTGATGTGGTGTTATTAGGTAAATGGAATAAGTATATATAGTATATGTTTTCAATTTCTGTGCATTTCTTATCAGAACAGAGTTGTCTAACCCTACTCATTGGAGAATTTTTTTTTTTCTGATAAACATCAATTCTCCAAAGTGTCACATGGTGAATACTAAAAAGAAACAAAAAAGCAAATAACTCACCAAACTCTAAGCCTCCTCCAAACATTCCCAGATGATTTTGAGAATTAAATAAAATAGAAATATCTTTGCCTTGCTGAACAACTTTGTTTAGTTGAGTGAAAATCCCCAGCACTATCCTGATATGGGGAATGCTTTTAGGTATAACTATTCCTATTGCCAAGAAAATACGTTTAGATTTGGCTAAATTAACAATTTCCAGAAGTCATAGAATTGAGAAAGATTTTAAGTTTGGCAAATGCATGTTTCTGCTACAAGTTTTTGAGATATGACAGAAGAGTGGTATTCATCTTTGTTCTGCCATCCTTTTAATCCGTTCAGTACAAATTTATAACTTCCAATTTAAAATTAGAGCTTTTATTCCAATTTATAAATAGAGCTTTTATTCCAATTATATAAACTTCCCTTTAGAGGAAGTCCTATGATATAGTGCCTGCACTATATTCTACCTGTACAGTTTTCATAAAATATGAAAACAGCAGCAAGTGGTTTGCCAAAATAGCTTTTCCTTTTTATTGGCAATAAGCAGTTTTAGAAAACAGAAGATGGGGGTATTTTTTTGAAACTCAGATTCATCTTCCTCCTGTCTGGTTTTCATATGTGATAAATCAAACTGTTGTCATGTCACTTGAAAGAGGCAAATACAGAACATAAGGAAAATGAAAAATAATTTTCAAAAGAGCAAGACTGCATTTTGATGAACCTAAAGGACTAAAGTACTCAAAGATAGTTTCTCAGTTTTATAAGGAGATGTGGTTTACCACAACCTTAAGGGTGTAAAACAAAGAATGTCAGCAATTTCTGTCCCATTGACATGTTGATGCAAGAATCTGACATTAGGTTAATGTTGACTCAAAACCAAGATATGCCTATTTAAAACATTTTTCTGTGTGTGTCATTTTTCCTACTATATCATGTTTATTTTCTGGCTTTCAAAATCCCTGAGGATAGGTTTAATTGCTCCCACAAAAGTGATCCCAAGCCCTTTCCTGTGAATACCAGATGAATCAGAAAATCACGGGTAAAGTCTCCTGCTGAATCAGAAGACTAAGAAAAATCAAATAAAATACTGACTTCCTTCAGAGGTTATGGTATCAAAGAATTATCCATTGACTTGGACAATCTCAAGTGTTTTCATCTGAATTTACCTTACTTTACACCTCCTAGAACACAAAATTCTCTAGGAGATGATGCCTGTTTCTGAGCTCATAAACTCTGTGACAGTATGTGCTGCTTTTTCTCTTTGTAAGACTGTGTATAACATAAAGAAAAATCTAGGTAGCCTTACACATGTTCAGTTTTTAATTAGAAGTGGTTACATGCTAGATTTTTGTTAGGAATTGTTCCTGAACTTTTGTACGTAGGAAAAATTATTAAAGAAAAATTGTTTCTCCTCAAAAGTATCAATTTACAGGACAAGGAATTACTCTCGATGGAATTCAGTTCAAAAAGGAGTGTCTGTGATTGAGAGATCACTGCTGTGAGCAGTTGTGTTTACAAGTAAGTTGAAATCATTTACTATTTTAAGCTGTTTATTTCTTTGATGTGTCAAGATTATCACTTTAGGAAATGTAGATTTTCCCATAAAGACTTGAAAAGTTACAAACCAGTTTAAACAACGAAAAGGCATGCTGCATACCCAACAGTATAGGAAATTATCAGTTCCAGTGCACAAAACACATTTCAAAACCAGGGTGTAAAACAATCTTACCTGCGGAGAAGTTCTGCACTGTGGATAAAATCTCTGGCCTGTCAACTTTGGTAACTGCTGGTAAAGAATCAGGTTTAAAATGTAAAAGTCATAATTTGGTGCTTAACAGATGAAGATTTCAACAGAAACAGTTAAGCTTGTTGTTTTAAACAATTCACAGGCTGGAGAAAATTAAATAATTGAAAAGTAAAGAAACCAGAAATTTCCCTCATTTTAAGAACAGGCAGATACTGCTTTAAAATGATGGTTTGTGATGCTCACCCTGGATAAAGGTCTTGCTTGTTCAAAATTGTAACATGGCATAGTGTGGTTTGCTTTGTCTCATTAGCTCTGGGGATGCAAAATACCCAGTGATACCTGAAACAGTCGATGCTTAACTTTAGTCAAAATATTTTGAACTTCTGCATTGCAGAAGTCTGCATCCCAGCTGGTCCCTTTGTAAGGAGTGGTGAACGATCCAGGGTTTGTTTTTGTCCAGCTTATCTCATGAAGATGGAATTAGACATGCCTTAAAATGCGAAATGTTATTGAAAGGAGCTTTTTCAGTTCAGAGAATAAATATAAATGAATGATGTCATCTCTTAAACAAACTCATTGTTTCAGTGTAACAGTTTTTGTCAGTATTTATAAACATTCCAATGCAAACAATCTATACAAATCCATCTCACTGCTACAAGTAACTTCTATGCAATTCTGCAGCTCAGAATAACTCCTGAGATAATTTCATGCCTGCCCCCAGAACTTTAAATTCAAGACCAAGTTTCTGTGAGAAAATAAGGACCAAACTGTATATTTAATCAGGTTATCTAACAGACAAACAAGAAACAATGTTTGATGTGAGAGAAACTGTGATCACTTGCATGAATAAAAACAGCATGAGAGCATGATTATTGCTCCCGAGTCCCCAGAATGTCCCCTTGTGGATAAGCTCTGTCAGTAGCAATGCATTTATTAAAACTGACTTGCTTCTGTCAGGATTCTTTTGCAGCAAAATACTTACCTGAATATTGTTTAGCAATTCTAAGAGCAGTAAGTATGTTCATATGCTGGCAGAATTATTGGTTCTCAGTCATTATTTTCTTATGGTTCAACTTTTCACTGCGTTCCCCTGCTCGGTGATGAGAGACTTCTCTCACTAACAATGTAGCCTCTGACTTTCCTGACCTACTCAGATTACTATTAAGTTTCCATAAGTAAAATTCCTTCTAGAACTGACCATATACTGGCTTAATATTTTCATTATTATTTTACACAGGTACTGCAGATGGTGTTCTCTCATTATCATGTTCTCTTTAGTTTTATATTCCCTCTATCACTTTACCTTGTACTGGGTTCTAAAAAAAAGCTATTATTAGCTCTATTTTTCCCAAACAAAGAATTATATAAAGTGGTGTTTTAGAGAGAATCCAAGAAATAGTCAGACTTTTAATTTGCACAAGGCTCAAAAAGGTAAAATGTAACACTACCTCATATTATATAAATCTTGCAAACTTCTTTCTCCAATAGCTACTTAAATTCAGAAGCAAAATGGATTTTTGAATGATGTACTCTGTTTTGACCAACTGTAGAGATTCTTCTGGTCTGTAATGTAAAAGCATAACAGTGAAATAGGAAGATGGATCATTTTGGACCACCATGCAGGGTTTGGTTGTTAATGTCTCAATTCAGAACAGTGAAGAGAAGTGCTTATATTCAGTACAAAATTGTAATGAATTGAATTATCTTTAATATTAGGTGAGATTTGTGCATACTTCAATAGGTTAGAAAAATGATTTACAAACTGGTAGTAGGTAAAATACTGAAACATTTTTGTTGTACAGCAACTTTTCCCAATTTTCTATGTTCATCCTTCATTGTGCAGCTCTAAATATATTCTAAAGTTGATGTGCTATTATCATGGGAACCAGGAAACAAGCCATTGTAGGAAATAATTAAAATAATTAAAATCCGAACTGGCAAAGAAGGTTTACACCTACTGAGTTTCACAGATGTTGAATTCATTGAACACTATAAAAAAATCAAAAGCTCTGAAAATAAGACAGGTATTCCAGAGTCCAAAATGGATTTAGGGACCATATTTGAGGATTTAGGATTCAAATAATTTTAGAATTCAAATAGGATTATTTCTATGAATAAAAGCTCTGTAAGTGCATAAACATCTTCAGGATCACAAAGTAAAACACAAACAGCTGGAATTATTGGAATTTTAATAATTTTCTTTTTAAACTTTAATACATATTAATCATAAAAATATTTGTATAACTTATA
Organism: Myrmophylax atrothorax; assembly: GCA_026770055.1. Classification (NCBI taxonomy): domain Eukaryota; kingdom Metazoa; phylum Chordata; class Aves; order Passeriformes; family Thamnophilidae; genus Myrmophylax; species Myrmophylax atrothorax. The sequence continues at coordinate 351,266 of JAOXXN010000463.1, read as the reverse complement.
TTTCCCAAGATAAGTAACACCTCAAAAATTAAGTCTCATGCTAAAATACTTCATAGTACTTTAGTAAGCTGTAGAGCTTCTAGGGACAAAATTCATGTTGTCCTTTTTAGATGAAATTGAAAATTATTGATACATGTGCTTTATTAAATCTAATTTCATTGATACATCAATGGAATTCGATTCCACTATTTTTTTTTTTCAAATGCCTTACCTATATAGATTCATGAATATATGATATTGACACAGATTTATCCATGTATATGTGTTTAACACACATTATTTTTTAATGCTACACAGGCTTAGAGGCCTTCATTAACCAAATATAATATTTTGATTAGGTAGAGGTAAATATATTTTTTTTTTCTGATAATGACCTTTCTGCTGTCTTTTAGACATTTCAAATTTTCCTGCCACTTCACAACAGAAAAAAGGTCAACATATCCAATTTTCTGTTTTAATATTTGTCCGGGAGAGGAAACAGAGAGCTGTACATTTTTCTTCTCAGAAACCTGGCAATGTTTTGCTACCAACTTTCAGCATCTCATACTGAAACTTATACATGAGTATTTGAAACCTGTTAAGCCACAATCTAAAATTTGTTTTTCAAAGAGAGTTTCATGTGACTCTAATAAGCTTAAAATTGGTCTTTCGTTCTAAAAGAGAAAGAGAGCAACTTCAAGGAAATCAGAGATTTTGAAGTTAATAAGAACCTGAAGAATATTAAAATGTAAAAAGAAAAAAAAAACAAAAGAGAATTTTAGGCTGTTCACAAGCAAGTGTTTCATCAAAGAACTCTTTCTAGATGTTTCCCAAATGGATATTTCAAAACTCCAGTACTTGATTATTTTACATTATAGGGGACAAAATGTTATGAGTAGATGGATTGAAGAATTTTTTTGTGATAGAAATTTGTACAGTCCTATCTAATAGAGCTCAATTTTATTAATGAGGCTTTTTTAATAATTTCTAAGATTACAAGTGTTTTGTTTTCTTTGGTGCATATGCAACAAGTTCTGTGCAGATGTTCTTTACACACACTCAGTAGCTTTCAAGATAAGTTTGAAAGTGTGATACAATATAGATATTATATGGAGAGGTCTTTAAAAAGAAATCTCTACATTCAGTTAGAAGATAAAATAAATGGTCATTCTAACATGGATGTTTTATTAAAATCAGTCCAATTTAATACGTAAAAAAGGAGAAATTCAGGTCTCTGAAGGATATAGTTATTTGAGTTCTACAGTTTATAGGTTGATAGTGCAAGCTAGCTCTCCTTTATGTATATTTCTTATTTATTTTGCTAAATTAAAACCATTAAAGGTTGTTCTGACTGTTTAGGGTGTTTTTGGAGGGGCTGGACAAATTTTGGAAAAGTTTCAAATTTATTTTGCTCATATAGAAGGGAGGGACATTGATTAGAAGGAGGACAGTAGTTCACAGAAGAATAAAGCAAAAATTATAATTTCTTTCCTTATCCCTATCAATGAAGAGTGAACATGTGTCTGGTTGCATTTCACAGCACTTCAGCTTCTTTTAGTGGTTGAGTGAAGTTCTGTAAGGGAAAGAGTTGCTGGGAGAGTAATTTCTAAAAAATTCTTTTTTATCTTTTCTGATGTTTTTCAGATGTTCTTTGTCTACATGGATTACAAATGTACCTGAGTTTCTCCAACTCTCAGACCTCAGTATGACAGTGGACCAAAAAAGCAAACAACTGATTAAAACAATTAGCTCCTGTTTAATTACAAGTTTGGTTTCTTCTTTGATTTTGCCAGGGTTGTTTGGTTTTGTTCTATTGGGCTTTTTTAACAGTTCTTTGAAGGTCAGACAATTCAACCAGGAAAAGAGAGTCTGAGCCGGGTAAAGACAACCTGATGAGCTAAACAGCTTTAACGACTTCAGCTTGGAAGTGTAGCTACTCAAAGCATTAATATATACAGGAAACCCATTATATTGCCCATCTATATCTTCTCTATAGGAAATTAAAAAAATATTATGAGAGAACGATTAATATAAATTAGTTTTACATTCGCATGCACATATTTTTTTGGGAACAGATGTTATAGGACAAATTGATAGTATCTGAAGAGATACCACGCATGTGTTCTGGGATTACAAAATTATATTTACCAAAACATGACTGGCACATATCCCTTGATAGCTCTGCAAATCAGCCTGCCACAAATCTATTAGAAAATCTTTTATTTTTTAATGACTTACATACTAGTAATACTAAATACTTATGCAAATCTGCAATGACTGCTTAAATAAAATTAATTGTGCAATGATAAAAATCTCCCTTATCTGTAAAAGCTGATTCCTTTGAAGCAATAGGCAATCTGGGAATTTAGAATACATCCCTCTCAAGCTGAAAGGTAAACTGGAAATGTTCAATTCTTGTTTCATGAACATTTTCAATGAGGAATGCATAACATGAATAAATATACACTTTTTAAAATAAGTTTCATTAGTGTGCTTAATAATATCTGTGCAGGATCGTTTGATCATATTAACTTCTACGTTGTTCAATGTTGGGAGTGTTAGTAAAAACAAAGAATAAACCACCCATATTTGTGTTTAAAAAGTTTTGCAGTCTCTTAAACTGTTGTAAAATTTGTGCTTTGATCTTGGGAAAAAGAGCCAGTGTGTACATGTTGCTACCCTTATTAAGGTTAGGAACAAAATAACATTAACAAATAAAAAATAAAAATAAAGAGGATAATCATGATGATTATGAATAATATTAAAGATGATGATGATGATGATGATGATGATGATGATGATGATGATGATGATGATGATGATGATAATTACTTTGTACTGTATATTTGTAATCTACAACCTTGCACAGGAAAAGGTGGGTTTCTTTTGAGTTTCAACCTTTCTTTTCTTACAGCAAATATTTGGAAAAGCTACTTTGAAAGATGTAGTGCGCTAACTAACCTAAAAATATGCAGGTTGGATATCTCTGTGTGAGTTTGTCTTTCAGAAATGCTACAAAAATTCCACCTCAAAACTACCAGTAGGTTTTTAAATAGACAAAAGATCCTATAGAAAACTGATAATCATAGCTGCAGCTTCAAATAAAAATTACACTCTGAAATTAACCATTCCCTTAGTGTTTATGAGTAATGATCAAAGCCTAAAATCCTGTGTTAAGATCACTCAAACATCCAGCACCAAACACCAAATACAGGCAGTGTGTGACTCCCCAAAACAGCTCACTCAGTTAAATCTTCTACCAGAAGACTGAATTAATGGTATACTTGTCATTGCCTATTGAAAACCTGAAAAACAAATGCAATAATCGGTCCACATGCAACTGCAGTGAGTATGAAAAGGTTCATGTTTGCAAACAATGCACTTCAGCATTTGGCTGGGCACCTTGCAGGAACATTATAATCCAAGGGTGACTTAAGGCCTTTCAGAGACTTTGCTTAAACTAGTCTTAAAAAATCACACTAAAAACAGCAACCAATGAATGACCCAAAAATATTCAAAGAGAAGAAAAAAATATACAAAAGGCCCCCAAACAACTGTTCTTTGTTTGTGTAGCATTGTAGTATTATTTATATTACTAACACATAGAAACACTAACCATAGTGTAGCATCTGTGCTGTGCTAGATACTGTACATATATAGATCATTACATGGGCACACAAACCTAAATTTAGCACAGCTTAAGGTCTTGCAATATGAATGTGGAAAAGGATAAAATTCCTGGAAGAACACTGAAGAAAGAAATCAGTATTAGATGCTTCAAATAGCATGTTTTGCCATGAAGACTTTCCTCCTTTCTGAAATTGCTCAGGTAATGGCAAAAATAATTAACTGTAAACTTTAACCCCCTTCAGATGTCATGAGTTTCTTCTGGTTTAATTTTCATTTTTATCCTGCCTACAAACAGATATTTGGGCTGGGAAGTCACATCAGTACAGACACATCCTTTTTGGTTTTTACAGCAAGTCTGCATTTCTTCACTGAATTTCACCTTCTACTTGTTTAATGTAACGTTGTCAGTAAAAATTTTGAATTACAGCAGGAGGGAGTAAAGAAAGGCGACCTGGGCTGATGTTTCTTGAAACCTTTCTTTGAAGACAATTTAAGACCATACCGAGGCAGATGAAAGGGAAAGTTTTCTAGGACAGAAAAATGACAAAATTTTTCTGTGTCTTCTGTGAGGATTCCTTTTTTCCAACTTTTAGCAGTTTCCATGTCCTCTTACTCCTTACAAAGAGACTTCAGGGCAATAGTCTTTATTATGATGTGACAGCCAAGAAAAAGACATGTCAGTGTCAGGTCATTTTCTTACACAAAAAATAATAAATTTCAGGTTGCAAGGGAGTTGAACATCCATGGTATAACTAAGTATCCAACATGGAAAAAGTACCCTAATTTCATACATTGACCAAAAAGCAAGAAGAAAAGTGATATTGTGACACGTGCATAAATCCATATTTTTATATGCTTAAAATTCATATTTTTATTTTTTTATAAACAAGAAGCAGTGAGAAACAGACAGAAATCTGTATCTTCCTAGAAAAAGTGCCCAAAACAAAACAAAAATATTTTTTATGTTTTTACCATATAAAGAGGTGTGAACTTAAAGAGTTAGTCTTGACAGTCTTCTAAAAACCATACTCTACTGTAACACTGACAATGTGAAGGTCCAAGGTGTAGAGGTCAGCCTTGATATTTTGGTTTTTGTGATGATATTTATGGTTAATTTTCTACTTCTCAAACCACAACAATTCAAGTTAGTAAGAAACCAAAATATCTGCTCACCTCTGTTGAGGTAGCAGTTTAGTGTGATGGTAACAAAGCTCTAAATTTTGTGCCACCTGTCATTTAGCTTATCAGATCTGATTTTTATCATAGCATTGTAAATATAATATTGTGGAATATACCACATGGATTCAATATGTCCAACTCTTAGAACTATGCAGAGTAAGTTTTATTTCAATACCAGATGGTCATGGCTTGACCTGGCTATAAGATTAATACTCCACAATAAAACATTTTTTGTTGTTGCCATTAGTTTCTTTGTTTTGTTGTATATTTGGGGGGTTGTTCAATTGAGGGTTGTGTTTGTTTGTTTTGTTTTGTGGTGTTTGTTTCTTTATTTCCCTGAAGACTCAGCATCACCTGCTGTCCTGGAAAATATACCTCCATAAAGACTCAGCAAAACATTATTGGGGCAGGCACAGAAAATTCTGATCAGGAGATAAAGAAAAGTGAGCTCTTTATGTTCCTGACAAAAATTCCAGAAACTGCCAAAGAGATGAAGAAAATTGGGGTTCAGATATGCACACAGCCCTTATTTCAGTTATCAGTTGGAATAATTAGATTCACAGCCATATATGGTTTAATTACTCTGCAGGGACAAGTAGGGATTATAACTGATAACAGTTAATAACTTCTGCAAAAATTGCACAGATGTCAGAAAACACACATTTTAAAAATTTCAGTTCAGCTTCTGAAGGTTTTGATCCCAGGAGACACCAGTTAAAGGTCCAGAGATTTTAAATTATACTTGAAGTAAATTTTGTACACATTTTGATCTGAGATACCACTTCAGAGCATGCACAATTGCTGCCTGAAACGCTCAACCAGTCTGATTATTTTATGCAAATATATGCAGATTATGTTATAATGCCAAGATAAAACAATGTCATTGCAAGTGGATGGAGATGAAATTATAAATAATAAACTGAAAAAAAAATTAAACTAATCCCAGAGTGCATCTATTGAAGTGATGTTACAGTGTCAGAATTGTACTGGTGACTTTCTGTGCTGACCCAGTTGTGGTGTCCAGCTTGAAATAACAAATTGCAAAGCAACTAGAAATTCTCTTTTGCTGTATTTCATGAAAGAGAAGCAATGCTGAACATGCTTATGTTCAAAAAAAAAAAAAGAGAGAGAAAGAAAACACAAGGATATATAACCAGCTATTCATTTTGCATAAAAGGTACTCCAATTACAATCAAATGGAAGACAATTGCTATATTTCTGAAATGGGAGCTGGTCAGTGACTCTCAGGGAAAGACTCACGACCAGCAGCAGGATCTTGAAGGAATGTGCAGTGCAACCCCTTTAGGAAATGCACCAAAATAACTATTCTTCACTTTCTAAAGCCTGTCTTGCAATTCCAAACTCTGACAGAAGCTACAGCTGGCCAACAGATTGCTAGGAAATAGAGTGTGATGGTGTGAGGGGAAGCAATAACCCAAAGCCTGAGCAAGGTTGTCATGTTAACCTGTTTTTGGAATGAGATGGACAACATTGATCTGGACTAGGAGGTCATTAGGTTCAAATTAAATCCACATAATTGACTGCAATGCAGTGAGTTGTCCAAATTGAAGAGAAAATCCTTTACTCTGAAGCAATTTTTGCTTGGAAATAATGGAGAGAAGCAGGCACCTCTATCCCAGTGTGAGACTCAAGATAGTTGCATTGAAATACCCATTGCAATATAAACCAGTGCATAGGCTTACTAAATTCCAGTTATTTCTTGGCAACTCTCCACATTTATGCTCTACACAAGAGAAAGAAATTATATCAATCCCCAGTAAAAAGTGAACTAGTTATTTTGCATTTACAACAAGGGATTTACAACTTGCACATGGTTAGTATGCAGCAGGGACAGCACTGTAAATTCACATGTAACAAACATCATAAAATCACACCACAAACTAGAACTCAGCATTTTTGCAGAAATCTGGGAAGAGGAGGTACTTGAAGTGTGAAACACAACTCGGATAAAGAGGAAATCTTGCAGAACAGCCACCCACTTCTTCAGTCTTTGTAACAGACCCAGGATTTACCTTCTGCACAGACTGAGGAAGCACCTAGAAAGGGCATTGATCCAGTAGAGCAGCAGAAAATTTTGCCAGCATAGTCCAGTAGTATGCTGCGAGGACAGAATCATTAGAATCATGGTATCCTTAAGGCTGGAAAAGACCACTAAGATCACCAAACCCAACTTAGTCCAGACCACAGTGGAGAAGAGATCCATTGAGCGGCAGACCTGGGAGCAGGACCTGGGGAGACTGTGGAGGAGAGGCTGGACATGGCCCAGCCCCGAACCCCCCATGCCCTGGGCTGGTTCCACAGCTTGGGCAGCAGGGCAGGACAGGGGGATTCTGCCCCTCAGGTGAGACGCCACCTGCAGAGCTTCTCCAGCCCTGGGGGCAGCACAGGAAGGATATGGAGCTGCTGGAGAGTCCAGAGGAGGCACCAGGAGGGGCAGAGAATGGAGCAGCTCT
>JAOXXN010000463.1:321767-332543 GCA_026770055.1 Myrmophylax atrothorax | reverse complement strand
GAGGCACACCCCAAACAGCAGGTTGTTTCCTGGGAAAATTAATGTTTCTGCCTGTAAGCCTTGAAGTTGACTCTTTTAAGGTTATATTAGGCCCTTTTAAAGCTCCTGTACTGGGACAAAATCCAAGCAATATAAACACCAAAGACTGTGTTGCCTAGTCCCTGGTAAACACTCACACCTCTGAAGATCTTATAAATGTCTTATTGAAGCATGGTAAAGAAAGAAAAAATATCACATGTGCCACATATAATTTATTACTATAGGTACTATTTGAGATTTCTTTTGTGGTTTACCTGTCATGTTTGTGGTTTAGCTGGCCCCTGCCTCTAAAGTAATTTAAAATCATTCAGTGCCAAATAGTGGTTTAGTTTGTTTCATTGAAGAAATACATTTATTTAGAATTTAATTTTAACCTTTAAATAAAAGATGTTTTAGAAGGAGATGCTTTCTCCAATTGAGGTCAGTGTAAATATTTTTTAGGATTTGTTTTGGTCTGATAATATCTGTCTTTTTCTGACTGTGTTTCTGGGAAAGTGAGTTAATTATCTCCATCTGAAAAATGCAAAACTTAGGAATTGCTTTCATTCACTTCTTTGGTATATGGGATAAATAAAATTATATGTGGGTGAACACTTCTTTTTTTTAGTATTTCTCTGACTTACAATATCAAAATTACCCTAGTTCTTGCAATAGTCCCAAGAAATACTCTCTCCTCTTCTCAGGGATCCAACATTTGTCTGCTGCTGTGCATCCACACTTTTGGGCTCGGGCAATGAAGTGATCATGAGTTCATGATGCTCTTTGGAAGGGGTTCCTGCAGGACAGCTCCTCAACACTGGCCGCACACAGTCCACAAAAACAGGATGGATTTTATCATTATTGTTATTATTATTATCCCCATCATCATTACTATCATTATTATTATCAATTTTGTCGTTATTTTTTCATTTTATTTTATAATAATTTTATTGTTATTTTCCTATCAGTCTGTGCTGCTGCTCTACTGGAATCACCAGAAACAGCTCCAGCTTGCCAGGGACTCTGGCTCCTCTTTCCATTCCTGCACTAACTCTCCTTTCCTTTCCCAAACAGCAGAAATTGTCCTCAGCCAGGCTAGACTTCTACCTTTGGGACAAGAAAATTCAATTTTGCATGCACTGTTGAAAATCTGCAAGTTCACTCTGTATGAGCACATTTGGGAATCAGCTGCAGTTATTATTTTGGCAAGGGCACATAGAAGAAGCCCTGTCAGGGATTACACTGAAACAAATCTCAGCAGGGCTTTTCCACTGTCGACATCAAATTAACTCATCATCATCCTTGCAAATGAACACCAAAAGAAAATGAGCCATGTAGCAGTGCCTCACTCAGTTTGAAGATTTTAAGACTGCAGTGGTTACTAATGCAGAATGAAAGAACAAAGACAAATGGCTTGAAACTTTCTATGTTCAGAATAGCAAACTGCCATTAATAGGAATGTAAAGCAGATCTTAGTTTACTCTCTTTGTATACAGTTTGAGCTATTATGCTGTGCAGAGTTGAATAATGGAATAATTATCCAACAAGGAATAATATCAGTGTCATCAGAACAATACTGTGCTCTAGACAAGCACAAAAGAGATATTAAATTATATGGTAAAAATTCTAATCTTAATTATAAAATGCAGTTAGGCTTTCAGTCAGCAACATCTGCAGTCACAGCAGTGCATTATTTGTTATTATTTGGTATTCATGTCAGAGATTTAACTGCTGAACTACAAGGACTGGAAACTGAATTCATAATTATCAAAATACTGGTTTGACGCTTCTGTGTATTATTGTTATGCATACATATACATTCATAAAGTAATAAAATATGTTAGAACAGAACATCTAAATGAAGGTGCTTTATAAAGCATCTTTTGGAGTGAAGTGATCAGTTGGAGCCTCAGAAGGAAAAACTGGATGCCAACTCCAGTAACAACTTTGGAGGATACTTCTGCAGTGGCATATTACAAATTGGATGTCACTATTTAAGCTTTGACTTTTATCTGGTATATTAACAATGGCTATTCAGAATTCAGTGTGTATCTATATGTCAGCTAGAGATGCAGACAGTAATGGAACTGACACACTGGTTCCGTTGTTATTTTAAACAATCAAATCTGTTTCACCTTTTATTATAGAGGAACTGATGGAATGCAATAGACATATTGTTTTCACAAAACTGTTTTGGGGGGCCCAGGTCGATTTATGAGTCACACACAATTTATGTCAGACCAGTCTGGTGGCACAAGCACTGAAATCACATCTTACAGGAGTATATTTCAAATGCAATCTAATTTAGCTTCAATATTATACACCTATTTACTGTTCATTGTATGAATATCTCTAAGGCTTTGGGATGTGGAAACTACATGTCACCTCTCTCATGACAGGTCACCTCCCTCAATTCACGGACTATCGGATGTGCTCAACGGGTTGAACCACTGGGCTCTTGCAGTATTGGCATTGAATGGTCAAATCCAAGCAATTCACAACCTCTGAGTAGAGATGGTGTCCATCAAGAACTGCCCTGACCTCCTGCATGGCTACATTTAGATATTAATCAATAATGCATTTATCTGTTGACAAATATGAAAGTAAGGACAAAATTTTGTTTAATCTTTGGCCAGTCCTTTGACTACCAGAGGAAATGCCTACAAACTCGATGTCTTGGGAGGAATGTGAGCACTCTCTGGGTATCTCAGAGCAAATGACTCCTGAGACACATTAACCTCACACAGGAAAAAAGAAAAGGTCTAGTTTACATCTCACTCAGCCTGAGTTAAATTATGAATTCCAGAGAAGTAATGAGGGTATACTCCTGCAACAACAGTGTCTGAGTGAAACATCAGAGAAAGCTTTTCCTTTTATTCCTCTACCACTTTGTTCTCACTATGCAAGAAGCAGTTCCTAGGATGTTTTATTATATGTAAATTTCCTTTCAGTGCAAGGCTCATCACTTCGTAAACAATGCAGTAGCAGGTAGTCTGGTTACAATAAAAGGATATTGCCAAAATTGCATCACATCATTCTTCTATCTCAGTTTTACAATAGAAAAGACTGGTTAATGATGTAAAATGTAAGGGTTGTAATTCAATATTAGTACACCTATTCTTGCAATCATTGTTAATAAATTCATTGCAAAACAGTTCACATTTTTCTCCTCTGGAAAACGTACAGAATGTATGTGCTAAATGACTAAAATAAAGTGATACTAATTTTAACTGGAAACTGCAGGTAATAATAATGTTATGTCAATATGTCCATAAAAAGTTTAATTAAAGGTACAAGTTGAAATGATAACTTGGTGCTACCGTCACAAAGATCATAAAATACTTAAAGAATAATTTGAGTCTAAGAATTCATGTGGTAAATGTAAGATCAGTGCTCCCCTTTCTGGATAACACACATGATTTCAGTGGGCTTTTTGCAAAGGTTAGTTCTTTTACCCAGATTTAATTGATCTTGGTTTGTTTCTAACATGGCAAGACACAGTTGCTGACTACTTAGTGACACACATACATGTCTTGCTTCCACACTAAATCAAAAAGTGAAATAATTTCCTAAAAACCTCTGGTAAAAACTAATATTTAGAATTACACTGGTATTGGATGCAAATGCAGAGATTGACTGGTGTTGAGAAGAACAGTAGAAGGAAGGTGTTAGGCAGTGGTACAAAGGTTAGACCACTGTGCTGAGGTTTAGCAGTTTCATGTTTGGATGTGGATTATATAAACACCTGGGATATCATACCTTGTATAAAGTCACATGGCTATGATTGTGCACCATGAACAGAATGATCAAAGTCGGGCTGCCCTGCCAAAAGAACAAGGTGAAATAGGACTCTAATTGGAGGTCTATTTGTCAAGAGACATGTCTTTTCTTCTGTACACCTATTTTTCATCCACTGCACAAAAATCTCAGCTCTTGGTCTAAAAATGTGAAATTCCCACTCAGCAAGGGTTAGCTGGTTTCAGTGTTTGAACCTTGCAGCTTGCAGGTGTGGTGGCTACCATGCCTATGCACACAGGTGGGCCAATTGCCTCTTCCCAAGGAGGTGGTGTCTCTCCTTCCCACCATCCCTGGTAGGAAACAGAAAGTTTATTCCTGTCTTTTATTATCTTGGAGAACTTTTACAATCATCCTTGTCTGTGAGACTGCATCCATCTGTCACACCACTGCCTGGAAATCACTGGAAGAAGTGTGCTTGCACAGTACTACAGATGCCACAAGAGCCTCCTTCCTGAGAAAACCCATCATGGTTTTCCATTTTCACCAGAAGTTTTGTTAGGTTGGTGAGCAAAACCCAGTGGCCCTAATGAAAGCTGTGATAGTATGTCTGAATAGTAAAGCAGTCTTCTGTGGTAATGAAAGCTGAAGAAATTTAATACTTAAATAGTTACTACACCACATAGATTTGTCTCCAGCTTCTGCACTGCAGATTAAACTACAAACTGGAGTGACAAAGACAAGATAATTATCTCCACTAACTTTTAACAGGGATAGTTATCAGTGTCAGTTTTACTCTCCTTCCCTGTGCTTCAGTAATTCCTAATGAAGGTGCAGCAGGAAAATATAAAAGGCAACTTTTTACACATTTACCTTTCGCTGTCAAACTTTCACAAAGCCCATTAAAAAGTAATAAATGCAATACTGACAACATGACTTCTCTAAAAGTAAACAGTGTACCCATTATACTCAAACCAGCTGGTCCCAGTCAGATGGGAGCTGAGAGGTTGCTGTGCTGTGACAGCAGACTGTACATTCATTGCTCACCTGGATTGCAGGTTGCCTCACCTGCCCACTAGTTTCTCCAGCTGCCAAGAAAGGAGCAGCACTGGCCTTGCAAGAGCAACCAAGTCCCTTGTTTATTATTATTTAGAGTCACAATGATTTTGGTTGGAGGGGGTCAGATCGTCATCTGCCAGATCTTCCCATTTGGCACTGAGAACTCCAGCTGGAGAGGCATCAAGATCACAACCAAACCAGGATGGTGCTGGATGTGCTGAGAGCTTATGAATTTTTCCTTTTCTCCAAAGAAAATCACACAGAATCCCAGACAGAATGGGTTGAGTTGGAAGGGACATTAAAGCCCATCCAGTGCCACCCCCTGCCATGGGCAGGGACACTTCTTATCCCAGGTTTCTCGAAGCCCCATCCAACCTGGCCTTGGAGACTCCCAGGGATGGGGCAGCCACAGCTTCTCTGGGTACCCTGTGCCATGGCCTACGCCCCCTCACAGCCAAGAACTTTTTCATTAATATCCCATCTAACCCTGCACTCTGTCATTGTGAAACCACCCCCTCCTTTTCTGTCACTCCATGTCCTTGTAAAAATTGCCTCTTCATCTCTCTTGGAGCCCTGTTTTATACCTAAATAGACTTTTCCTAAACTCTAACAGCTTGTTGCTGATTTAAAAAAAAAAATGAAATGAAAGGCACAAAATGCCTTTGTGAGAAGTATATGAGGATGTACTTTGTAAGGTTTCTTGCATTTGATATAATAGTTCAGGCAATATTACTTTTTTTAAGATTAAAGGGATGTAACTCTAAAGGTTATTATTCTGAGGGATATTGAGTTAGGATAAGATGTTCTTCTCAATTCATGCAATTCTGATCATAATAACCCATTGCATTCTACATACCTTGCGTTCAGAAGCCAGTTATGATGGTGGGAAAGTACTATTTTCTCTGGTCTTGTTCTGAATTCAGACCTGAGACTATTCTCACACCAATATAGATGTCCTACAGTTTAAATAAAGTGTTCAAGTACCAGTTTTATGAAAGGCAGTGTACTTCCTCTGAGTATTCATAAGGGCCTTCAGAGTTAGTGTAAATAAAAATCAGATTTCAAATATGACTTCTGTTTCCCATTCTTTAATATTGACTCACTAACTGAATTAAGTGTCTTAAATGAGATTTTGAGCTAACACAAAAATAGAAACATTAATCACCTTCTTTACCTTCAATTCTGTGAAGGCAAGTTTTGACTTATGACTGCACACCTGCATAAGAAAGGACAGACATTTAAAAACAGTATCATGAAAACATTGGAAAATTACACCTAGTTTATAAGCTCGTGGTATTAACAATTTCTATTTTGAAGGATCTCTCCTTAGATTTGATCATCAAGTTACAGCAGCAAATTGACTTTGATAATTGCACATAACAAGGCTACACAATGTAACACAGGTAATGAGATTTTAATTCACCAATTCATCTTGTGAATGAGTACAAGAAGTAGCAGTCAGCCTCCACACTTCTTTACACATTTTTAATGCTGTTATACCCTGTGTGTGTGTGTTGGCCCACCTGCAGTGCCATTATTTAGGCAGTCCCTTTAGGAATACAGGCTTTGCTCTCATCTCAGGGACCTATTACAAAATTCATTCAGACAAAGATGAGTTATATCTTTTTAATAGTTTGCCTGTCTAAAGAACACCACTAGTAGACACAGTCATCTTGCTGTGCCTTTCCCTCTGCTGGGAGTAGGGAGAGAGGGAAGGTAGGGATTGCACAGGGAAGGATGATTTTCCTTACTGGTACATACTTTGCTATAAAGTATGACCCCACTTCCCAAACCCACCAATCTCACTGTGTAAAAAAAATAAAATAAAAAAAAATGCAAATTGTTAACTTTTCTCCTTTACACCATCCCCTTTCTACATTAGTGACATAAACCCATAGGCTGTAGAAAAAAGAGTAGGTTTGTAGCTACAAGTCATATAGAAATACTAAAGGCGTAACACGATCCAGGGCATCTAATCTTGGTATCCAACGTCCATTTACTTTTATGTCTGGAATGAGGCAGACTGTGTGAAATTAGTGCTCTTGTTTCTGTGCAGTTAATGGACAGACGAGGAACCTTTACAGACCTCCACAGAGAGGAAAACTCTCCAAACTGTATATTCTTGCAGTTCAGAGGTTTTCACTGCCCCAGACACATCCATGACTAGTTGGACTACTCAGGGTTCTTCCTTTCAAAGCACATTCCCTACTTTATTTGGGCCCAGAATATTCATATATTCACTTACAATATATTTGCATACTTTACCATGCATATATTAAGCAGAGATCTCATCCATAGTTTCTTGGACTGTGTGTGGTCATGTTGCTTCATGCACTTGACATATAAAATGCAATGACAGGCAGTTATTTATTCTTTTACAGCTAATTTCCTGGGACTTCTCGTCTGATGTGGGCTTAAGTAAGAAGTGCAGCTCTTTAGAAATTGTCCAAATTTCACTAATTTATTTTCAATGTAAAATTAAAATGTTCAGTGAGAGAAGTATGTCTGTCAGAATCTGGATCCGGATGTGTTTTCTGCATCAGAGTAAACATGCTTCACTAAAATGTATAGGAATTCATGATGAAAGATATGTTCCAAAGCATTATATCTTCAAACAAATAAAAAAGAAAATCAGGTCCGCAAACTTTGAAAAAAAAATATTTTCACAGTTTCAGTATTTATTACTTTTATTTCTTTCTGCAAGTGAAAATTTATCAAACAAGTTACCAAAAATTTAATTTTTTTTTGAAAACACTTTCCAACTGAGCATTTAAAGCTGTTATACCTTGAGACAGTTTTTCTAAATGAGTTGCAAATAGTGGTCTTTAGCTTGACGGTATCTCAAAAAATAAGTTTATGCAATGCAAAGAATTGTTCAAGGTTTCAGGATTTGAAAGTAGATTGTTTTCCAAAATTCAGAACATTGGTGGTTTTGGTTTTGGTTTTAATAAATAGATTTTGTCACGTTATTAGGTACAAAGACTGTTTTTAAAAAAATATTCAGTAGCTCTATTTTAGACCTTTTTACCAGTGGTTTATAAGCTTTTAAATGTATCTGCTTGAGCTGGAAGTTTGCCTATCTTTGTATCTGCCATCATAATATCACATGCACTATGTTTTCATCTACAAATTTTCTGGGAGACTCACACTTAGTTGTGTTCCAGTTTAAATCCCTTGGCTTCAGAGTGTTACATTTGATTAGAAAGAATCTTGTGTTTCAAAGAAATTTCCTCTTGCTGAGACTCTTGACATTCAAATGTATTCTGCCAGTTCAGTAAGAGCTTGGGAAAATGAAATATATATATATATATATAAAGTTGTAAATACTCATTACAGACTTTGTAGTGTTTAGAAATTTAATTTTTTAAGTCTTTCTTAACTGAGTATGCTTTAATCCCTCACAGTCACTATTGCCATACATCTGTTAATGCCATTGAAAGGCAGATTACAATCAATCCTCTGGAAATGCTTTTCTGAAACTGAAGTAGATGTGGCAAAACAGATCATATAAGAGACTCACAGGATATATCCCAAGCAGAAAAGTTTAACCACAGAAAGGGAAGACACAGATGGAATAAAACTGGAGTTGGAGATGGACCAAGGTGTAAAACAAAGGGATTGGGGGAAAGAAAGGAAACATCCAGAAGACCTGAAAAAAGTGCAAGTCCTTGTGCATTTGCCATTTTCTTTTTTTTTTTTTCTCAGATTCTTTTCTTCACTTCTTTGTTCCTACTCGCCAGGGTGAAGGAAAGACACTTGGCAAAGGATTGTGAAATAAACCCCTATCAAGGTGACTCAGCTGGGAACCAGCACTACTCATTTGACACTTGCTTTAAAGAAAAACCTCTGCACCACCACCTAATCATGATTCCAGGGTGTGAAAAGCATTCAACATCCTTAATTATCACAACTAAAATGATGTTAATGGGACACCTCATGCTGTTGGCTGCAGAGAATTTGTAGTGTTGAGCCACCTGCAGGAGAACAAGGATGGATGCCCAGAGAATTCACCTGCAGTACATCTTGTAAATTTCCAACCTGCAGGTGAAGGGTTGGGAACTTGTTCACATGCTTGCCTGAAGTTTTTCCCTGGAACTCCCTGGAAAACAACTCCTAACCTCAAGGAAATGGGCCTTTTTTGTACAAATATTTGAACATTTTAGGTAACAAAATTATCTCACCTCTATCCAGAGTCACATTCCTTGTTAGTTGGTTGTTAATAGCTGTATCTTGTAAAATCTTTGACTTTTAACTACAGATTAGCAGTAAGAAGAGTGATCTAACGGCCTATTCTCATTATTAAAGTTACACTACTATACAGTCATGTTCTAATTTTCAGTATTCTTCCTTAAAAAAACGAAAATTCTTTTAAAAAAATACTGCTTTTAAAATCATTCACTACAGGAGTAGTAAAAATGAAAAAAAAAACCCACAACAACAACAAAACCAAACCTCCTCAGAAAACATGACTATAATCTCATAAAGTAGATAGTAAATTATTTTGTAAATATAGCAATGAAAAAAAAAAGCTTATTTACTGCAGAACCTGTTACTAAGTTTGTGTTTCTTACCTGTGCTTCTGCTTGTTTTCTACTCATATTTGTTCTGGTGGACAGTACTGACTAATGAATTTAAACAGCTGTCAGTATTTGCTTGTACTGTGAATTGAGATGCATTTTTTTAACAGGTTTGACAAGGTAAATATCATTTAGCCTGCCAGGGGGCATGTAAATTGTGACATATCACAGTATATGAAACCCTTTAATTTCCAGAGGAGTTTTAAAAGAGATGAAGCAAAGAACATAATAAAAGCATTATGGAAATTAAGCGGCAATCACATTTTTTTTTTCAGAGATACACATGAACAAATATAATATAAATCACAAAAAATACAAATATACTATCTAGTTTTTTATGAGCTGTTCCACAGGCTCAAATCAGAAAATCTAAAACCTTCAGAGTTAAAAGTATGACCAATAGATTTATTAACATGCAAATTGTGTTAAGCCTTCATTACTAACTTGGTTTTCTACCAGTTTTATTCTCCTGGTTTTGGTCATTACTTTTAAAATGTAAACAAAAGAGGGGTTTTTAAAGGCTCTTGATACAAAAACTCTTCAGGGCTAAAAGTATTTTATTTATTGATAGTCAACAAAAGAACAAATACATAAAAAAAAAAGATTAACAATGTCTTAGGATTGGTTCTGTCCTCAAATTCATCCTCTGCAAATAAACAAGCCTCTGTGAACTCCAATTTCTCTTCCTTAATAGGGAGCAGATTGAACAAAAAGCTCAAGAAGAAGTTCAATGCAGAGAATTCAAGAAGAAAAATCTTTTTGCAGGAATGAGGAACCAGCAGAGAGATAAGGAAAGAATATCTCAAGAGTTCAGAGAGTCTTGGAAAGGCTGAGACTTCAATAACACAGGTCTGTGGGTCAGCACTATTTAAAAAGGGGAGACAGACAGGGAGCACATGGATCAAATGCAGTAAAACATTACAGCCCTGGAAAAGCAGAAACTGCTTTATTCGTGTGTGATTTCAGCTTCTTTCTCATGTTTTTATGGACAACAGTGGAAGGCCTATGTACAATTTGAAGGAAGAATGACAGAATAAAGAGCCTGCATATTTGGGAGATAAGCTATCCTTACTTTATTAAGTATTATTTATCTGTTGATTTTGGAATAATAAACTATAGCAACTTGAGCAAAAATAGTAAGATTTTAGATAAAAATAATTCCATCTAAACTCTGCTATTTGCCCATAATATACAGTGTATGTTTTCTAATTTTATCCCACTGTAAATAATCAGATTATCTTATACAAGCAACTGGTTCTCCTCCTTTAATTAATTACTTTAACTAAATGATGCCGTGAATGCCCCCCCACAAACAGGACTCTGAGCCAAGTTGGTGTAGGATGAGATAAAAAGTAAAGGTCCTTTAATAACAGGCTGAGTGCCCACA
>JAOXXN010000463.1:298063-314499 GCA_026770055.1 Myrmophylax atrothorax | reverse complement strand
CTGCCACCCTTCCCTTCTCTCTAATAATCAGTGAGCTGGACATGCTGCCACACAAATTTCTCCAGCCACAGAAAAAGCAGGTACAATTTGGTGATTAAGAAGAACCTTCACAGTATTTGAATCCTTCTGGGACATTTCTCAGATTTGGAAAGGAAAGCACTCACACAGACTAATGCTGGCTAGTCTTTTTCTCTGAGGGCAGTCTTATCTATGCAAAAATTGAATTTGCTTAAGCAATTTAGTTTTCCCACACTTCCAGGTTCTGATGCCCTGAGTCTCTCTCTTTTACACTTTGGAATTGCTCTCCTTATTTTTATCTTTTCACCTCAGATCAGTAGGTAGAAGACAGGAGAAAAAAGTTGTGACAAATCCAGACCACTTCCAAGAGTTCTTTTAAAAATAAAGTCTGTATTTTCTCAAGAATTTGGTTTTCACATTAATTTACTCTTCACATTAGAGTGGAAAACTGCTGGTCAGCAGTCATCAAATTATTTACTCAGAGATAAATTCTGGACCCGCTGAGAAGTTTAAATAAGCAGATTGCCATGAGGGAACAGGTTAAGTTTCAAAGGCAAATTTCTGGCAAAGATTCACAATTTCTCTAAATTCTGTGTTCAAGAACAATGGCAATTTCTATTTAATCCTGGAAGAGGCCCTGGTCAATTTGAGTCTAGACAGAACAGAAAGTTGAAGGTGTTTATTTGGTTTTGAGACTTCTGTACATCACCCTGGCATTTTGATATCTCCAGAAAGTGAAGATTTCTGTGTGAAGTTGATCTGGACACAACAGAAATGTATTACAGATTTAGTTAAATTGCTTAATATTACCAAAAAACTTTTTTCTTGCCTGGAGAAATAAAAACGAAAAACATTTTGTAGACAATAGACTGTTGCCAAGTACGACCTCACTTAGTTTATCCTTTTTAGGGAACTAATTTGTGCTAAGTAGTTTTCTTTTTCTACTATATTTTTGCCAGTAAACTGTGGAAAATGGATATATATGGTTTTTAGAAGCTCCACCTCCCACTGAACAGCAGTGCTAACTTGTAGATTCCTGGCTGCATTACAAAAAATGTTGGAGGGATTTGACCAGAGAATAAACCTTGCCTTGCCTGCACAGAACTCACCACTTCGGGGTCTCTATCCAAGAAAAGAATTAAAATTTGGACCTTCAGGAATCTGAAAAGCCAAATTTGGCTCAAAAATAATCTTTTTGCTTGGGCTTTCTCCTCTCATTTATCTATGTTAAAAATGGGTGTTTTAAAAATAGAGGTTTGAAGATGGATGCATCTGTAGTCAAGTATAAAAGACTAAAATTAGGAGCACAACAGAAAACCAATAAAATACCAAGCCTTATTCTCTTTGTAATCTCAAAAACTTGCACATAGAGGAAGAGAAAGCAATTTTGTCAATGATTAAAACCTAGCTGTGAGCCTGAAATGAAAACAAGATTTTCCAAGTCAGAAACCCCTCCTGTTAAAGCCCTTTCTAGCTTTAAAACACCTTAGAGCTTTGAAACATTTTTTATTATTATTATTCACATTGTCATATATGGCCCTTGCTGTCCCAGACAAACACAGAAAATGCAATTTCTTATTCCAGCTCTCTCAAAGTCATCTAATTGTAGCTGGTCAGAATCTTTGCTTTCACCATTTTGCAGTGCAGCACTTTATTATTTTGATAATATTTTATCTCTTTCATAGAAAAGTCTGATATTATATATATATATATAAATATAAATATACACTATCAGAATGTCTCATTAGGTTTACAGTAAAAGCAGAGGGAAATTTTGTCCTTCTCCCTTAACTCAGCTCAGAACAAATAATTAACCACTTATCAAAAAAACCCCTGCAGTGCCTGGAAAATCAAGTGTCCTGTATTTCAACTGTAAGTGTTAAAAATGCATTGTAAAATTGCAGCAATAAAACATTTCACAATAAACCTGAAAACTGTATAGATTAATGTACATTGTTTGAAACAGGCATTATAAAACAAAGTATCTTAACAGAAAAAAGTATCTACAGTTAAGGATGTTTAGCATTTTTTATTACAAAGTTTTGAGCTATTTTGTTCTTGGAAGTTTTTTTCAGTTTCTCTGTTTTGAAAGTTTTTTGGGTTTGGTTTTGGGGTTTTTTTTGTTTGGTTTGGGGTTTGGGGTTTTCATTTTGGGGTTTTTTTGTTTTGTTTTTTTTGTTGTTGTTCTTGTTCTGGGGTTGGTTTTCTTTTCCCTTTCTCAGGCAGAATATTCACAAATGTTTGCAAGGTCCAATTCAATAAAGGTTCAGGTCTAACTGGAAAAGAAAATTAATATAAACTTAGTAACTTTGTAAATTTAAATTATCTTTCTATTTCCATAGGAACTTGACATTAGACCAAAGTCAAATTTAGGGAAAGATGGCCTTCTTTTACTATAAAAATGCCACAAAATAATACACTGCCCAACATCTATAGGGAGGAACCCAATGTTGATATCAAGGCTCGGTATCTGGGGTTTTTGACAAGGTAACAGTAGAACAATCCAAAATTCAGGGATGTTGAGTTTATTATCACTGACATTACTGTCTATTCAACCAGCTCCAGTGAAAAAAAAAAGTTCTATGGGATAAAGTTGGCCATAATTTTTGTCAATTTTTCAATGTAGAACAACATAGAAAAAAACCCAACCCTGCCATATAATATATACTAGGTTAACAACATATTCCATACAGAAAGCAGGGATTTGAGACTTTTCCCTTCTCCACCCATTTTTCACTAAGGTTGGACACTAAACCAGAATCTCAACCAATTTCTCTTGGTAACCCTTGACTTTTGGAGTCACTACCTTTGGTTTATGGTTAATTTCTCTGCCTAGATAAGGTGAGTTCAATGTGCTTACCCCACATTTTGATCTCCCTTATTTTCTTCAAAAATAGCTTCTCACATACAGACATTTTTTACTTTAAAAGGTTTTAGGATTTTTAATAAATCACAGTGATCTCAAAGTTAATCCCTTACATGCTTGGAAAATAAATACGTATGTCAAGAATAAATATCTCATTATGTTGTTTTTATCCTAGAGGGAGAAGAGAGAAATTACTAGCACCCAAAAAATTAAAATAAATATCTATATAGTTTGTGGTTTTACTCTTAGCTTCCTATTGTGCAAAGGATTAAAAAATCATTATGACAGTTCATAAGTGCTGAGAGTAGAACCTTCTCCAGAATAAGCTGTTGACATTGACCTAGTGACTCTGGAATTCAGAGGAAACCCATTTAAGTTGCTTTTTCCACAGAAGAAGAAATAAAAATGGTTATGTCAAGCCTAGAGACAGACAGAGAAAGAAAATTTAGAGATAAGGTAGCAATATATGTGCACCTTTCTGATCCAAAATGGTTTAGTAGACATTATTAGTGTGTACGTCCAGTTCCTCCTGTCCACATTGGGAATGAAAAAAAGGTCTAAGATTTCTTTCTAGTTACCAGGGTACTGCCTGTCATCTGCAAATCCTTAACAGAAAGTTCCTGTCAGTCTCTAAACTGCCCAGTGAATATGCTGGATTCTAGCACTAGGTATTGATTTTGTTGGTCAAATCTACCAATCCTGCCCATAAACTGCAGCAAACTGAACTGTATGGCATTATGGAGAGAAATAAGAAAAAAAAAATTAAAAAAAAATCAAAAAAACAACATATAAAAGAAGAATTGTGTACTTTATAACAGCGCTTTCTAAGCACCCATCCAGCATTTCAGACTAGTGGAACAATAACAGCTATTTTCCTCCCTTCACTGGAAACTAAATTCTATGAACTTAATCTCAGAAAAATTTTCGTTTAATCTTTGGATTCAAGCAATAAGCACACTGGTCAGTTTAAATTTGAATCTCTAGACTTTCTGACTGAAAATAATGCATCAGAGAAGAGAGTTTCACACTAGAGAAAAGGCTCCAAAAATTTCTAGAAATTGAAAAAAGTGAATAGTTAATAGGTGGTAATTTTTATTATGGGAATAACTGACACTTATTCAAGTAGATATTTATGGAATGCACTTTTTTTGTGGGTTTACTTTTTATATGCCAGTAATGCAAAGAGTAGTCATAGTGTCAGATAAAAATAATTAAAATTGTGTTTGAAGTTAAATTGTTTGTTATCACTTATACACATGTTTAGAACAGCCTAACCACAGCCTGTAGTTGTGGTAAGGCCTTGCCTCAAGTGGGGCATGACAAAATCGTGGCATATACTGAGCTAAAATGAGCTGAAATTAAAATTAATGTCACAAAATATGTTTTCTGCAGGGAACACTCAGTCACTTTCAACACTCATGGGCATACAGTGAGAAATGTTCTAAATAAATTCATGCCTACAGAGTTGTATGTTCTCCCAGGAATTGAAAAGGTTGTTATGTCCTGCACATAAAGACATGAAGAACTCTTTAATAAATTCTTTTAATAAAGGCATACATATTCTGCCTTCTGCAAGGCACATCTTGTACACTTTCATTGGAGGGGAACACCTCATGCCCCTCTAATCCCAGGATTAGTGTATTGGGCATCTGAACACTTCTCTCTGTTGTTACTACCTGAATTCCTGAAAAGAAAGATGAAGATTGTGAATTATTCATGAATTTTAAATGGACATTTACAGTTAAAAGCAAGTTCACCAGTATTTCTGAACAAATAAAGCTGAAAAAAAGGATTTTATCACATCTTCATAACTAGAGGAAAGAAAAGCCTATCCAATATTTAAAGGTGTGAAGGTATTTACTTTGTTTGGTAATATGAGAAATTTAAAAGAGACTTTGATTAAAACAACTAATCCAATTACTTAAGTCAAAGGTTGTGTTCCTGAAGCAGATGGAAATGTTTGATAAAACATTGTGGGCCTTTTATTCCTTCTAGACTTTTAATGCTTTTCTTCTAATTTTTAGAACAAAATAATAAAGTGTACTTTGCATTCTCTCTTTCTGTGAGGAAGAGGAAGTGGAAGAGGAAGAGAAAGGGGAAGGGGCAACCCCTCTCACCCGATTAAATAATAGAGAATTTCCTGTAAGTTTCACATGACCTCAGCCATTTAATCCTCCCATTTGCCCCAGGCATTCCTTGCTGAAAATGGATTTTCCCTCTAAATGAATGGAAAATTGCTCTTCTCTAGTTATTCAGACACTTACAATGGAATTTGGTGTGTGCAGTGTAACTGGGTGGCAGGTGGGCATTCAAGACAAAATGTTTCTCAGTTTTAACTAGAAGATATACCATATGTTGTTGGCATTGTATCCTCCCTGGCTTGGTGACCCCTAGAATCTATGGATGTGGTTCCTATCTCCATTGGAGCTTGGAAGAGATATATGAATTTTTCGCTTATTCCTTCCAGGGGTCAAGGATGCTAAACAGGCATTTTTTTCCCCCCATTAAATAAATATGTCCAAAAAAAGCACAGAAATTTCTGCTTCTTCCCTAGCAATTCCCATCAAAGGCAAAATTTCCAAGCTAAACTGACTTTCCAATTACAATAATTGGAAAATATTAGAGAAAATAGATAAAGAGTTGTTCAGAAAGTAAGAAACTACTTGCTCCTTCCAGTGATTCAGCCTCAAGGAGACCTGCCACAAGAGACAGGAATAGTGCCTTGGAGTATAATTACATGGCATTTGTAGCCTGTCTTGAGCATCGTGCTGCCTGTAATTGGAGAAAATATTGATTCTGTAAAGACACATTGCTGCATTGAATTTGAAGAGTTAAAATGATCTGACCATTAAAACAGCTGGAGCTACTCCAAACTGTTTTGCAGGCTGAAATCTGCATTGATTCTATCAACGTTTTGTTACCCAGTAGAATGTATGCTTACACATATCTGTGTAATCTGGTTTTGGGCAAAGAATGGCACTATATGTTAACAATTTTGGGTCTTACGTGGAAGCAAGTGGCAGCTTCAGCCTTTCATTATAGTATTTTTGCATTGAATATTTAAAATTTAGCTTGCATACATTCAAAGTTGTCTGGATTAAACACACAAATTCATTTTATCATATGTATAAATGAGCCTCCTTTTTCACCCTCTGGCAGAATGTTTGTTTCCTCTGGAGGAAATTCAAAAACTGTGTAATGTATTTAAACAAACAAAGACCTTACTGTGACAAATTCTCTTGTATCAAAACCACATACGCAACCCTGATTCTATAAGTGAATATGCATTTCAGTATTTGATACTGCAATATTTACTAGAGGATGTCATTACTGAGCCCAAATGTAGAAAGGCACTTTTTAATTTTTTATGTTTTCCCAATCTGTAGTATAATAATTTTTAATACCTAAATCATGCTGGAGAAGAAAAAAAAATCAAGAACTGCCTCAAAGTAACCTATTGCCAGAAAAAAAAAAAAAAGGGGGCAAACAAATAATGTACTACATGTAAAAATTTAATTAAAGTAAAAATTATAGAAAATGTTGCACTACAGCTTAATTTCAAAAGAATGGTCACATTCTGAAAACACTAACATGAAAACCTGGTCTTCTAAATTGGTTTCAAGTCATAGCAATGAATCTTATTTCCTATTTCGTGTAATGGATTGTAAATGCTATCATCTGGGGATACTGGTTAAACATAAACATCACTTTCTTGATTACACAAATTTGTTGTTTACCCGTTATTTCTTCAGTACACTTGAAAGTTTCTTTATTAAAATATTGTGAAACTAAAACCCTACTTTCTATTCCACATTTGTATCATAGCTTAGAGGATTTCTCAGTCCAAAGTTTATGTGAAATCAGTGAAAGAATAAAGGGGTAAGAAAAGCCGGAGCCCTAAACCTTCTCAAAATCATTGCCAAATATATTTTGGCAATAATGATTCCAAATTATATCTTTTTCTAACACCTATTGAATTGGAAGACCAGAATGCATTGAAGTGCAATTGTACTAATGCAGTTTACATAGAAAACTGTAGAATAGATAAAAAAATAAAAATAAGAAGAGAGAAAAAAATTGAAAGATTAAAACCGTGTGGCCTACACTCTTAAATGGGAAACCAAAGTAACTTTTGATGCTCAGTTTTAATGTAACAGTTAATAGGATAAAAATTATATTCTATATCCCAGTCTAAAGTGCAGGGGAGTGATTAGAAATAACTTTTGAGGAGAGAAATAGTTTGATCAAGAGGTTGCACAGCCAAATGAATAATCAAGCCCAAGGGTTGAAGAGAATACCATGTCAAGTGGGAAAGACTTTTTCAGCACAAAGAACTGTCACACTTCCTGTCACAAGTAAATGGACCCCGAGGGGTGAACTGCAAGAAAGTTGGGACAAGAAGGTGCTCACCCTTGCCAGGCAGCACAGCAAATCCCATCTTCTCACCCAGCATCCCATAGAACTTATTTCTGTAGTGTAAACCTGACCTTTCCCTGTCCCATCCCCACTGCAGAGAGCAGCAGTCAGAAGTTTCCTGTACTAATTTAAGAAAGATTTGACCAAACACCAGCAATCTTCTGAGATCTAATTAACAATTCACCTCCAAATCTGCCTCTGCAGGTACCACAGGTGGCTCTACTTGTTCCGGGTAGCAGACGTTACACTTGGAGTTTGGTTTCCGACTGGAAAATGGTGCTTATGTATTCTCCAAATATTCAACCAAGACCATGAGAGGAAGCTGGATGTTGATGGTAGACTGGTCTTTCATCTGGCTTAATACATCTATTTGTTCAGCCTTCAGTGCACGAAGGGGAAATCGTCACAACAGAGAGCACCTCCATGCCTCTTAGGATTTAAAGTGCAAAACACCAGTGATTTTTATACCTTTAAATCCCTCTGAGCTGTTTTTTACAAATACCCTTTCATTGGGTTTTTTTCTGGGTTCAGTAGTTAACACTAGTTTTGATTATCATAGAATTACAGAATCATGATCACAGAATTGGGTTGGAATGGACCTTAAAATCATCCCATTCCACCCCCTGCCATGGGCAGAGACACCTCCAACTATCCCAGGTTGCTCCAAGCCCCGTCCAACCTGGCCAGGGTCACTTCCTGGGTTGGGGCAACCTGCGCCATCCTCACAGGGAAGGATTTCTTCCCAATATCCAAACTAAACCTACCTTGTTTCAGTTAGACTCACTATTATGTGTTCAAGGTAGTTGCTAGCAGGTATGCATGGTGCTTGCTTTCCTTTTAAGTTTCTCAAAATAAACATTTGGATCCATATATTGGATTCTTATTTTGGTTTTGAACTGAAAAAAACATTAAGAATGTATTTTATTTGCAAAAATGTCCTGAAAATCTTAGCTGCTTGGTTTTCGAGAGTTATCATAGTGCACTAAGACATTAGAACACTGAATTTTTTAATAAATACTGAAATTTTCCTTTCACAGTAGCTTAAAAATTGAATAATAAAAGTGACCCTCTTCCCACTCATGTCTCTTGCTTATTCCTTCTCCTATGCCAGTTACACAGTATTTTAAATTCAACATTTTTACAGAGAAGACAAACAAAATTAACCTTTTATTCCTTATATTTTGCTGATATTGGATGGCAATGGTAGCAAAAGGAAAGCAAAACAGTAAAATAAAATAAACACATATACCTTAATACCTGTTCAGGCTAAAAACACAGATAAGTATGACATGTTTTTTTAGTGACAAGAGCTAAATACAGGCACAAAATAGATTCTAGCTTCTGGGGTTCTGCTGTGAAAAGCAGTAAGAAACACAATCAGGTAAAATATGGAGATGTTTGGTAGACTGAGATGACACAAGATGACTTAAGATGCACCTCAGGCAGGAAACATTTGTGGCCAGTTTTTTTAATGTGAGCACTTAATCTCATGGTATTTAATACTGGAAAAGTTGGGAGCTAACTCAGATATCTAGTACTTCTAAAGAAATTCTCTAAATTGGTTCTATTTTCCTTTTGGCATCTAGATTTTGAAACATTTCACAGAAAGTATGGGAAGTAAAACAGGGATGGTTTCTGCCAGTCTCAACTTTTTCATTGAGTAGAAACATACTCTACTCCTTCAGTAGTTCAGTCGAATTCAATACAGCCATTTGAGCAATCAAATAATACCCAGCATGAGTCAATTTGAGAGGTTCTGGCTTAAGAAAAAATAAGCTATAAATCATGGCAAATGATCTCATTAGAAACCAAACTTTAGCTGTTGTTCAACAGAATGATTACAAAAGCAAGGCAGCAAGAAAAAGGAAGGGATAGAATTATAAAAGATTCTGAAATGGAATTTTTAAAAAACAAGCAAGCAAAAATAGATGACTCAGAAATCAGCATGATGCTCTTGTAGCAGATTCCTCTAAGAATATACCTAGCAAGAATTTTGGAAAACTGCCTCTACTTTGCTTAATATATGCTTCTAAGAACTGTCCCTTTAACTTTTCATTTATTTGGAAAAAAATATATATACTGCCCTTATTTGTTAAGGTTATTTTCATGTCCTGTTCACCAAGACAGGCATGTCCACTGAAGCTAGTTTTGCAGGTCAGAATTAGTCACTGGAAAATTATATATTTGCTCGAGAACGTACTTTATTTTATATCAGGACGTATGCTACCAAAGCCAGGGTACTGTGACATATAATCATCTAGAAGGAGGAAAACCACAATAAAAAATAGTAGTGCATAAAGGACAACAGCTGTCAACAAAGGTGCATTTACTGATAAATCAGCCAGACTATTTTCAGAGCTATACTGAAGCATTAAAAAGTAATTTAGGCAGTCAGTGAACTGCATTAGGTGCTGGAACAAATTATTTAGCATTTCAAGCCTCCAGAAAAATTTTGGACTTGATTCTCTGTGGGGAAAAAAAAAAAACCAAAAATAAAAATAAATTTATTAAAAAAAAAAAACAAACACCAAACCCCAAACCAAACAAAACAAACAAAAAAGGGACAAAAACCCCACACCAAAACAAAACAAAAAAACCCCAAACCAATCAACAAACAAAAACAAACACAGTCAAAAAAAATAGTCTGAGCCAAACTCCATTAAAT
Source organism: Myrmophylax atrothorax (assembly GCA_026770055.1). Classification (NCBI taxonomy): domain Eukaryota; kingdom Metazoa; phylum Chordata; class Aves; order Passeriformes; family Thamnophilidae; genus Myrmophylax; species Myrmophylax atrothorax. Next base: position 304,534 of record JAOXXN010000463.1, on the reverse strand, counting down.
TAAGTAGGAGGTTTTCTATTCATTTGAGTGAACTGGTTTCCAGATTTGAAATAACCCATTTGGTGATATTTTTTTTAATGCCATCACACCATTAACAATTCAAAATATCCTTCTTAAGAAAAGGCTTTCAACTTTAGTGAGGTAAGTCTGGTCTGGTTTAAAAATAACACAGACTGAGACACAGCTGATCCTGTCATTTGAGGTCACTGGTTACTTGTGGGTTAAACTTATTTTACAACCATCTGGGCCAGAAGGATCAGGCACACAGACAATAAGTACATTTCATAGAATCACAGAATCACAGAATGGTTTGGGTTGGAAGGGACCTTAAAAGTCACTTTGTCTCAACCCCCTGCAGGGTCACCTTCCACTAGACCAGGTTGCTCACCTACATTGCAGTAACTTGTTAAAGCCATGGTGAGTCTGATAACATCTCAAAACTCTCTGGGGGGAAAACACCTCATCTGGCATTATGGAGAATGTTCCTGTGGACAGAAAAAAACCCCACACTTTTAGCTTTTTCCTGTGTGTAGCTGGGACCACTTCATTTCAGTAACAGGAAACTCAGCCTTTAAAATCACACCTCAAGAACACCCCTCATAAACAACCAGTATGATAAAATGAGTAACCAAGAAATGTTGAATTATTTCCAAGATGCAAACTTTCTGTCATTGAAAAATGCATTTGCAATAGTGCTGTTCCCAAGGAAGTCACCCTTGTGGACTCATGTGCGGAATTATTTAGCAGACATCCCATGGGAATTTACCTGCATTGTGTGCCTGTGACAGCAACCTCAGCTGCTATTATTTTTCCCAGAACCAAGGCTGTCATAGCTTTGGAGACATAGGTCCTGATCTTACCCAAAGTCAGCATAATAATGGAAGTCCAGGTTTATGCTACACACTACAGCAAGACTTGACAAGGACAAGGGTAATTCATCCTTGTTTTTCTACTTATTTCAAAATGCCTTTCAGATACGAAACATTTGATCTGTGCTTTATGGGATTATTGAGCTTCTGAATGCCTTGCTGCACTGAGGACTTTTACTTCTGTTGTTTATTTTTCCTTTCTTTTTTTTCCCTCCCTTTATTTTTTGGTAAAAAATCAAAATAACATTGAAACACAAACAGGAATTAGAGATCACATACACATTTTAACAGATAGCCTTGCAAAAAATGCACTAAGGATAACAGCTTTTGCTGTTTGCCTCAGTGCTGCTTAGAGGCACATCATAAATTCTTGACTTCTGCCAAGCACAGAGAATTTTCCAGCAGCAGCTCACAAGAAATATGCCAAGGCCAGGGGCATTGCAGTACAAGGAAAATGAACATTTTAATAAAGAATAGGTTAGCCAATACTTCCACTGGTAACTATAGTAAAATATGAGGAGTCATTTTGCTGGTAGGAACGCTGAAAGAAAGTTCAATTTACTTTGTCTACTGTGTAAATGCACTAAGGCAAAGACATAAAACTATAATTTTTGTAAATGGGTATTTTCTCATCCCTCGTAAACTCTGAATGTATCCCCAAAAGGGTGTACATGTTCCTATTCTGACGGGCAGCCTATTTGGGTTGTAGAATCAGAGAATCCAGCATGATTCAGGCTGAAAGGGACATTAAAGCCATTCCCATCCCACCTCCTGCCATGGGCAGGGACACCTTACACCAGCCCAGGTAGCTCCAAGCCCTGTCCAACCTGGCCTTGGACATTTCCAGGGATGGGGCAGCCACAGCTTCTCTGCCCAACCTGTGCCAGGGCCTGTCCACCCTTGCTGTATGAAATATCTTCCTTATACTGAGTCTAAATCCCCACTCATTTAGTTTAAATGGTGGTCTCTATCACTGGTTATTCGCAGCATTCAACAGTGATGATGACAATGACAACCTGAAAAAAGACAAACTCTCTACCAGATGTTCTCTATGTAGGATTCCACAGTCTATCCAATTGAAAAAATAAGCAGACAGGGGATGGTGCCTGATCACAGAGTAGAAAGCTCAATGCACACACCATTCATCTTTTGGATGTTTCTGCATTACTTTACATCCTCCAAGTAAATACTGTCCCCTGGATGATGGTAGGAGATGTTTAAAATGTTATTTATGGCAAAGCTGGAGGAAGAGGATAAAAGAGAATGTGTTTTTATCTGTGATGAGATAAAATTTGCCTCGATGTACTTTAAAGGGTTGGAACAGGCTTCCCAGGGCAGTGGTGGCCTTGGAGAGATTAAAAAGCCTTAGAGAAGTGGCATCTGGGGCCATGGTTTAGTTGGGTGTTTGGTAGTGCTGGGATAGCATTGGACTCGATGATCTTAGAGGTCTTTTGCAACATAAAGAATTCTATGATTCCATGATTTTTGTCACAATTCCTGATCACACAGTTCTCAATTGAGCATTTAGGGGCTTTCAGGGTCTTCAACCCCTATCATTAAATAAATCTAATTTATTTAATGCATCTAATTTTATGGAGTTTTCTCTTTTGGTGTTTTATTTCTTGGTCCTCCTCATCATGAGTTACAGTTACTGGGTAGTTGTGAAGAGGAGGGAGGAGGAGCAAAAGAAGGGCAAAGAGAGCACTACGTTTACATTAACAATATTTAAACTGTTCTTGTGCAAGAATATTCAAGTTTCAGGAGGGACTGTATTCAGAGCTACTTTTTCACACAGTTATACACAATCTTAAAATTTATACACACAATGCAAGCTATCTAGTATCGCACAGGTATAGCTAATTATTAAGTAATACATGTTTCCCAAAAATTACTAGATCTAAACAGTCTTAATGCAACTTATGTTAACTTTATAAAAGAGCTCTATTAATGTTACTCCCCAGAGTTTATGAAGGCTCTGTTTCTTGCTTCTGCACTAGCTCAAGGCCTCTAGACAACTTCCATTCTTATCTTAAAAGCTGGCACCTGCAAATTTGTCTTGGGTTTGCTAGCTGGGAAATGCATGAATCCCAAAAATGATTCAGAGATTCACAGGATTACAGGGTAGTTGGGGCTGGAAAGGAGCTCTGGAGCTCATCTCATCCAAGTTCCCTGCCAAGGTAGGGTCACCTAAAGTAGAAGACACAGGAACTAGGTGGGTTTGGAATGTTTCCAGAGAGGGAGACTTCCTGAGCAGCTGTTCAGTGCTTGGCCATTGTCCATGGAAAGAAGGTTGTCTCGTGTTGAGGTTGCATTTCATTTGGTTTAGGTTTTGGCCATTGTTCCTCATCCTGTCACTGGGCACCATTGACAAGAGTCTGGCACTATCTTCTTCACTTTATTCATGTGTTTCCAGATCCCTCCAGCCAAGGCCTCTCCAGCTGAGGGAGCACTGAGATGGTCTTCAGAATGTCCCCTCACTCATCATTTAGACCAAACCAGAGAGGTTTATTGACCGGGTGCTCAAGCAGGTTGCCCTTTGACCTCTATGAAGTCAGAGATGGTTCCAACACCACCCAAAAGTTCCCAGTTTCACTGGTTTTGTCCCTCTTGGTCTTGGTCTTGACCATCAGAGCATTTCCTGAACAGCCTGGCTCCAGAGCCTGATCCCAGTAATGCAATAAGAGTTTGGAAGGTCAAGGGTTCCTGAGAAAGGGTGGATTTGGCTTCGCCTTTATCTCTGGGATTTCAGTGAGAGTCTTTTTCACCAGAGTTCCTTCTATTCCTTCTCCTCCATTGTATCTTTGAGATTCATCTGCCTGCCCTTGGCTCTACTTCAATGAGCAGCCTGACCTCAAACCTTGATCTTTATAATATGGCAGTACGTTGGATAACTAAGGGTGGGCTTGGGTTTTACTGTCACTACAATTTCAGCAAGGTATTTCACTACTAATTCTTGTCCTCCTCCTCCTCTGTAGCTCTGAGTCTTGGCTGCTGCCACTTGGCCCTGCTCCAATGTTTGAAAAAAGTCTAGAGGATTGTGCCAGACTCCTTTCTGAGGCCAGCCACAGGCATCTTTTTCATGGAGGAACCTTCTGAGGTCCCTGTCCACTGCCTGAAAAGGCACAACAGGATAGGTCTACCTGAGGACACAATGGGAGCTCAGACTTACGGTTGACACATGGCAGCCCCAGTATCCCCAGGTCATGCTGAAGCTCTCCTGTTGTGCTTGAGAAGATCCAGTCGTGTAAAATTCCTGCCAGCCCCATCCCACTTTCCCAGGCACTGCCTTCAGCACTGTTGGGTAGAGGTGAAGAACAAGTGTTTGGAGCTGTGGAATGGCCTCTTGAGAGTCAGAAAATCATGGAATCCTGAAATGGCTTAGGCTGGAAGAGACCTTTGAACGTCATACACTTCAAATCTCTGCCATGGTCAGAGACATTTCCAACTAGACCATGTTGCTCAAAGACCTGTCTAACTTGACCTTCATGATTTCCAAAGATGGAGCATCTCCCACCCCTCATAGAATCACAGAATCATGGAATGGTTTGGATTGTCATCCAAACCAATTTATATGTCATCTAGTCCTGAGTGCCTGTCATGACTGGATGTCTTCAACTACATGAGGTTTCTCTGATCTTCTTCCAAGTCCTTAACCTCCTTCCAAGTGTCCTTAAACACTTCTAATCATAGACTAGTAGCGGGGTTTGGGTTGGAAGGGATCTTACAAGATCATGTAGTTCAACCCCTGGCAAAGGTGAGGGATGTTTCCAAACACACCAGGTTGCTTCAAGCCCCATCCAACCCAACTAAATCTAAGCACTATTCACATTTTCTGGATATTGAAGTAACAAACTTGACTGAAGACAAATCATCTTTTCTTCTTTTTTTATGTTTTTCTCTCCCTCCTTGTCTGTGCCCATGCTAATATGTTCCACTTTTAAACAGTCTTTATAACTTTATAAATAAATATATAACTTTATAAATTAGACCCCAGAGCAATGAAAAAGAAGATGCGTCTGTTTCTGAAAATTGTTTGCTGTGTGCACTGTTTGCTTAGGTGAGAACCACAACATGAATCTGAAAAGTCTGCTGTAAATTATTCAGACATCAAGGCAAAGCTGTAACAGTCCTTTACAGGATAAAGTAAGAGCTCTTTAACTGTACACAATAAATACCTCTACATGAATAATTTATAGTAATCAGTTAACTTGATGGACTTTGTCCTTTATATCTATATGTGTATCATACTGAGGATTATAGTGAGTTTTCTTCATGCTGGATTTTATATTAGCACTGGAAAGTGATTCATTCAAATAGATGATGCCTCACACTGAAAGGTCCAGATGTGGCTTTTTTTCCTTCCTTTCCCTGAGTCTGAACTCATCATCTAAACTGTGAGGCTCCTTGATGGGGTAATAGACATCACTCATAAAGCAATCACAAAAGAGTTCCGGCAGCACCTCACTGTAGCTTTACATCTCATGTGAGAGATATCTATTCAGGAAATTAAAGCTGAACCCACTGGGTAATGCATTAGGAATCTTATCTTTTCAGAGTCACTTTATCTCAGAGTCTCTGTGGAAATGCTTCAAGAATATTTTCACAGAAAAGGTATCAGGCTTTTGGAGAGAGATTGTTTAGACCATCAATACCCACTGAGCTTTCTCAGAGCTGTTGCAGAGGAAAACATATCAAATGCTGTGATGGAGAACAATGGCTCTTTTTAATCTTCATTTCACACAATATAAGTTGCTGATGTAGAGTCTGGTTTCTTGATATACAGCCTGCACTAGACATTACCTTGGTGACTATGGCAGGAATACTCCAGAGAATAATATCCTGATTTCTCCAAATTGGACGCTTCTTTTTAGACTGGTGCTGATTTGAATGTATTTATCATTTTGTAAATACAATTCATTTGGGTTTTAACACACAATTAGAAATTAACAATACTGCAAATGGTTTTTTGGACTCCAAGTGTGAGCATTTGTTGAGCCTGATTTAAGATCCCATTGCTACACCAAAAGTCATGCTATGCTAAAAGTCATGAACCAGATGTCTCCTGGCTGGCTACATGGATGTCAGATGCAATATGGTTCAGAGTCAATGCCAGCACAACGCTGCCAGTGGGGGAACAATTCCATACACTTCCTATCTATGAAATAATGCAAAAAAAATACTGTTTATCTAAAATTAGTAAATGCACCAACCCTCGGTTTACAGAGTAAAGAGACAAAAGAATTCTCTGTTACTGATCTATCAGAACACTGCTGGAAAAGTATCTGCCCTCGCCATAGTTTTCTCTTCCTGTGCAGGTGATGCCTCCAAAAATTGCACATTCCACCACCCACCCCCCAACCCTTCCGCCCCAATATTTTAACACTATTTAAAAGACTCTAACAAATGTTGTGTTCTACTGCTAAAGACAAAAATTAAGATGGAGACTATTTACAAGAGCACATAGTGAAAGGACAAGGGGGAATGCCTTCATAGTGACAGAGAGTAAATTTAAATTAGATACAAGGAAAATCCTTCCCTGTGAGGGTGGGCAGGCCCTGGCACAGGTTGCCCAGAGAAGCTGTGGCTGCCCCATCCCTGGAAG
>JAOXXN010000463.1:284705-297963 GCA_026770055.1 Myrmophylax atrothorax | reverse complement strand
CTCCGGTCACCAATACCCCCCACACTGCCTCTGGCCCCCACGGACACCACAGTGCAGTTACACACACAGAGCCCCACCGGGACTGCCCCGGTGCCTCCCAGTGCTGCCCAATCCTCGGGGGATCCCCACAGCATCCCTGCTCCCGGGGACAGCTCCATGGCCATCGTGATTCCTGTGGCAGGGCTGGGGGAGTCACGGGAACGTGGCAGGAGGAAATGGGGTCCCAGGGGAGGAGCTGTGGGGTCCCAGTGGGGTGAGCCGTGGGGTCCCAGAGGGATAAGCTGTGGAATCCCAGAGGGATAAACTGTGGAATCCCAGAGGGATAAGCTGTGGAATCCCAGAGGGATGAGCTATGGGGTCCCACTGGAGTAAGTTGTGGCATCCAAGTGGGATGAGCCATGAGGTCCCTCTGGGATGAGCCGTGGGGTGAGCTGTGGGGTCCAAGTGTGATCAGCCCCACTGGGGTGAGCTGTGGGGTCCCAGAGGAGTAATCTGTGGAATCCCAGAGGAATAAACTGTGGAATCCCAGCAGGATGAGCCATAAGGTCCCAGAGGGATGAGCTATGGGGTCCCATTGGGATAAGGTGTGCCATCCAAGTGAGACGAGCCATGAGGTCCCACCGGGATGGGCCATGGGGCCCCTCTGGGGTGAGCTGTGGTCCCCACCAGTGGCCCCTGGAGCAGCACGTGGGGTGGCCCCCAGCACAGGCAGTGTGTGCAGCAGGAAGCAGGGGCGGAAGCCGCAGCCCTGCTCGGGGCTGTCGCATGCGCCCCATGGCCAGCGTCACCATGGCGGTCCCTGGCACCTTCCTGGTGCCTGTCCTCCTCCTGCTCTGCGGGCCAGGTCCCTGCCCTGCGGCTGCCCACAGCCAGCCAGGTAAGGGGGCACATGGGCCCCAGGGGAGGTGGGGGGCCACGAGCCCTATTGTGGGAGGGAATGGAGGTAGTGATGGTGGCCAGGAAGGGCAGGATGTGGGGCTGTGTGGGCTTGTGTGCTGTTGGGGTGTGCAGCAGAGACGCTGTGACCCCCTGTGCACCCTAGGACCCCCATCCCCTTGCAGTGGGGCTGCCAGAAGAGATAGGCTGTGCCAGGGAGCCTCTTTGGATGTCTCTGCTCCCACCCCTGTGATGGAGCATGGCTGACACCACCAGCCCCACAGCTACCACCAGTCCTACAGCGCTCCTGGCCCTCCTATTCTACTGGCAGGTCCTACTGGCCCGTACTATCCATGAGTGCTGGCCAGGCTGGCGGATTTGCCCCAGCTGCCCTTTACATCCTGGTCACGTCAGCACTGCTGTGCACAGGAAGGGGATGGGAGACAGAAGCTTCCACCTGGCACCCTCATCCCAGCCATTGTTTTCTGAGAAAAAAATCCCCTTCTTGGCTGGCTGTCAGAAACTCATAGCTTTCTGTGGAAATACTTTTGTATCCCTGGATCTCCTGGGCTGCTGGAAAGGTGTCCTCCAAGCAGCCAGAGCACAGGCTGTTTGCTCCATTGTGTTACATTACACAGAAAACCGGGCTCTGGCTTTCTCCTGCTCCTCCAGTTCTGGCTTATGAGTTTAGATCCCAGATGGGACCAGATGTCCCATTGCCTGATTTTTGGAGGGAAAAATCTCATTTTCTGCAAGCCTGCAGGACAGCTCTCAGACACCAGCAGCTGGTTTGGCACTTGAGAGGGCTCTGTGAGATGTCTCAGTCCATCTGAGCAGCTTGTCCCAGAGCGGGCCATGCCTGTGAACGCCAGACCAGACTGCAGTGTGATAACTGATGGGACCAGCACTGCTGCTGTGGCCCTACAGCCTCCTGACAGCCCAGGATGTGGCTACGTGGGTAGAACCAGAGCTGGCATAGTTCAGCAGAAGGAGGGGGCAGAGGAGTCAGCTTGAGTTTCCTGCAGAGATGGAGCTGCAGGGGCTCAGCCCATGGTGGAGGGGTTGTGTGGGGAAGCAGCCCAGCACAGCCTTCCTCACCCAGACACAGGGACACATGGACACCAGCAAACACCCAAAAGGGTAATGGTGAGATGAATTGAGCCAGGATGAAGACATCAAGCACAAATCCTGAAAAAAAACCCTGATTTTCTCATGGGACAGACAAAATGGGTTTCCAGTGCAAGGAGCTGCAAAGAGCAGCTGTGGGGTGACTAACAGGAGTAGATGGAGGAATCAAGGTGAAGCCCCACAGCATGAAAAGCCAAGAGCATGGATGTGGGAGAGACAGCAGTCCTTTGGAGGAAAGTGTAGGACTGCTGGCAGCCCAGGCATCACCAACGCAGCTACTCCAGAAAGAGATGGGCTTGTTTGGCTCAGATGGAGGAAGGCTCACAGGGATATGCAGGGACCCTGGCATGCACGGTGTCTCACTGGTGCACCTGTGGGTGCTGGCACAGCTGCCCACTGCCATGATGCCCAGCAGTGTCTGTCGCTTGCAGAGGTGGACTGTGTCATCTTCAACGAGAAGTACATGACCTGCACGTGGGGGAGCAGAGAGACACTCATGATCAACTACTCCCTCTACTACTGGTAGGTGCCCCTGCACCACATCTAGAGTGGAGTCCAGGGGTGGGTCCCTGGGCAGGGAGGCCACTGGTCCCATCAGGCTGCTCCTCCTCCATGAGCCCAGGGTGGGGCAGGCTCTGTCTCCAGGGCAAGCAGGATGGGATGTGCTGGGGAGAGGGGTCCCCAGGAGGGCTGGGGCACATGACGCCTTGGGGAGGTCCAGTAACTCACTGTGGCACAGGTACAAGAACACATCCAACAAGGTGGAGTGCAAGCGTTACCTGCAGGACCAGGGCATCAGGTTTGGCTGCCACTTCAACCAGGATGAGATCATCCAGTTCCAGCCTTTCCACGTCCTTCTCAATGCCAGCATTGGCGGCAAGACCCTGGAAATCCCCATCAAGCGAATGGAGCTGCAGGACCGGGGTACAGAGTGGTGCGGGGCACCCCCTCTCCTCTGCAGGGCTGTGGGTCCCCCACAGCTGATTCCAATGGGATGAAATTCAATATGGCCAAGTGCAGGGTCCTGCTTTTTGGCCACAACAACCTCATGCAGCCCTACAGGCTGGGGACAGAGTGGCTGGAGAGCAGCCAGGCAGAAAAGGACCTGGGGGGACTCATTGACAGGAAGCTCAACGTGAGCCAACAGTGTGCCCAGGTGGCCAAGAAGGCCAATGGGATCTGGGCCTGGATCAAAAATAGCATGGCCAGCAGGCCCAGGGCAGTGACCCTTCCCCTGTACTCTGTGTTGGTGAGGCCACACCTTGAGTGTTGTGTTCAGTTCTGGGCCCCTCAGTTCAGGAAAGAGATTGAGGGGCTGGAGCGGGTCCAGAGAGGAGCAACAAGGCTGGTGAAGGGACTGGAGCCCAAGTCCTATGGGGAGAGGTTGAGGGAGCTGGGGGGGAAGAGGAGGCTCAGGGGAGACCTCATCACTCTCTACAACACCTGAAAGGAGCTTGTAGTCAGGTGGGACATGATCTCTTATCTCAGGAAACCAGAAACAGGACAAGGGGGTACAATCTTAAGTTGTACTAGGGGCAGTTTAGGTTGGCCATTATGAAAAAATTCTTTACAGAGTGACTGGGCATTGGAATGGGCTGCCCAGGGGAGGTGGTGGAGTCACCATCAGAAGAGACTAGATGTGACAATCAGAGCCATGGTCTGGAAGACAAGGTGGTGTTGGGTCAAAGGTTGGACTGCATGTTCTCAACCTAGTTGATTCTGTGATTCTGTAAAACTGTGACAGTGCTGACTGTGTATCAGTGTGAGATTTCACACACAGGTGTGAAAAGAGGGGAAAAAGCCCAGCATGAAGTGGAGCAGGGCACAGAGAAGAAAGAAAGGGAAAGTATTCCAGAAACTTCTCTAGTGGAAGCTAATAAATGTAGTATAAAAAGCTTTATTTTTCAGCTCTGCATTAAAGAATAGCACCTCAGAAGGCCTGGGGATACTTGCAGTCACTTCGCTTATTTTCTATTAACAGAACATGAGGTTATAAAAAACCCTTAAAGGGCAGCCCATATATATTGTGCAAAAGCATATATCAGGGAGAAATACAACATAAAATCAATTTGTGCATTTCCCTGTCTAAATCTCCTTTCAGTAATAAATGCTGCTAAACAAAAAAGCTGTAATTCAGCCAAAATTAAACACAGCACTCGCACACGCATGTTGACTTGCATGTAGGTGTTCTGTGTAGTACTATTATCTCACACTCTGTATCCCTGCAACATCCTCACAATGCAGTGACTTGCAGTGTAAAAGATGAGTAGAAGTCTTGATCTCTTAAACTGTCTTCACTATATGTCTGTGCCATTTATCTGTCCTTAACCCAGGAGAGCCCTCCTGGGCAGATACAGCTCTTTGGATCTGACATACTAAACTACCTGGCATAAATAGTCCTCCACTGTTTTAAGATGTCGCCTGCCCTAGAATTTTCCGTATATTCTGGCATTTACTGTTGGCTATAAGGGCAAGCTATTCAGACAGGTGAAAAATAGGTCTGTAAATGTGCTTGTAAATTTCTTCTACTAAAAGAAAAATAATAAAAAAAAAGAATAAGGAAATGTAAGTCCATGACTACAGTAGTAACTAATCATGAAGGATCATGAAAATAAAGAAAATGTAAGTAGAAAACTAATTCTTTGACCAAGCATGCACACTGCAACACACAACAAAATGTACAAAATATATAACTATGACACTGAAATAAAAACATGTATTAAAGGTACTTCTATTGAGTTTTTGTGAAGAGCTGTGCCAGGACCAACCTCCTTGCTCCTCTGAAAGAAAAAGCACACAGCTTTAAAAAAATTTACCAATGACATAAAAATAAGAGATGTCTGAATGATGAGCTGTGATGGGTCTACTCATGCAACACATCTGGAAGAACAAGACATTATGTAAGAACACAACATTACCAATCTTGTAGACCAACTCAACACACTGAAGATCAAACCCAGCTAAATAAATAAATAAGGAGAAAAAGAAAAAAAATCAAAACAAGAAACAAAACACAAAACCAAAAAACCAAACTGAACCAAACCAAACACACCTCACAAATCCCCCACAATAATCAGAAGCCTTTTGTTTTTCAGTGGGAATGGCTAAGTTAAGGATAAAGAATAACATGTCTGAAAAAGACCTCAAGTTGTTGATGTTCTGTCATTTGTCTAAAAGGAAAAAGGAAAGGTCTACTGGTTTACCGGTTAGCAAGAAGCACACTTGGCTAGCTGCACTGAACAATGAAGGAGGCTTGAATTTTTTTCCCACCATTCCCATAATTGCCATAATTGTGCTGCAGGCAAATGCCTTCTCTCAACAATCAGGTTGAAGAACTGCTTTGAGAAAGGAGCATGTCAATTGTGACACAGGCAAGATCCTCATTTATTAAGCAAAAGGAATGAATATGAGAAAAAAGCCTAACTGTATAATAAAATGAAGACTACCAATAGGCTAGAACAAAAAAAGAAAAGCAACGTGTAAGTTTAACTAAGAATTTCAACTATGGCTGTGCACAATAAATATTAAATTGTATTATGCTATTTTCATTTCTCCTCATTGTCATTTGAAAAATAAGTTTTAGATGTTCTATAAATGGTTACTTCTCATGGCAGATTACAAAGATATTCTGTCAGTTAGAGGCCGCTCAGTAAGGTTGATATCTGCTCAGGACACATCTCAAACTGTCACAATCTACAGGAATTAAAGCAGCATAAAATATTGTGCCAATTTTCTGAACCTGTGTAGTCTTCTTGTTATTGAGGTGGTGTTGTACTCTTACTAACAATAGCCTGTTTGTTGTCAAAGTTCACTAGATTCCCAAACATCTGTGAACTGATGTTCTATAACCTTGTGGCCTCATTTATTTCTTGCTATTTTCTTTTTAGTTGACACAGAGAAGTCAGCAAAACTGGAGATGTTGTTGAAGGTGATATTGTTAATCTGAAGGAAGTATTGTTAAAGCCCTCCCAAACAGAGTGGAAGGAGGCAGCACAGCTGCAACCATAGGGTGTGGAAACTCTAAATAATTTATCTATTTTAAGGAACTTGAATGGCTCCACCAGGTATGAAAACTTGAGCTTGGAGAACAGAGTCCTCGTGGTCATGTTCCTACAAGGCTTTCATCCATTTCTGTGTGTTCTGCAGTGGATTTGTGAATAATTGAAGGTAGCAACTGCATGGTTCAGCTCTTAGCCTTCACGTTGCCTGAATTGACATAATGAAATATCCCTCTTGAGAGACTTGAGGGAGTTAGAACAGCACACTTCTCCCCATGCCTGCTTGCAATTTTTCTATCTCAAGGGCTTTGCACAGGTGATTTACAGTACATTATGCACACATTGTGTCAGGGCTGTGAGACTCCAAACTATATTATGCTTCATAAGCTGCACTGCAACAAGCAATCAAAGATGTTAAGTCATCCATTTTAGAGCAGATTTATAGAGAAACAGTCAAGTCCTGGAATTAAGATCCTTGGATAACACAGAATACATGTGAATTATGCAGAATAATGGGGGGAAATAGAGTTATGGACATTTCAAAGGCTGACATGTCACTGTTTACTAGTGATATGGTGAATAAAGTCATATGGAGAAGAGCTTTATTCCAACAGTGGACAGAGGGAGGATTGCAAAAGAGGACTCAAGGCTGGTAGCTTTTCTATTCCCCTTGACAAAGTGAGCTGGATGATTTTTCAGGTCTTGCTAATCTGGTCAGCAGGTGCAGAGTCTGATGTTAGAGAAATCTTACCCATTTTATTTCAGAAACAGCCCCTCGTTGTATGCACTAACTTTGCCCACTGCATTTATAGTGTGCTTTGCCACACACACAGACAGTAGTGAGAATAACTCCCACCTGCACATCACTTGCATGGGGTCACCTTCAGTGCAGCCCGAGAACACTGAAAAACTAATCACTTTAATAAAATGTCAGTGTTACCAATGACAATTATCAGTTTTAAAATGTTTATTTCCTAAGGCAGTTTCTGATGGGGAAAGTTCAGACATGGTTCAGGAATCACAGTCTACCCAATGAGACAGATAAACTGATCTAAGGCAACAGTCATCCTCACAGCCAGCTGCTACTGGAGTTTAAAATTTAAACCCTGGACTTGTTCAGACAGGCTTTCATGAACAGACACTCTTCTAGCAATCCAGATGCCTAATGTGGGCATTTGGTGTCACTGGAGATGTTCGAGATGCAAAACATTTGTGCAGGGGTAGCACATAATTCCTGAAATCTCAGAGTTGCACTGCACTGCCTAAAATAGTGCTTCATACCTGTGTTTAAACATCAAAATCCTGTGCAAACAGGACTTAGAATAAAAAAAAGCCTTACATAAAAATGTTTCTCAGCAAGTTATTTCAGACTTTCTTTTTCTTTTTTTTTCTTATTACTTCACAGTGAACTTTAATGAGAGAAGAGACGGAAATGCAAGATGAAGAATTATAATGGTATAACTTGGCACAAAGTGCTTAAACAACAACTTATAAAATGGCATAACAAAAAAAAATACTTCGAATACTTCGAGCACCTAGTTTTATTGTTGAGGTAATTGAAGGCTGAAGAAGTAGTGGGTATTATAATGCAGGTTTTCAGCTATTATGAATCTCAATTCACTTGTGTATTCAGTTGACACCTCCCCCCCTCTCCTCCCCAGATGTCTCAGTATCTTAAAAATAACATTAATTTGAATTGATTTTGTCCAAGAAATCCAAGTCTTTGATGACAATCTATATGTTCTTTAACATACAATCAAAGAGTCATAGAATAAATAATAAATTTATCTGTGCATACATCGGTATGAATGCATATTTATGTAACATACATATATGCATATATAAATATATATATACCTTTCCCTCATTTATGTATTATTCATACTGCATACATATACATGAATATAGGCTTGTATCTATAGTTATGTGGGTTTGAGATCCTCTGCAATCTGTGAAAAATGAAACCTATTCACAAATATGGTGTCATTTTATCCAAGAATATCTGGGTGAATGAGCATTGCTGTCCGCTTTGGTGGCACTATCCAGTTTCCTGTGCCACAAGGTGTGCTCTGAGCTCATATCTGCACAGTCATCATATTCACATTACCTTTCAGAGTTCTGCCAATGCCATGAAATTATATTTGTAAAGAGTGTCTTGCTCTTGATATTGTAATAACATCAAGGCTAAATTCTAGATCCAGAATTATGAGAGGAAAATTGGAATTTATATCAGAGGGCAGATCTACCTGGAGATATAGGATTTTGTAAGAAGTATCCTAATGTAGTTGGGGTTTGCTGCAGCTGTCTGTTACACAAAAACGTGGAAAGCAACCTGGGCCAGCAGAAGACAGGTTTTCACCAGCAGAATTTGTGTTGGCAGCAAATTCTGAGTTAAATTCATTTCTTTAGGTGACTTGTTAATCTGACTGCCTCGATTCATAAAGCCAAATCTTGCTGTGTTAACAAGTACCACTCTGATTTGCATCATTGTAGACCCCAAATCATATTCTCTTAGACACCATGAGCACAGGAGGTTTTCTCTGCAGCTTTCATGGAAGGGCTTTAACATAAATGTAATTGAAGTTTAAATGAATCTCAGGGTGAATATCAATCAATTTATATATTCATGTTCGTGATTTAGTTTTCCTTTCTTCCACTGCTAATATTTCCTGTTCAGTCCATGTGCTTTGTTTGTTTGTCCCTTCATCAAGCAAACTGAATGCACTCAGAACACAAGGGACACAGATTTTCCTGAAGGAATTTGGACTAAAGCCCTATGGGAGAAGACCGGGAAAGAGATGTTCAGTAAAAGATTTCAGATTTGAGTTTAGATATGCATAGGGGAAAGTGCAAATTATTTTATTGGGTATTAATAGGGTTTGTTTTGTTTTATTTTATTCCTTTCCACACCTACTTTGATTTTTTGTTCACAGGATTTATTTTGACACCAATATATTCTGACAGCTTTTTTTTTTAAAAAAAAAAGTTATAAACATTGAAAGACTGTCAATCCATTCTTGCTCAACAATATCTCAGGGAATTTCTTTGTGATAGGTAACAAACCACCTGAACATTGCACATCTCTTCTACCTTTATACTGTGGGATCAAAAGAATGTGATGGATTTATTTTTTTGCTTTTGCTAATATATAAGAAAGCTACTTCAACACATCTCCTCAAGGTTCATGTGGGAGCATGTTCGCGTTGTACAAAGATCACACATTTAATTTTTTTTTGGCTTTGTAAATTCTCACCACATTATCCCTGTCCTGTTCTTTACAGTATTCTGACCACATTACTCTTTCAGCCACCAGCACAGACACTGCTCTCATTTTCCCCTCCGTGTAGCACATTACTCCTTGTTAACATCTGAATGTTGCTTCTCATTTACAATAAAAACTTTAATGTGGTTTCTTACTTCACCTCTGACATTCCCAGGCCCCATGTCTATCTGGCATCACATACTTTCTCCGAAATGTTTCTTCAAAATACGTCTCAGCAACTGAACTTACTTGGAGTTGTAACATTCATGCGGCAACTTACACAGTCATTTTCATGTGGTTTGATCTCTTTTCATATAGAATTTCACTTATATTTAATTTCTCATAATTTGATAATACGTTTGAATTCTATTTAATACTTCATGGCATAGTTTACCCTCTGTGCTCTGTTTTCTTTTCTGGACGACATCAAATGGAAATAGATGCAGAAAACACAAGGGATTAATGCAAAGATTAAAAAAGTAATGAAACAAAAATTTTAGAAGTGCTTATTCTCCTCTTTTACATCAATTTTTTAGTGTTTGTTTTGTTGGTGGTGGTTTGGGGTTTTTTTTTTAGGTTGATTCAGTAGGACTCACAATCATGGCTTCAGTCCTTCAAGAGGATCTATACCTTCCTCTTAAATTAATACCAGTAGAAATTCATGAACTTAATACCTCAGTGGGGGCATTCAGGTTTACAAATGTATAAACTAATTAGCAGTGAATCCAGGGATAAGGAGTTAAGTGATAAAAGTTTCTACAGAGGGAAAGGCAACACAGAACATTTTTACTATCTTTGAAGCCTTCCAATTCGTTTCTCAGTGTGGGCCTTCTGAATGTGTTCAACTCCCTTTGCAAATACTTAAATCATTAAAATGCAAATGAAAATTGAAATTGAAGCACCTGGAAACGGGAACAAAAATCAACAGAAATTACTCACTGAATTTAGTAAAACATAATACAGCTTGAAGTGGAATTATCCAGCAAAAAGCATTTGGTAACACAGTATTTAAAATAAATGTTTTCAATCCTTTTCTGGTTGGCTGTGGGAAACTGGGAAATGCAATCATAAATACTTTGTACAATTATAGTTTACACTTACAGCTACAATGCAGTTATTTTCATAAACTGATAAGTTTTTCCTTGAAAATTTCCAAAACATCATTGTTTTTCCCACCTCCAACAACTCCAAATTAGTCACTCTCAGAAGTTTCTCCAGGACCTCATTGTCTCATCCTTACAGAAGTGACTCTAATTCCTGGACCAACAACCCATTTAAACACATTTCTTCTTGGATTAACACCAGACTTTTGCTTACAAAGATGTCTCCCATGTGTAATCACTCCAGAAACCTTTTTCTCCCAGTAGTTACAAAGAAATTTGTGAGACATTTTACTACTGCCTTCCACAAATTGATCATATTTTTCAATTGGAAGGATCTGATGATTCACTTATATTTTCAGAATCATTTCACATTATTGGATCTCTGTTGTCAGTTAAAAAGTATGGGTATCTTTCTTCCTCTCCTGTTTCCAGTTGATATATTTATATTTTATAAAATAAAACATATACTTCCTCTATTTTTCAGTCAACCTGACTTGGGTGGGTGAGGAATATAAACTTTCCAAAGGTCAATTCTGAACATTTTGCCTAAAAATAGAATTGGCTTGTTTTTTCCACAAAGTTTACTCTCTATTTTCTATTCAGAAAAAGTCTTTGAAAATTATTTTTATGCATTTTTAAGAAAATGCCCAGGGTGTAGGTTGTTCTGTAATGTGTTTGCAGCAAGCTTTCCTCTTTAAATGCCTCTCCTCCTGCACAGAACAGTAGTAAAATATTTGTTGAGCAGCAGCACAGTCACTGTTTTTTCTCTGTCTTCCACCTCCAAAAAATCTAAATATCATTAAGAGTGATAAGAGTCTTGATGTGAATTGAGAAAGATACACTTAAATCAGGCCTATAACCTGGGACTAGAGTGTATTCCTGAGATATATGAGGTTTTTGTTCTAAGACAAGTAGTTTTTAATAACACTTCTTTGTGAGTCTGTTCAAAATTATTTTCTTCTTTATATTTAACATGAATTTTCATAGAATTTGATGTTAAATGAAACAGTATGTTGAGCAAATTAGTTTCAAAATTTGCCAGTTTTCTGTCATTAGAATAATTCATAAATGTACCCATAAATGCCCTTTTCTTTAGCACATTCTCACTTTTTATAATATTTTCCCTTAGAACATCATGTTCCAAGTTTCAGATTTACAGGAACAAGCAAAAACCAAAGTGAGGATTCTCCTTTCCTGGGTAACTTAGTGAGTTAACTGAGTATTTTTAAAATGTAAGTATTGTGGTGGTTTCTACAGTGCAGCATCAGGAAACACATCATCCATTTCTTCAGTGGATTTGGTGTCCTTTTGGTCTGACAATGCAGGAAATGTGGAATCCTATAAGAATTCCTCTAGAAACCACAGAGGGAATACTCTGGAAAATAAATTGCCTATCATGTGAGGCGATTTTTTCTGTTTCCTCAAAGCAAGGAGACACAGTCAGGATTCTGTGGCCAGTTTGATTTCAGAGCTGGACAGGCCAAAGAACCCAGGAGTTTGTTGTGTCTTGAACTGTGCATCCATCAATTTGCACATATCCACGACCTGCCAGCTGCAGTGCTCCAGTTGATTCCAATATAAACACTGTTAATGTGCTGTGAAATGATTCTCCTGAAGCAGCATAAACATTTAGTCTTTTCATTAGACTAGTGAGCTTTAAATTACCATGTTTAAAATGCAATACAGGACAGTATTAAAAAATTAGGTGAAGCTGATCCTATAAAATTGATTAAAGGGTTGACCTTGAAAGTTCTTGACTTTATCAAGTAACTAACAGATATTGAGCCACAGAGAGGTTTTTAATTTAGACATCCAGTGTCTATTGTGGGAATACTATTTTCAATATTTCAAAATTCTGCAAATCATTCTCTGTGATACTGTCAGAAAAAGACACTTTTCCCCAGAGTGAAGAAAGACACAAACCTGTAATTTCATTTGCATCCCTGACACTCAATCATCAATTTTGTCAGATGTCTAATTTTCTATTTTATTTGAATCGATGGCAAGATATCCAACATTCCTAAAGAACATTGCTTTAATATACCTGATTTACTACATACCTGTTAGTTAAACCCTAGAAACATGTAATTTTGGTGATCATAAGAAGTAATGGAACAAAATAGGGGTGTAGAGAAAGTTTTTGCTGAAGTTTGTGTATGTTGCCAGGGCAACCACTTACTCAGCATCTTCTATATATTATGTTCATTGTAGTTGCCTCATTTTGAGTGTGATGGACCCGGGTAATAACAGGTTCAAACACACAAAGGAATGTATAAGGTCTGAATCTAAATTGTCACTTTATTTATTTTTGAAAAGGAATAGCCCTCTCTGTATGGGTGAGGGTTTTTTGGTTGGCTGGTTGGTTTTGTGGGTGGGGGGGTTTGTCTGTCTGTCTGTCTGTCTGTTTGTCTGTCTGTCTGTCTATCTGTTTGTTTGTGCTGAAATGTGATGAAAAGAAATTGAAAATTTGTTTGAAAGGCAAAGTCAAGAGCAAATTGTGATTGCGTGGGACATGACTTTAGGTCTGTGATGGCCATGGAAATCTCAATTACTCGGGATGAAAATGTTTTGAAAAGCCAGACACAAGTTATTGCGGCTTCTGGCTGAATCACACATAGCCATATGAGGCAATGGGGCTGCTGCTGCTGGAGAACTGAATGCTCGGTGAGGAACAGGTTCATCTTAACTTAGTAGAATGTTTGTCCAATGCTATAAAAGGACAAATCTGTTGTATTTTTATGCCCATTTTACAGAGTTCAATGGCATCAGTGATAGAAAAATTGCTATGTCTAAGCCTTGTAGAGTTGGTAAAGAAGAAAAAATGCTTGCAGGTAAATTTTCAAGCTGCAGAAGAGACAGATTTGGCATATCACATTGAAAGAACCAAATTA
>JAOXXN010000463.1:233871-246436 GCA_026770055.1 Myrmophylax atrothorax | reverse complement strand
TGTTCTTCTGTTAGTGGATTCTTAGCTGCTTTCTGATCACAGTTTTTAACAGCCCTGTGCAGCCACACTTCACCACCTAATTCTTCTCCATGGTGTTAATTAATGCAGTGTCACATTTTTGAACAGGTGTTATTTAGTGCAGGCTGTCTTTTGCTATAAGGTGATGTCAGCAAAGTAATTCATTTAGGAGCATTTTAAGTTCACATATCTTAAGCTATTATTTGCTCTATTATAAAATAACTGCACAAGACTTTGTATAATACATAAAAGAAAAAAACCCCAAACTAATAATAGAACTAATCTAGAATGATCCTATATAATTTAGTTGTGTATTGCAAAGCGATTTTTGAAAGTGCTCAATATTGGCCAAGCCCTGCTCCCATTGGCCTCAATACCTTAATTACAATGAAAACAACATTAGGTCAATGCCACATGATTTTCATAATCCAATAAGAGGTTTTTACTTGTGATATTGTGTGAAAATACTGCTCCAGACCACGTTCTAAAAAAATACAGGAAGTCTATTCCAGAAAAAAAGGAAATCTGTATTTCTGCTGATATAGTTCCCAACAGATGTGACTGCCCTCTGATAACCAAAGACAGAAAGGATCTTCTTAAAAAAAAAAATCTTTAAACACCAGAAATCATTTGAAAAAAGTTTCCCTAAATACTTTGGAACATCTGGGCAAGAAGTGACGTTTTGATTTCCTGAGTAGGAAATACTCAAATTTATAAATGGATTATGTAACTAATACGAAGGAATTAGTAAAAAATTACATTATTTTAGGACTAATTGAAATGCATTTTGATTAAAAACAATAAGTAATAGGCTTACAGTCCCGTAGTAGCTCTTTGTACCAGCAGTTCTCAAAGAATGCCTAGAGTTAGGGAATTTTATGTATTAAATATCTGCATAATTTATGTATAATATTACCTACAAATATGTACTCTACTTGGTGTTTAGAGACTTTTCCTCTAAAAAGAAATCAGAAAATAACAGATGATGAAAAGGACCTTATTTCCTGAATTAACATAAAATACTCCCAAACCTATTGCTGTCCAATGACAGCAGAGCATGAATGCAATAATTTTGGATACGTATTTTGGATATAGTTCTCAGTGGTTCTTGGAACACCTCCCCACACTCTAAAGCCTGTAATTACTATGACATTTAGAAACCAGGAAAAAAATCTTAATTGCATAGTTTTGTAAATAATTATTATTTATGGTCTGTAGCTTAGTGTTGATAGAGCACTTATTTGAAACATGAAAAATAAGCTCTTCAAGAGGTGCATCAGAATCCAACATCTTTCCTCCCATCCTTGCATTCAAAATCAGTAATGAATGGCACATTTTCTTCAGTCTTTAGAGTGGTTCAAGTTAAGGATGCAAAAAAAAATCCCAAAGACAAAGCTGAACACATATTTAGACTTCAAAACTAATATTTCATTATTAGAAACTACAACTCTTTCTTATAGCTCTGGTAAACAATAGGAGTTTAGGAAAAAAAGAATCCCATAACACTGAGTTAATGAATTTTCCTCTCATTTTACCAAAAGATGTAACAAACTTCAAAATGATAACCATATATCTTTCTTTAATTTCAGAGCTTGATAAGAGTTCTGCTGTAGAAGGAAGAATTAAAGTAGGAAAAGTCTGACAGTTTCCATCAAAAATAACCAAAGGGGCCACTATTGGTTTGCTGGAAGGAAAAAATATTGTAGCCAAGATATGTACAATCTAAATGAAGCTTGCACCAAAAATAACAAAAGTTTTAGGAAATGGTAAGAAATTAATTTCTTTATTTGATTTTGCACTACCATTTTATTTCATTTCAAGTTTGGCATTTTAATCCAAATTTCTTATGCTTGGTGCTGGCTTTCTCTTCACTTTATTAATTTATGTAAATCTTCTTGTCATCAAAATCAATAATTTGCAATGGGAATTTTGCATGGCTGTTGAAGTCCATGGGAAAGTCATTACATACTTAAACACGAGAAGTACTCCGTGCTTTTGAAAAGTGAAATTGAAGACAGAATTAAACCTATAAAGGCAAATCAACTTAATAAAGGTCTAACAACAAGAATATATATTACAAAACTTGAAGCCAAAAAAGTAGTAATGTTTGTTCACATTTTGCATATGATCTAAAAAAAGTAATCGCTTGAATATTCATCTTGGTTGGAGGTTTAAGGAAAACAAGATCAAACTCAAAGATGTGCAAAAACAGTGGCTAAGATGCCCAAAGAAATTGGATGACAGAATACAGGAGATAGGTGGTAAAAAAAGTTCTAGATACATTCCATAACAATATCTGACCCAATATTTGCACAAGAACAAAGGAAAATACATTGATGATGGTATTTAAGCTTGTAATTCATAATTTGTTCCAAAAACCCCAGTAATAGTTTAAGGAAGACTGTTGGAAAATTCCCCTGTATTCAACAACAGAAGCAAACACTTTTATGGTGGATTATACAGCATGGAAATTGCTTGAACTCCATATTTCGAGACATTTTTCAAACACTGTGTTTTTATAGAGAGTATTTTACAGCTCAGTTTACTAAAATATTTTAGTTTTTACTCACTAGCCCACTATCAAACTCATTGCCATCCTCTTCATTGCCAAGCCAAAGACAGATATGAAATACACAGAGTCCAAGTACCGACAATCACAGTGGGCTTCACAAGACCTGGTCCTCAATTAATTCCACAAATTAACTTTGGAAAAAATCAGTGAATTACTTTCACAGGTACAGGGCAGTGTTAATTTATTTCAAAGTGTCTAGTCAAGAGCAGTGCTAATGAAAGGCACTGGATATAACTTTAACAGCAACTGTTATTGTTATAACAACTCAGCATTTCATCTGAAGGGCATATTTTTATTAAATCAGGTAGGCAGATACCAAATGTTAAAGTCACATCAACATCCATGCAGAGGGAGTCAATCTTTATTCAAGGTTCTACTATCCAAATTAAACAAATACATTAAGTAAATTAATTAATCACCATTTCAACATGAACAAAATTAAGTCCTCTGCCAGAGCCATCTACGGTACCTAAATTTTAAGCATGACGTATAATAAATTGAAACTAATGAAAAACAGCAGGGCTGGAGTGTGGGAATTATTAAGTAGTCAAAAGAGGTTGTCCTGCAGGAATATTCTCTCCTACTGCCTGTGAAACAGACAGTGGCACATGACTTTGAAATCCTGAAGTAGTAATTTCCAACATTATTTTGAAATGTACTTTTTTTAGAGTCCTGTCACGTTTCTTAGAACAAGATCATGAGCAAACAGCCTGAGTATCTCAGTTGCATCTCTGCGTTTCTTCTGGTCTCTGCTTTACCACTTAGAGATTATTGTACCCCAAAGCTGTTTGGATCAATTACTACAGGACTTTTTTTTTCATCTCTTGACAACTTTGAAGTGTTCTTTTGAAAACTGTTAGATTGTCCAAGAGTTTAATCTCTGTATTGATGATCCATCTGCTTAGGGAGCTTGCAGTTGTCTCATAGCACTGAATTACTGAGCTTTTTCCCTAGTTCATTAACTTCTACTCACAGGCATATCCCAATAAAGATTAGTACCAACATATTTGGTTTCACATCTTTTTTCCACCCCTACTTCTTCTTCCTCCCCCCCCTCCCCAGGAAGTACCATATCATTAATTCTTTACCTATTTCTACTCTACTTCAAAATATTCTTTTTTCCCCACCAAATTTTAACTGTCTGTTGGTCCAGTACATCCTGCTACACAAACCTGCTTCTCACTGCTCATTCACGAATACTGAATTGCAAATCATGTCTACATTTAGTGGGCTCCTAAAGATTCAAGAAATGTATTTATGATGAGATTCATTCTGAATGAATAGGATTATTATAAAAACAAAATTTGCCTCCATTTTCCCCTTGACTTCCTAAAGAAAAAGATGGAGAGCTCATCAAATGGTGCTGTAACCTTGGGAATATAATTCTCTTACAGTTCTTGAATTGGAGTTGTTTAGATACTGTTGTGAATTTTTGAAGTGATTACACTGATTTCATGTTTGCCCTCAAGCTGAAATTCTCCACTTATCGGCAATGACACCATCTTGGCTCAAGTAAGACAGCCAGTTTCCTGGATAGGGAAACTCAGGCGTGAAGTTGGGATCCGGTTTGCACTGGAGCTGGGACTTAAACTGGGATCCAGCCTGCTGTGGGTGCTTGGGAAGAGTAATTGGACATCAGTACCCATAAACATGAGTACATCATACTCAAAAAAAAGGCATTTCTAAATTAGGGATAGACTGTGGAATTTGGAAATGTTGTACAGATCCTACATTTCCTTTTATTTGTAGTAAATATTTGCACCTTGCCTCAAATTCTGAAGCCTGAGATTCAATATTTGTTTCAAAACTACAAGTTCTGATAAAATACTACATCAGACACTCTGGAGAACTCAGCAGCACAAACTTTTTCATCTTGAGAACTTTGCCTTAACTGACAGTGATTCACATAATAATGTGCATAATGTCTGACATAGTATAATTTTTTTCTTAATAACTGCTGCAAAACAAAATTATAAAACCAAGGTGTAAAAAGTATTGCAGATTTTCCTCAATTGTTCAACACTAGTCTGCTAGACATTTCTGACTTATTACACCTGTAATTTTGTTCATTATTGATAAGAACAGGCATCTGAGTGAAGATTGATTGAAAGGTTAATATGCTAACCACATGAAGCAAATTGTCATCACAAATAAAAAGAGAACAACATTCTGTGAAATGTAGAGCAGAAAAAAAAGCTAAAGATCTAACTTTTCTTCATCACATTCAATTGTACAATTCTACAATTGCTGTGTTGGTATTCAGGTCTATTCATTCTTCCACTGTCTGAAGCACAGAAAACAGGTGGTGCTTGTCCACCATACAATGGGAAGAAGTGGGAATAAATCCTGGGACTAGATCCTGCCACTGATCACAAATGTATGTAAAAACCACCATGGCTGAAAACACCAACAACATGATATAGCTTCTTCTTAGTCACTGGTAGTCAGCGACAAGAGGAGGATTTGTGATTTGAATTAATTTGCTCTCAAGGGTGTTCCCAGTATGATGTAACCCAGTAAAATTCACAGCCTCTCACTTAGGAAGCCAAGCTTGTTTGGCTCTCCCTAAAGATGCAGTGATGGAACACAAGCTCCTGCAAAAGGTCATTTGGAATATTCCACTCTAAACAGCACTTTGGAGCATCTCTGTTCACTATGTGGTTATTCTGCCAGATACCAGCTGCTGTGTGTGCCGCTCTTTTCTCACGGCAGATGACAACGTAGTAAGACTTTCCTTGCTATGACTCAGTGAGACGAAACATTTGGCAAAACAACATTTCTAGCAAAGAGTCACATATTAATGAAACCACTCCTCAGTGCTACCTGTCTGTATGAGAATCAGGTCTTTGCATAGGGGGAAATTGCTTTGGACAAGCAAAGAAATTCAAGCAACTACAGTTTCTCTTCAGGTTCTTCAGCCCTGACATCATGACAACTATACCAGTCTTCCCACTTATACCATCCCTTTTATGCAGCCCCTTTTCTATGTTCCCCATTGGTATTTAAGACAAGAGAGTTACAATCTTATCCTTTTTTTCACTTTTGGGGAAATGCTTATTCCATTTGTTATTTCTCCTTTCCCTTTCTCTTAAGCAAAAGGAGAGGAAATGAAAACAACTCCGAAAAGCTCCTCGTGAAGCATCACTGTTGTCCTTGCCCTTTTTAAATGTGGTTTCTTGTCAGTTTGGATTTTTTTGGTTGGGGAGGGAGGGGAGAAGTGGAGGACTATGTGAAGAGTATGACAATATCACTGAATGTGAAGATGTCAACTCACATTGAGATGGACAATATCCTCCTTTCTTTTGGGACTCAGAGAGGGAAGGGGAGCAGCAGTGGCACTCCAGGGTACCTGCGTGTGCACTCAGGGCTTCCATTCAAAGCAGGTTTTGGCTACACACAGGTGTATGGTTCGGAATAAGTAATGTCATGGCCATGCTTTAGCAACAAGGGAAAGAGAAAGGAATTCTGTTGGGAATGAAGATGGAAAGTGTTGCAGCCGCACCTTCTGACTTTCTTTTATTATTTTCCTTCAGGATCACCATGACCCTGACTGTGTGTAGAGTCCATAATGATGCTTCAGGTTCATGACACGTTCCAGGAGAGAAATAAAATTTCCTGCCAGTTGCAGAGGATGCTCAGCGAATGCAGCTGTACTTTCTCTCTAACAATTTTGCTGCCTATTTCCAGCTTTCTTTGCACTTCCAGCAGTCAAGATTCATGCATTTTGACATACATGGGGAAGACATGTTTATTTAAATCCTGAATTCCTTTTTTAAATCCTGGTTATGCTTACTAAGTGAATTAATACCTAGTGGGAAAGCAAAAGTAATTCTACCTTCTCTCTTTAAAGACTTTCCTCACTCCTTTATCATATATGAAACTCTATTGCATTTTATAATGCATTATTTTAATAGTAAAACCAAGAAATAAACCAAACTGATATGGTCTCACTAAATAGCATCTCATACTACTGCCATTCCTGTAAATGGTGTGCTAGGCTAGATGAACCACTGATCTCATCAAGGGGGAAATTTTATGTTCTTAAATCCTTTTGCTTTTTATTGATTCCAAGGGAGAATTATTGAAAGTTATAGTCAAAAACCTGCATAGGGATTTTTTTTATTAGCAGGTGAAGAATTTTATGAATCCAACAAAATTTAGTGACTGCAACATATATTCACCTACAAACTACTGACATGCTAATCAAATGTCTTTTTATATGCAGTATTCCTAAACCAAGATAAAACAATGGAGCTATCTATCCTGAAAACTGAAATAAGCTTACCTCAAACTCTGAAAAGCAATATGACCAAATTACATACAAAAGAGTTTTTCCAAAACTTGACTGTTGATCTATGTGACAAGGATTGGGACACAGGAGATTTTTTGTATAATGAGCATGGCCCCACATGGTTAAATACTTTATGAAGTGCAGTTGCCACAGGATGGTCACCACTACTCTGTCACTCCAGTAAATTACATGTCCCAGTTTCAGAAGTCATGTTGTATGATGTCTCACTTGGAATACTTTTCCCTGCTCCTTTGAATGAATTTCTGCAGAACTGGGCTATTAACACAGTGCTCATATTTATGTAACATTATGTGTATTACTATAATGAATATAATGAACCCTCTACTAAACCTAAATGAATAACTGCCTTTGATCCAACTTAATGGTCATTTTGCTTTATCAAAATTTGGAGAGAATCCTATTTGGTGTTGTCTATTGTGACCATCGACAAGAGTCAAACACTAGGAACATTTGGAAATCTGTGTGTACAAACTGTGTGACCATCTGCTTGTTTAACTGATATGAGAAGACACTAATTATATGAGAAAAGAGCCAGTTTGCTGCCTGAGAAATCAGGAAAACGTGTGAAACTCACAGATATATAAGGCAGGCTTGTATTTCAGAGAAGCATTTTGGGCAGCATGGGTCTGAAGAAGTAGATATGCCCCAGGTCCGCTGCAACCATGAGGGGTCACTCATCAGTCTCACCTCTTAGATTCTGTGGAGTTCAAAAAACACTCAGCTAAATTTTTTCCAGCTACATCTTTCTCTGTATAGGATCATTTTCCTCTTCTTCCACTCTTTAGTCTGTTCCATCACCACACAAGCCAGCAGCACAAATAATAGCTTTGATATTCTTGATGCTTTGGTGCTTGACTGTCCCTTACTGTAAATCCTCCCCAAAACCATAGAGGGAAGCACTCCTTGCTCCATCTGCCTTAGAAGACAATGCTATATTTGGATCCCAGCAGAGGAAACAGATATCTTAGATAATGCTGATTTGGATATATTTGCATCTATTTAATAATATTCAACAAATATTTATTCATCAATGTTCACTACCTTCTCTTAAACTCATGTAGAGATAGTACGTACACATCCCTGTGGATCTTTTAATATTTTCTGATTCAAATCAACAAAAAGATATTTCTGACAAGAAGATAATTTGCAGAGATGTGATACTATGTGTAATCATTAAGATATGGATTGCTTTGAGGCTGGCAAGATCAGCACTGCAGATTTACTGGTTTGTAATGTAACTATGCCAAAAAAGACCAACAGCGTCCCTTCCTTCTCAGACAACAGATTGAAGTCCCCAACCAACTGCTGGCAAGATTTTGAGACTTCATGTTTTACTCTTTAAATAGTGATGCGGGTATATTATTCCCTTCCAAAGAGCGTTAGATTTATAAGCCAATTATTACTATATTAGTCAGTATCTGCATTTTGGTTTCACATTTTCCAGATTTGATCATCATGAGAGTAGCATAAGTTTCTGAAGAGAGAAATGTTTATAGTGACTCCTGAGACTTATTTCTAGCACTTTTAGGCCTTATTTCTAGCAATCAGTCATTTTAATTTGTACGTTATCAGCTATTTTTAAGCATGTAATGCATTTGAGATAAAGGTACCTGTCTCTCCTATATGGACTATTCTCCAGCCTCAAAACACTGGAGCACAGATAATTTTTCCTGTAGAACAGAGTGAGTCTTCAGACTTTATGTGGAAAGTATGTGTGTGTCATACAGCATGAAGTGTCATTATAGTTAAGTCTCAGCCAGAAAAGGACCCCAGGAGCTGTGCCTAGGCCAGACCTGTAGGTTCTGCAGCACTATTCTACACTGACCTAAGCAAAGTGGTGTTCTTAGTTATTTTGCAGTGTGGTGTACAAGTTCTCTCCTGTAACCGAATGCACTTCTGCCTGGCAAATCATCAGTGGCATTCCTGACAAGGGAATACTCCCATGTCAGGCAGATGTTCTACCTCTTACAGCTCTGGTGGTGAAAAACCAACAGGCAGCCTGAGGGAGTGTCAGGAACAAACTCATCACATCCTGTCTCTCTGATCCACCTGCTGTGTGTTTTATTAAGAAATCCACATCTGCAGACTGAAAGCAGTGGAATTGCAAGCATGTTCTGAAACAAGCAGTGGAGATTTTCTCTGATCTACAGTCATGAGGGTTGGCTGCATAATCCACCTCCCTGAAATAAACCTCATCCCACTCTTCATTTTATGGCCACATCCATGAAAGATGTCCTGCCAGAACATGGTGGTGTTAGAAATCTGACTAATTATGCCTCCTGCAGTTTCCAGTATTTTCTGAAGAGCCTACAGTGCTCCTGCTGAGGAGTTTGTCAGACAGACTGCCCTCAGTGGGGAGGATGGAGCAGGGGATGTGTGAGAAGGTTTCATGAATTATGCAAGGCTTGTCATGGCACATATGTGTCCATGATCTCTCCTTTAGTGGTGATGAGGAAGATGCCAATGAGAGCAGATATCTGTTGACTGCCTTGATAACTGTGAGCAGGGTGTGAGAAGCCAGAGAGCTCCCAAAACCTGGCTGATCTGCCTGTGCTCTGGCAGATGAAGGACGGCCCTGATATGAGAGCACCTAGCAGAAGGAGGTTTAATTGCACTCTAAGCTGCAGTTAATTGCAGGGTGGATGTAAAATGTGTATTTGGACAATTACAGGCAACTTGAGGCAGCTCACAGAACTGACTGAGCACAAAGGGGTGGAGTTGCCATGTGTTGCAGGGGAGTCCTTTGCACTGCATAATATTTTCAGGGAAGAGGCTGTGAGCGCGTCCCAGGGGTGAGATGGTGCCAGTGCTCATTTGCACAGCAGGAGGAGGCAGCCAGAAAATGCACCTGTGATAACAGAGTCTGACTCCAAGAAGGCAAAAGAAATAACGGGATGCTCTGTGTGCCCATACTCTTGTTCTGCAGAGCAAATTATCATAACAATGTAAAATGTTGGCTGGGGACGAGCTGTCATAGTGGATAACATAACTTCAGCAATGTATTTCTGACTTGACAGATTGCTTTGGGGTTTTTGGAAGTTTTACTTTTGTTTCTCTTTTTTCTTTTTTTTTCCCTGTGTTTTTTAATTCTCTTTCTTTTTTTTTTCTTTTTTTTTTTAAAGTCTCCTGAGGTAGTCAAAAGTACACAAGAATCTATTAAAGGCAGAATTATATTTCAATTAATGCTTCCCTAGGATATCTGACTTATAAAAGCAACAGCAGAGACAACAGTTTGCATTTGCATGGAGTATAAACAGCCACACAGACATAAAAGCAAAAAAATAAAAGCACTATTCATTTGAATCCCTTCCTACCTCATTTTAAAAATTAAAATTAAATAAATGTATAAGACAAACATGCTCACTTTTTACTCGCTGAGCAGCAAAGGGCACTAACAGACTGGGAGGAGGGGAAAACTAAGTATTGTTATTATATCTTGACTAAATGTCATTCCTACAAGAGCTCTCTCCATGATTTCGGCACGTGTAGCTATAGATATGCTCTGCCTTCATTTTTCCTGCACTTTTCATACCTGAAGTAGTACCTGTGTTCTGTGTTTGGTGAGATGATGAGCTCACCTTGCCTGCCAAGCCTATACGGCACAGCAGACGCTGCAAACATGGGGTTTCCATGTCAGGAACCTGCTCCATCTCCTCCCTACACTGAATTGGCTGCTCATATTGAGCCTTTCTCTCATGCTGCCTCATGGCAACAATATGCCAGCAGTAGCTCACCTTTTTCATCCACCTGATGTTCTTAAGAAGCATTTCTTTTGCTGAGAAACTCCTTCTAACGTTGCAGCAGTTGGATTCTGACTGATTTTTCTTTTGTCCTGATGATTCCCACATCTCTTGTTGGCAGGTGGTAGTGCTTCCCCCTGGGCAAGACGTCCCTGGAAGAAGGAAATGGTGTTTATTTCTCTGTCAATCAAAAAGAAAACAAAACATTCATACACCTGAAGCAGTCTATATCCCCCCCCAGAGTGTCCTCAGAGAATGTTTTATTTTCAGCTTTGGTGCAAGAAAAGACATGCAGGGGAAAAAAAGTTATTATTTTACCTACGTTTGCAAAGACTTTTATATCACCATATATTTAACAACAATCTTTGCTTTTTGAGTTTCCAGGGATGTGTCAAAATAAGCTGGGTGTTTTTCATTATAAGAAAGCCATATGGGTTGCACAGCAACATCAGAAGAACATTTTTTTTGCCCGTTGTGGTACCCACACAATGGAAATAAATAAAGAATGAAGATTTGACTATCAGCCCCTCCTGCGAGCCCATGAGCCTATTTTTCCTTCCTTTGAAAGTAAAGTAACAGAGGAAGAAACCCGATTTCCTTCCCTTCCCAGCGCTGCATCACAGAAGAGCCTTAAAGCTCTAATTACTAAAAAAAAAAAAAAAAAACCAACCAAAAAAACCCAAACACCCAAAAAAACACCAAAAAAAGAGAGAGAAAGAAAGAAAGAAAAAGCCTATTTTGCCATTAGCAGAAAAAAAGTTTTATATCCAATTTCATGCTTTAAGACTCTTTACTAGTCATTGAATTGGTCCAAAAATCCACCTGGAGGCCTGATAATGAGCACTGGGGGCCATAACTTGCAAATAAGCAATTTCACCACTTGACCATAAAAGCAGATATATTCAAACAGTTGAAGGAAATTATCTTTTTCTTGAATAAGGATCTTTTCTGAAAGCTTTGTTCTTAGTAAAAAAATTCATTCTTCCCCTAAGGATTGTGAGGGACTTTGTTGGAGCTCTCAGAAAGAGTTTTTACCTTACAGAGGAGGTATGACTACATGCCCAGGCCTGTGATGGGCATTTTGGCTCGACACTAGTCCTTCACTGTTAGTTTTTCTGAATTGCACTTTACTATATTTTCTCAACTGGTGACAGCAAGTGCCAAAGGACTATCAGAAGACAGGCAGCAATTGCTAGTACATTGGTAGGACTGTATAAGCTGTTTTCTTGCTGGTGAAGAGACAGATGGGATGAATCCCTGGGTCTGCCTGAACAGTACTTAAATGCCCTCAGACTGGATTTTGGTATACAGAGGGATGAAAGTTTCAAGCCATAAAATCTGATTTATCGGCTCCTTCTGAGAAGCATTGAGCTGAAAATGGCTACAGAATGGTTTCAAAACATAAAGGACTTCATTAAACACATCACTGAGTGACTTAGAGTTCCTTTTTTTTTTTCTTTTCATATTAAGTAATTGCCTTAAGTATTATATCTTGATTTAAAATACATGCATCCCTCACAGTCAGTATTCTGATTATCAGATACTCAGATTATCTGACTCATGGACATCTAGTACATTTCTATTTAGTTCATTTCTGTCCTTTGTCTTCTGGCATTTATTCCAGGCCCATGAGTAGAACGAACATTTTATCCCACCAGGGTGTTTACTGAACTATAACGTGAACAGCCACACATACTGCAGCTGTCAGTGAATGAATTTAATTTCCTACCATCTCTTCTGTATTATTTCTGACAAGAAATTCATTATTTGATCTTCATCTTTGCTCCTGAATCTGTTATTTTGGAAGAATACCTGTCTTCTTTTAAAGCAGAAAAAAAATCACAAATAACTCTTATTGTTTGTAAATTATTTGCAAGCTTGAAGGTAATACTGGCTCTGTTTTAAGGGGGGGGGAGGGGGGGG
>JAOXXN010000463.1:219798-231059 GCA_026770055.1 Myrmophylax atrothorax | reverse complement strand
GGAGGAAATTAAAATTTATGTAGTAAGGACAAATTCATTTTCTAATTCAGGTGTGTAAAAGCAAACCACTTTTTCCTCATAAAAATATTACCTGATATTTATTCTGGACATTTCCCTGTTGTGAGAAATTTCAACAGTCCTTTTTGGAATAAAATGGCTTTTACAAATATACCTCATGAAGAAATAAAAGTCATGCTGAGGAGGCATCTTATAAGGACACAGGAAGGCTTAAGCTCCTGCATAAATGAATAACAGCATTATCTCCTTGATTCAGAAGACCAATTTTCCTATTTAAGTCTCCCTACTGTATTGGATGTGAAAGTCACCTTTTCCATGCATATTTTTATGCTTCTACAACCTCTCTCTGTTGCCTATTTCCATTTCATTGTCTGGAATGCAATTGAACATGACTTTCCCAATTATCCACAAAGAGCCTTGTATTTTTAAGAATCTCCAAAGCCTCGTGGAGGCAGCTCTTTGATGAAAGGTCTGGAACACAAAGCTTTTTCCATGACCAAGGGAAAGCAGTCGTAGAAATGCATTTGGAAATATTGCTTGAGTTCTTAAGCAGGATTTGAGCATCAAAGAACTATGTGTTGTTGAGGAAAGATAAGACACCTTTTAACTAAAGACACAAACTTCTTAAACAAAATCAGTCCAACTAGTAAGTGCAAGATTCACAGTGGGCAAGTGAATGGAGAAGGAATCTATCACTTTACTAGTGAAGCAAAAAGTGACTTTTAAGCACCAGGGACATTTTCAGGGACTTGGATATAAATCTCAAGAAGAGATAAACACCTTTGAGCTTTCCTTTATAGATGGGCATCCAATTTCCCCCTTCTAGGTGAAAAAGAGCCCTTTCCTTCAGAAGGATGATGTGCAGTCCCTTTAGCACAAAAAATGTCATTGTCCCAAGGAGTAACAAAAAATATTTCAGCTGAAGGGAGGACTGTTTGACTTTTCTGATCAGTATGTATTGGGCCTGAAATATGGGAGTTCCCTCACAGAGGAAAGGAATGATTCCCAGAATATAGCCTTGTGCTTCTTTACAGGTGCAATTTGAATCCAAAAATTTCTGTGCTGGGGCACTGTAGACTAGTCTGCTGTGTAAATGGAGGGCTCTTCTTCTGCCTTTTGCACAGGACTGAACATGCACGGCATATCTCCATCAGATCAATCTCTTCAAGTTGAACAACCAAACAAATACTCATTCATAACTCTTGTTCAACTGTAAGCATGAATTAAGTAATTGTGCACTCATCTGCAGGACACAATAACACTGTATCAAGTGCAGAGATAAGTCTAAACCAAGCAGTCCCTTTAAGAGTTTTCTGCCTCTAAAAGTGAAGTTAATGTTGTTGCTTGATATGCTTTTACCTCATGGAAATGTGCTAAATCCAGAGCTGGCTGAGGGATCATTACAACATTACCCAGCAAAACAAAGCACACCACAAATTCTCCTTGTGAATTTAGCTCAATAAACCTGTCCACTTTACTTAATTAAAATTACCTTTTGTGAAAGAAACAGAGGAAAAGTATCTAACAACTCTAGACAGCCTACAGTCAACTATTTAAAATAAAAGCTTAAAAAGTCCAAGTATGAACCACATGTGCAACATACAAATGATTGGTGTGGATCCTTTTGAAGAGAAGAAAGGGAATACAATGTGGAAGTAACAGAAAAGAAATCTTTGAATTCCAGCAGTGTTCCCCATTTCATTAAGATAATGAATCTAAAATTATCTTTAGGAAAGAACTATCCATAGTTGTGTAATCCATTTCACCCTGCAGACTCATTGAAAGAGTACTTTGACATGAAATGAGATTGTAGACAGCAAACAATGAGAAATCTTTCTAAATGAAATTTTTCTGCATACTGGAGAACAACTATTAGCTCCTTGTTATCTATGAAGTTCAAAATACACAAACCATTTTGTCCCACAGACAAGAAATCCCCACTGTTTAGAAACCCTAAAGGCACACACAACGAATACAATAATCACAGAATCACAGGAACACTTAAGCACTTTATTACCTTCCTGCAAACAGTGGAGAGTTTTCCTTCTGATGCTTTTAGTTGTTAAGAACTTGAGAAATTAGTCTGTCAGTGATCACCAGGTGCAACTTCTTGTTAGCAGAGGTGGCTGTAAGTCAAGTGATGGAGTCAATACAAGTTCACAGAAATCAGTATCAGTGGTATTATGTATATGTCAGACCTAATAAAAATAGCTAATATGTGTCCATACACTAACATGGTCTTAGAAGAAATAAGGTCTTTTCTTTCTGACCCATATGCAGCAACCACTCTGAGCAGATGTGTATGCTGTCAGCTCTGAGGACCAAGAAATATGTATGGATAAATAAAATTCTTTATAAAATATGACCACAGGCATTTTTGCTTAGTGTTTTTGTACAATTTTTTGTTTATCCAGGAGGATAAATAAGGCAGAAAATCAGAAATATCGTTACTTTTTCACAGCAATGTCCATTAAATTGCAAATGAACAGTGGCTCATTAAAAACCCCCAAACAAACAAACAAAAAACAAAGAAACAAACAAAAACCCAAACTACCAGCTTCACCAGCTTCATGGAAATACCACAGTCAGCATCTCCCTAGTAGGAGAACAATATATACTCCAAAAATCATTTGTGATCAGTCTCCAGAAGTCTTCCAGAAAAAAAAAAAATAAATTCCAGGAAAAAACCCACATGTATAAATTAAATGATAGGTTGAAGCAAAACTTTTTAAACAATGCTTTGAAATTACAGGCTGACAGAGCAGCAAAAAAAATTGTGTAGCCAAAACTCTAAATAATTCACTATCTTTACCCATTCCATATTAAGATAGACTAACATCTTTAGTCTCTTTCTTCTGTTAAATAAACCAGTTTTTAAGGACCCTGGGTTAACAAATGATTGGCATCACCAAGATTGTCTCAAATTACCAAGGAATTCAATCACTGCCAGTAAAAGCAGGACATCAATTCTTTTTTGCTACATCTAATGAAGAGTTCTGCACTTTGCAATTGTTTGTTAAAGCCACAAAAATCAGGAAAAAATAATCTTAATTTGTATATATATTTTGCTTTGCTGTTGGACCATGCCATAACTCTAAAAATAAATCCAAAAATAAACCAGATGTAGCTACAAATATCTATTTTAAATAAAGTTGATTTTGATGAGGCAGATCAGAAAGCAATGTGCAGTCTCAAAATAACAGAGGCTTTTACTTGCAGTGAGATATTCCTTTCGGATCAATATTCTTTCTGTCTTTAAAATTATAGAGTAGGATTATTTATAACAGCAGGATAATAACTGTGCAGCCGATTTAAAGAGAGCTATATTTATACCAGATACAGGGAAAAGAAGCTAAGCACTTGGCAATATTAAAAAAGCACCCTGGTGGCCAGATGTGTGACAAGTAGCATTATTGTAAAATACATGCAGTAATTATAATATAACTATAGGCAACAATTTATATTACAACACAGTCGTGACTGTTACAGATTATGTGCTGCTAATTAACTTAAATCTTTGAGGAATACTGTGATCTACTGCTTCACCAAAGTAAACAGAATTTTATAAATAACCATTCTGGCTGTAAAGGATATTGCAATTTTATGGAGCTCTGATTTCCTGGAGTACCTGAAGCATTGTATTCAGCTCTGGGATTCTCAGTACAGGAAAGGCATGGACCTGTTGGCACTGGTCTAGATGAGATCTACAAAATTATCAGCAGAATACAACACTCATCCAGTGAGGAAATAATGAGGGAGTTGTGGTTCTTCAGTCTGCAGGGATTCTTTATTTCAGGGCTTATAAGAAAGTTGTGGACAGACTTTTTAGTACTGGCTGTGGCAATAGGACAAAGGGTCATGGTTTTAAGCTAAAAGAGAGCAAGTTCACACTAGATATAAGGAAAAAGCGTTTTATGAGGGTATTGAAACACTATCACAGACTGATTAGAGAGGTGGCAGCTGCCCCAACCTTGGAAAATATTCAAGGCCAGGCTGGACAGGGCTATGAGCGGGCTAGTTGAGGATGTCCTTGCTCATTGCAGAGGGTTGGGCCGGGTGACCTTTAAAGGTTCCAACACAAAATATGCTATTATTAAAAGTAAACTAAAAGTTGGCTTAATTATATTTCTGGTCTTCACTCAACCACTCCTTCCAATAACTAGCTGTGCCTCAAGACATTAAAGGTGTTTTGCTGGGATGTATTTATATAATTATTAAATAAACCTATAATTTTTATAGCAGCCTGAAAAAGGGTGCATGACTGTGAATTCCTGGGATATATTGCATTTACCACTCAGGGGAACCATATTTGGGCTATTTGAGTGAGTAACATTCAACTAATGGAGTGTTGGAAAGAAATATTCATATTGCAGAGGTCTAGCAGTTCAAACTCTGACCCAAAACTCCATTAGTCTACCCAAAAAATACCAAAAAAAGGTCTCCCTGTGTTATGTATTGAAATTTAACAAGGCTTGCAGGCCAGCTGGTTTGGATATGGGCTCACTAAAACAACATTCAGCAGTCAGAAAATTCCAGTGGTTACAAAAATCCTACTACTTAGGCACTTCAATTTCAGTGTCACAAAAGATGGTGAATAGTAGTGCATTTGCCAATCTAAGATGTAAATTCTAAATCAAGTCATTAGACTAGTATGGCAAACATTTAATATATTGCTCCTAAAAAAATTAATTCAAATATTCAGGTTTAACTACTATTAGGTTTTAGATTAAGGTAAAAATGAAATAGTAAAGAAATCCAGAGGATTGCATTTTAAGAATTTTTGTTGAAAACAGGGAAGGTGGTCAGTTCCATGAAGGCTTAACCCCAGTTTTTTCAGGTTTGGATTTTTTTATAATTTGATGCATAAATTACAAATTTTTTTATTTCCTTTTTCTTAACTTTATTATGTCTCTTACAGCACACATTCGAAATCTCTCATAACCTCAGAACAAGATCCATATGAACTGCTGACTTCAATTCTATGGTAACAACTATAATATTCAGTCTGAATTTTGGGTAATCATGAAATACAATGTGTATGTTTTTGACAGTGTATATATTTGCTCTATCAGCTGTAACAGTCTTTATAGTGAATGATAAAACAGGATGTAGGCCACAAATTATTTTTTTCTTTAGTGATTGTTGTAAGATATCATCTTGCAGCACATTTAGCTTTCCAGAATTTACATACTGTGAACATTCAGATATTTGTGTTTTTAAAAAAGAATAGATGTTACTCTTGTACTCTGTATGAAGTCAGTTTGTTCTCCACAGAAAATATTGCAAATTGAAATACATCATAAAAGAAAAGCTTAATGTTGTAAAGTACCCAAAATAGCTTGTGTCAGAATATTAGAATTTGCCAAATGAGCCTGAAAAGATTTGTGAAATAGAGTTGCAGGGTGATAAACTGATTTGAATCTCCACTGGTAAGTGCTTGACTCAAAATCAAGATGTTTTTTCTTCACTAATGTAATGAAACACAGTGTCCATTTTTTATTTTATTTGACAGGCCAGAGAAAATAATGATTAGTGTGTGGCAACACAGTTTGTTAAATGATAAAGGATGATGTGTAAAACAGTATGTTATATGTTCAAGTAGTGAAGGCAATAAATGCTTTTATAAAAAGTGTAGAAACGCCACTTGCTATTAGGAAAAACACAAAATTAAAACTAATTCTTAAGAGGAAATTTTCATTGTGAAATATTTGGAAGGCAACTAGGTTAAACCTAAATGTAATAATCTTGTTGTCAAGTTTCACAAACATTTTTTCAACCATACCTGAGAGATGTAAGGAAACCTTGGCTTGCTAAAGATGAAATCCTGCACTAGGATTAGGGTCCATTCATGTCAACATTAGACATTCTTAGGCTAATGCTCATCTTCACACTGAGCTAGAAAAACCTGCAAGTATGTTCTTCACCCAGCAAGTGCATGGATACTTTGGAAGGTTAAGGATTTATAATTATAGGTACCATCCAGCCAAGAGTAAAATCTGCACTGGGGGATTGGTACAGTCTCCTGGTGCAGAAGAATCAGAGCCTCTGTTGTGGCTCAGCCCTGTCCAGCACTCACTCCCAGTGGGATGGGAAAACTCATGGCTTGAGATAAAGGCAGTTTAACAAGTAAAGCAAAAACTGTGCTTGCAGGCATGACAGCCACTGGGAAGATAAACAGCATAACTGTTAAAGTCCCATTTTATTCCTTTCTCCAGATTTTATTCCTGAGCACAGAGAATCATGGAATGGTTTGGGTTGGAAGGGTCAGCTTCCACTGTCCCAGGTTGCTCCAAGCCCCTTCTAACCTGGCCTTGGACACTCTCAGGGATGGGGCAGCCACAGCTTCTCTGGGCAACCTGTGCCAGGGCCTGCCCACCCTCACAGGGAAAGATTCCTTCACAATATCCCATCTAACCCTGCCCCCTGGCAATGGGAAGTCACTCCCTGTGTCCTGGCCCTCCATGCCTTGTCCCAAGTCCCTCTCCAGCTCTCCTGGAGCCCCTTTAGGCACTGGAAGGGGCTCTGAGGTCTCCCTGGGCCCTTCTCTTCCTCAGGCTGAACAAGCCCAACTCCTGTTAAGCTCTCTGCTGCCAGAGACAGTCTGTGCTCCCTTCACAACAATTCCCTCACAGAGTAAGATTTTCCCTGGACTCAGATTATCTCTTTGGCACCAGAAAAATCCTCTCAGGCAGCTGTTCCAGTGAAGCAAACACACAGCCCTCCAGTGGAACAGGGGCTCTGGAACACCCTCACTCCCTGGGATGCACTCGACAGGTTTCTCTTGGGACCTTACCAGCCATGGGACAATTCCAGCTACTCCTCTTCTTCCTGGCAGATGGAAGTGATGATGGAGTTTATCTGCCTACTTGTGGAAATAAGTAGGAGCTTATTTCCTGGGAAGAGGACTCTTTTGCATCCTGCCAGGCATCCCTGCTTTTCCTCTCACCACCAGAGGAACTAACTGGGGGTCTGTGTCACCCTTGTCTAATTTGTGACTCCCATTACCAGCAGAGACTCCACCATATTTTCCTTGAGGCTGAGTGAAGGTTCCCAGGCCCCTCATCCCAACCAATCTCCAGCAAACCAGCAGCTTTCACCAGGATGAGCTGCTGAGTGCTCCCACCATTCCCACTGCATCCCACAGCCAGGGGATCTCTCCTTCCCCTCTGTCACCATCAGTTCTG
Source organism: Myrmophylax atrothorax (assembly GCA_026770055.1). Taxonomy (NCBI): domain Eukaryota; kingdom Metazoa; phylum Chordata; class Aves; order Passeriformes; family Thamnophilidae; genus Myrmophylax; species Myrmophylax atrothorax. The sequence continues at coordinate 223,857 of JAOXXN010000463.1, read as the reverse complement.
CCAGGAAGGCAGAAAGTTACACCAAATCAGACTCCCAGGGACTCAGCTGCCCGAAATCATGCCACATGTTTAAACACCAACATTCCTGAGATCTCTGTCAGAACTTCACATTTACCCTCCATTCCAAAGGATACGACCTGCCCCTACCGGCACAGTCCGGATTGTAACATCCCAAGGAAATCAGTTTTCCCTGTCATTGTCCAACCTTTCAAACAACAGTGCTGACTCCTACTGCAATTTCCATCTGCAAAGAACTTTCCTAGGACCCCTTTCCAAATGTGATGTCAAAGGGCTCTGGAATATCACTCTGGAGATGACTCGACATCCGGTTGTGGCTCGAGAGGTCCAGGCCTGATCTGTGCCTGGCAGAGGAATCCCCACCTGGGATCTGCCCCCCCAGACACTGTAGCAGAGAAATACTGATTTTGCCTCTCTTTTGGACACAGAGGCCACCAGTGATTTAAAAGTGCTTTGAGATCCTGGCAGGAGAGATGTTATTAGCCAGGGAACACAGAAACTGGGAATATAAAAGCTTGGGAACTACCTCTAAAATCAGCTTCACCAGGCAATTAGAAGAGCTGAGCCAAGTCTGGAAGTTTCTGTTCCATTCAGGATTGTAAAACTTCAGTATGAAGTGGAACAAAATGCCCCAAATTTCAACATACCCCTTGCACCAGGGGAAACAAGAAGTAAAATTTCCTTGCAAATCCACTGGAACGTTTTGCTTCAGTCTCAGCTGAGGAAATGCACTTTAAACCCATTTTTTAAAAAAACCCTCAAATTTGAAATCTCTTATTTCAACAGCAGAAGAATGCAGCTCCTCAGCCAGATCCCTGGGATCAGGATAGAAGTATCAGAGCTGATTTTGTCACCCCTAAAAGAGCAGAAAGTGTGGGTGCAGCTCTGCCTCCCCCAGAGCCCAAGCCAGCACCTCCTGCCCTCTGCAGCAGGTTGGATCAGGCCCTTGGAGAAGGCACAAAACTCCCTCTCTCCTCTGGCCAGCCTGGATTTCGTGCCTGCTCCAGAACTAATGGATTTGGCACACGTTCCTCGCTGCCGGCTTTTATCTGCCCTCCCTTTCAGCTGGGAATTGTGCTCCCAAGCTCCTATCACCCAGAAGGGTGTTAAGTGACTCCAAGAGGGACAAAGGCACAGAATGCTGCCAGATTGCCTCTCCAGAAGCTGCAAGGCAGAGGTTTTTCTCCCTCCTAAAAGGCCACAAGCTTTTGGCTACAGATCCACCTTTATTTAGGATTTATATAATCCCAACTAGACTTCGAGCAACGACAAAACTTTAAACGGTGGAAGAGGATATAAAGAAAACAGGCAAATGGAGCCTGGGTTTTAAAAATAGCCATTTTCCAAAGGAAAAAAGAACCTAAAATGGGATTTCAGTCCTTCCCTTACAGCTGTTCTTAAAACCTGACAGTTTCATTCAAGGGGCACCACAGTGTTGCCTTCTGATAACATACAAAAACATCCAATACTATCAGAAAACAAAAGGAAAAGTCAATTTCCAAGTATCACAACCGTTAAGGGAGATGGAAAACAAGCCCTTTTAACTGCAAAGCAGTTGTTTGGAGGCTGAACAACCAAAGTAACTCTTAAGAGAGTAAAAATGTGTTTAGTTTGTAAAGTTTCCCAGTGCTGAGAACAAGAGCAGGATCCCTGGGAGGGGGGGATTTCTCAGCTGGGTGTGCTCAGGAGGCTGTTGGAAACTTTGCAGGCAAAAACCCACCACCCAGCACACCCAAACTTGCCTCCCCCCCAAACTCGATTTAATTCTCACCTTCCAAAGGCCTTTGTTCAGCTGCTGGAATTATTTTGTGTGGTTATTTCAAATAAGAGTGGGAAAAGAAAAGTGTTCTCCAACCTTCAGGAGATCCTTGTCTCGTCCTCTTAATGTGAAACCAGGAATTTTTGGGAGCTGCCCATGATGTCCAGGAAGGGCTCAATGTGGCAGGTATGAGAACTGCCAGCTTCCATACTGCCCCAAGTCCAAAACCCTGCTTCTCAGAGACACTATTTCCAGTTCTTTTAGTCAAATCCCACTGTCACCCTGGCCCAAAGGCTCAGCCCCCAGGTTTTAGTAACAAATCCATGGGTCTCGCTCGCTCTCCTTGTTCCAGCCTTCCCCATTTTCCCTTTAACACCATATTCCTGAGCTTCCCATTTGACCTGTTCTCCTTCACTGCTGCACTCAGTAGTTTGCAGGGCATTAACCTTGGCTCCAAGTGTTTGGAATTGATCTGCTGCTTTCCAGTTCCAGCGCTCCGCTCCCCAAACTGTCGGTCCCTGGAGACCAATTTGCCACCGAAATAATCCATTTGTCGCTGCAGGCTTTGAAATCAAGGCTCCACTTTTGCAGGCAGAGGCTGTAAATGCAGCCGGAGTTTTGCCACGATTATTAGTTCCATCCATTTCGGAAGCGGCTCCGCACGGAGGGTCGGATGATAACGCAGCCTCAGGGGCTCGAGAGGCTCAGCTAATTGGAAATTAAAGGCAAGAAAGAGATTCCTTGGACTCTTAGCCCAAGTAGATATTCAGCTTTTAGCATTTAGCATAATAAAGAAAGGAACATCACAGCATTAAACATCATCATTCCTTCAGCATTTGTGTCTTGCAGCTTGAGCAAAGAAGCCACCAACAGACCAGTCTGGCTGCTGCAGGTGCCTGACTGGGCTGCAAAGCCCACCAGACCCACTCCTGGCCCAGGATGGGCAGTGCCCAAACCAGGAAGCTTCAGAGCAGAGGCTCAGGATCATTATAATGGGCAGATGTGGCCACTTTGTGTTCCCAGGTGGGTACTGGGGGCTGCAGGCACCACACTCCTCCCTGTGCTGGTCCTGGTGCCCCTCCAGCCTCTGATCTGCTCCTGGGCAGCTCTGTGGGCTGGGAAATTGATCCAAGGTAAAAATAATACTGGGAAAACAAACCAAGCTATTTTTACCCCAAGTCAGTCCTGTGATCTGTGGGACTGTCCCACAGCAAGGTGATATTCCCCTCGTTTACAGGGGAAATCATAGAAGGCATTTGTGAGGAATTAGTTTATTTTCCTTCATTAGTTCTTCATCTCATAACTTTTAAATCTGTGCATCTTTAGGAAAGGCATTGATTTAAAATTCCTCCTAACATCCAGTTGTAACACTACTATTCTTATTTAAAGCAGAAGCTTTGTCACATTAAGCTTTGATTATTTATTATCTGCTTCGTGTCCATTTACTATAAACAGACACTGAGTGAATTCACTTACTTGCTTTCTAGTGCAAAGTTTACCTCCTGTGTCTGTCCTGAGAGATTGTTTCAGTGAGGAATGAGGACCTGGAGTGCTGGGGGAGAGGACAAACAGCGTGGCTGCTGAGAGCAGTGTGGCTTGTCCAAGCAAGTTCCAGGGGAAAAGCAGGACCTTCCAAACTGAGAGCTGTGAAAGAGAAAAGGAGGAAGCAGCAGGCAGGGGGCAGGGGCAGGAGGCACCCAGAAAACCACAGTGTGTGTTCTCAAGTGCTGAGGACTGAGGAACACGTCCAGGCGAGTGCTGAGCTCTGATCCCGTGATGTGAACAGCACAAAAACCCACACAGGGTTGTTACCTCACAACTACTTGAGGGCTGAGAGGATTTCCAGGGAGTTGCAGCGGTGGACTCCCCCCTCTGGTGGGATCTTTACAGTGAACTGCAGGGCTCTGGCAATTCTGGGTGACTAAATTGTGGAATCACAGCCTTGGTAAGACTGGAAAAGACCTTTAAAGATCATCAAGTCCAACCATCAGCCTGGCACCAGCACCACGTTCACCCCCACCGTGTCCTCGAGTGCCATATCCACACATTCATTCAACACTTCCAGGGATGGTGATTCCACCACTACCCTGGCAGTCTGTTCCAATGCATTAAAACCCTTTTCATGAAATAATTTCCTTAATATCCAACCTGACCCTCCCCTGGCACAACCTGAGGCCGTGCCCTCTCCTCCTGTCCCTGTTCCCTGGAGCAGAGTCCGACCCCCCTGGCTCCCCCCTCCTGGCAGGGATTGCAGAGCCAGAGGGTCCCCCCTGAGCCTCCTT
>JAOXXN010000463.1:185486-213044 GCA_026770055.1 Myrmophylax atrothorax | reverse complement strand
AGCTCCCGCAGGCTCTGCCCACCAGGGAGATGCTGCAGACCCCAAATCCAGACCCTCTCCAGCAGCTCCTGGTCTTTCTTCAACTGTGGAGACCAGAACTGAACACAACAAACACTCCAGCTGTGGCCCCAGCAGGGCTGAGCAGAGGAGGAGGATCCCCTCCCTGCCCTGCTGGCCACTCTCTTCCTGAGGCAGCCCAGGATCCCCCTGTCCCTCCTGCCCCCAGGGCACAGCCAGCTCACGGCCACCGTGTCACCCCCCAGGACCCCCAGGTCCTTCTTCACAGAGCTGCTCTGCAGTGGGTCAGCCCCAACCTGTGCTGGTACTGGGGGCTGTTCCTGCCCAGGTGCAGGACCTGCACTTGCCCTTGATGAACCTCACTGGGTTTCTCTCCACCCAACTCTTCAGCCTGTCCAGGTCCCTCTGAATGGCAGCACAACCTGTAGGTGGATCAGCCACTCGTGCCAGTTTCATACCATGAGCAAACTTGCTGAGGGTCCTTTCTACCTCTTCATCCATCCAAGCTGAATAAGGCTGGACCCAGTATTTATCCCTGGGGAATGCCAGCTCTCACTACAAGCCTCCAAGTGGATTCTACTCAGCTGATCCCAACACTCTGAGCTCTGCCATTCAGCCAGTTCTTGATCCACCTCACTGTCCTTTCATCCAACCCATATTTCCTGAGCTTACCTACAAGGATGTCAGAGATGTTAAAAGCCTTACTGAATCCAAGATAAACATCCACTGCTTCCCCCTTGTCCACCAATCCTGCCATGCCATCAGAATACCTCCATGAGGGCAAAGTCATGATACTGAAAATTAAATACAAGTTCTACAGATCAAGTACAATCCTCTGTTACCAATTCTTACACGGTCAAATACTGAGGCTATAAAACTATTGAAATATGCAATGAGTGGAATAAAGTTGTTCATTCTGGAAAGTGTCTTTTCCCCTATTAAATAACATCTGCTCTTTAAAACAACTGAGTGCAATTTTAATAGATACCGCTGAATGTATTTTGAAAATATTTATTATACCCTGGATTACTTTTGATGAGTTCCACTTACACAAGTGAGTTTATGTATACAAAAGACTAAAAAATGATTAGATAAAGAGACATTTGCAGTTACTTCATATGTATATTTATATGCTTGTAGATGTTATTTATAAATGCAATAAACCAGATGTGTCAATTAAAGAAAGAATCTTGATTACATCAGATCTCTTTCCTTTTTTTGCTGGCTTTGCCTTTATTGACTGAAAGCTATATAAACATTCCCTTTGGATCTTTCCTCACCAGACCCCAAACTTGGTGGATGACCTGCCACAAAGCATTTATGCGTGGCATATATATGTATCCATATATATACATATGTATATGTGTGTGTGAATATAGATATAAAACATATGTATATGTGTGTGTATATAATACATATATATATCTGTATGTCAAGGACATTATGTAACACATCAGCAGAAAAGTGGAAGCAATGCAACACACAGACTAAAATTTAAGTATGAGCCAAACATTATTTGAAATGTTATTGAAAACGTTATTTAAATTATATTCTGTACAGAGGTAAGGACCTATCCATTTTAAAACAAATAATAATTTAATTCACACAGTAAAGGTTCTTTTGCATTAGAAAACAACCTCTACCTCATTTACAATAAAATCTTAAGCTAATCAGGTGGAAAAAGCCAAAATTCTGTGCACTTTTTCTGACTCACAACTAATTTGAAGATGTTTTTTTCATGATAATGGTAGCAGTAGATGATTTAATTATTTGATTAAATATCTGGAATATTAAACCATGGGGCATCTTTAAGATTCATGTCAGGTACAAGCCACAAGCATTCAAGTGTCTCTCCATGCTGCAGTCACAAGGTATGACTTCCAGCTTCATGCACAAAATAAATTTCTTTGCTTGTCTTTGATTACCCTAAAACTGCCCTGAATGACCAGAATAATTTGTTCAAAAGAAACAGAACTATCAGGAGCCAGAATTAAATCTGAAGAAATTGCTTGCTGGGAGATCATACCCATTGCAGAGGTGCTGCTTCACCAGGCGAGGGGCAGAGTCTTTATACCAGCAATCTCAGGAGGGAAATGGAACAAACATGGAGAAATATTGTGATTTTTTCTATACTTAGTGCTTTAATCAGAATTCAAACACACAAACAGCACTTTTTCATGTGTTCATAATAATGAATCCCGCAAAACAGGCATTCTGGAATCAACTGAATTTCTTATTTTGTCCCAAATTATGAGTCTATCAAAATGAAAACTGTGTATAAAGCTTAATTCAGAAAAATATTTGTTGTGTCAAGGAAATGCTGACCACAGGAAAATTTTCCATGTAGGCATGTCGCATAATAATTTTTTCCTCACCAGGTCAAAAAATGTATTTTCATATACAATAACTATATACTCCTGTACAATAGGTGAATTTTCACACATTGCAACAATTGTATGCTTATACCACACATTTTCAAATTTTTCTTTCCATATTTGCTTTTTCGCCATGCTCTGAAACTTCCATGGAAATACAATCTCATGGGGGTTTTTTTAGCACAAACTCTGTTCACAACACAGAGTTTTGTGATACTTACATATGTAGAAAGCTATTATATTCATTTATTTAAAAATAGTGTTGCATATAAGGTTGTAAGTTTGTGCTAATGGTGCCAGAATTTATCATTCATGAGTATCACAAAAAATTAAGAAAATTACTCAGTTTGAAAGCCCTGCTTGCCTGAGTTGTTACTAGTTTTAACATATATTTTTGAGCTATAATTGTTAATTCTTTTAGAAAAACAAACAACAAAAGCCTCTCTTGGAACCTTTTGGCACTTTAGAATCAGAGGGACTTTCATTGCTGCCTAGTTTTGTCCTTCTGTGTCAATGTTTTTCCCCTTTGATGGGAACTGGAGTGGACTACCTAAATATTTATGACTCTGTGATCAGGCCTCCTGCTAGCACTCCACTTACCCTTTAGCACTTATTCAGGATGGACATATTTAAAACATCAAGTCTGAATTTGGGCCTTCCTGTAGTCAAAAGACATTTTTCCATGGATTTAAACATGTTCATGACTCCATCCCCTAAGGCAGCCTCTTCAGAAAATGTCTTTTTTGGTCAGTTCTGAGAATTAGTTGCTACGAAACACTTCAAATACAAGAGGTTTATAAAGGACAGCCTTAAAAACTCCACAAAGTGGTGCTAGGGTGACTTTTTATTGATTTCCAGATAGTCCTTTATGCTTCTTTGCAACTTTTTGAGCTTATTTTTCTCAAACTGCCTAAGTGCCATTGATAATAGATAGAAAATAATCACTTTGATATTATTTCACTACATCTGATCTTTCCTTGGATTTTCATACCAGGAATGACTGTCCCTTACCTCTTCAATTTCATTCTTGTAATGCCTTCTCCACACAATCATGTGCTTTTACATAAATTAGGGAAAGATGAGCAACTGAGAAATGTTATTTTTGATAAATTCATTGCAATGGATATCAACAAATGTCTTCTGGTTTTATTAGCATTTTGAAATTTTAGCCACCAAAAATAGTACACATTGAGGGAGAGAAGAAAAAAAGTTGGAACCTACTTTATATAAGTTCTTGTTTTGCAGTTTAGTTTAAATTTTGTTTCAGATTTTTGGTCTAGACCAGAAATATATTTCTATATCCTGGACTAGATCTTAAACTAGAGAGACACTCAAATTAGACTTTCCTTTCTGGGTGTATCAGTGGGATTTGATGGATATAAGACTTAAAAGAACCATCTGGATGTTAAAAATATTAATAATTTATCATTAAAAAAATCACAGTGCATTTCAAATTATTTCTCTATAAATTCAACTTTTTTTTTTTCCTTTTTTTTTCTTCCATATAGAATTTCAGATATTTGAATTATTTTCACATAGACTGCATAGACAACCACTATATTTAAAACATATTGTCACCTCTGGTATGAAAAGTTGGTGCTTTCATTTAAGTTCAGAAGAGAAAATTCAGGTCTACTTGCTGATGTTTACATCAGTTTAGTTCTGGATTTTAAGCAGCAGATGTCAAGGAGCAAAAGTAGTAGCAGAAAAATCAGAATATGGTGACATAAGAGCAGGCAAAACACATTCAAAATGTAGTTGCCAGGATGAACCCCCATAATTCTTTTGTAAATGGAACAACACAAGCCTGATAGCAAGACCAAATTGTTGACAGAATTGTTGGCCAGCCTTATACAATTTGATTTTGGTTTTTTATTGATAAAAATAAACCTGTTACGAGTTAAAATTTAACTTAACCATTCCTGTGCAGCTCCATTTTTTCAAAGCAGATATCTCAGGTTAAATAGGTGATTGATATAGAATGACATAGATTGATATGCAGGCTTTTACAGATACCTCCAGATATACAAATATATATAGGTAGAGATATATGTATTCACTTCATGTGAATAATGGCCAAATTCTTTAGTCCCCAAAGACTAGATGCAGCAGTATTTGACTTATTTTGGCCCAAAGGAGGAAATAAAAGTAAGGGATGGATCCAGAGGTTTATTAATGCTCTGTGTTGGTGTGCCAAGTGTGGCAATTAGTTAAACAGAGACAGCCAGAAAAGTAGGTAAATAAAAATTTTCCAATTATTAGCCTGCCCAGTATAGACCATGAACAGTGTAGAACATTCTCCTTACAGCAAATCTGCCTTCTGCAGCTCACAGAAATAACTCTGACATGGCATGGAGAGGGAATTTATAAGTTTAGTAGACTAAGTGGTCAATTAACAAAGACCAAAGTCTATGTTAGTGAAGTGTTGCCCCCAACTTCTGCACAATTTGAAGAATATCTATCTGTTAGTCATTGAAGAGGCTGACCAAAAGATATGAAATACTAAAGACCTCTGCAGACCTTCATTTTGTATGTTTGTTAACCTAGAACATATACAGCTTTACTCAAAGAAAGAAGATCATGTTACCTACCATGAAACCAATGTCCTTTCTGAGCAGAGAACCAAGAGGAAACTATTTATATGTTTGTGCAAGATCCTTCAAGGGTGAAAGTGTCTTGAAGTTTCATTAAAGTAAGACCCTTAAAATAAGAAACATCTTCAAAAATACTGCAAAATAAAATTTTACTATTATTTACACAAGCACAACTCCAGAAGTCCCTTCCAACCTCAGCCATTCTGTGACATTCCCAGTGGCACCAAGAAGAGCTTGGATCAAGGCCAAACTGTGACATTTTGCTTGTCCTTAAGGAAAAGCTTAACATTTTCTTTCAATGTTTTTATATAGAGCCTTGACAAAACTGTAGGTTTCTGTATAAAGGCAAGACCCTCACTGGAGCCTAAACGCCATCTCATTTCAATATTTATCTCTGCCTGTGTTCTCCATGACTGAATTACATATAAGCATATTAAAGTACATTTGTACGTATTTGTGTAATAAGTGCCTGAATAAGCCACATTATACATGCTGAATTTATGGGGAAGAGAAGCAAAAAAAAATCTGTCCTGTTCCTTAAGGCCTAATCAAAACCCCACCTCACTGAACTCAAAATAGCTCTTTCTGAAAGGAGACAGTAAAATTTTTCTGAAAATAACCAGGAAAAAGGATCTTCTGTCTGACTACCAATATATGTTCCAAAGAGACATTACAACACCAAATCTTACCATTTCCTTATTTAGCTTAAATGTTTGGCCTTCTCCATATCAACTCACTTGTAGCCTAGAAAGGTAAAATGTTTTTTAAAGAAATAGCAAATTTATGAACTCTAAGAAGTAATCATCAACTTTTATATGTTATTTATTATGAAATTATTTATTATCCTACTATGTTAAATTTCCCTCCCGTTTTCCTCTCCATTTTCTTTAGGTGGAATGAACTACTCCCAGTGACTCTAAACTGCTCAGTTCTCAGGGCCAGGATAATCATAGAATTTGAATTAAAATGAAAGAAAAGCCCATGTTAAGAGACATAAGGAACTGTGAACCAAACTGTGCTCCCAAATAAAGTGAAAAATAATTGTAAAACATGGAAGAGACCATCCCTTCAAGGAGATGACACACTGAAAAACAGCTAACATTTTTTTGTTGCTTTGCTCTGGATAAAACTCATGGTAATGATGATGTGAGTAGTATAAGGGTGAAGGCTACGCAATGAAACCAGAAAACTTGCTTCATTACTACAGAGGTCAGCACTTACAGAAACTTGGAATTTCATGTCCAGATATGCAGAACTTAGTCAGCCTAAATAGGCCAGCCAGCCTAGTCAAACAAAGGAAAAACACAGAAATTATTCACATTTTAATTAAAGGTATTAAACATCCACTTTATCTGGAAAAAAAACCCCACTTCTTCCATTGCTTTGGGTGATGGAGGAGCTGTAGAGTCCTGGCTGAGTTTTCAGTATTCTCTGTGACTTTGTAAAAAGCCTCTTCATCTCACCTTAATGTCAGACATCTATAATACAGTCATTTAGATCTGAGCTAGTTATCTGGATGCCTTTTACAATTGTCTGAGAGAAACAAGCACAATTTATTTGACCTATTTTAAGCACCTATTTTAGGGCAAAATTAACTGTGCTCTATAAATGTCGCTTTACTCTCCTTTGACTGTAGTAGAAGCATATGTGTGTTAATATAGTTATCAAAGCATGAGCTGATAAATCCCACCTTGCCACCCCTATTTTCTCTCAGCCTTTTTTTTCCTCAGTTACTTATCTAAGCTCTAAGATTGCTGTGGCAACTTCTAAGTTTGTGTGCGGATTAATGTGATGGTGTCTTGAATCAATGCACTACTGCATCAGCACCTTTGAACAACTACCAAGCCCTTCTCCCACATTTGAAAAATCAGCATTGATAATGTATTTGGAAATGCTTTCCTCACCTCAGAGCCAGGATAATTGTATAAGCTCCAGCCCATAAACCACTAAACAGCTTTTATCTTGGACAATTATGTGAAGGACATTTCAGTGGCACTATTCAGCTTCAAACCTCCATACAGCTCTTGCAGCAGTATTTTGATTCCACAAATCTCTCTTTTGTAAAAACCTAACAACCAGATTGCTATTTTTACATTAAATAATCCCATTTTTCTATTAGGAAAACACAACTAGGAAAACTCTAGCCTTGCTCTTGCTGTCTTCAGTTCCCTAAACAGCAGCTTCATACCTATAACTCAGATATGTGGCTTTGTCTAGAGAGACATAGTTCAGAAGGTTGAGGAAAATGTCACTATGAAACCAATTTGGGAAAACAAAGAAAAAAATAAACTTTTCTAATTTGCAGTTTTCATTTCAGTGTTTGCTTTTATTGCCTCTCTTCTTCTGACACAAGGTTTGATTCAATAAAAATTACTTTGACTTCAGAGAAACTTTCCTTTACACCCAAAGAAAGAAAAGAAATTGTGAGGCTTGCTCAGGCTGCAGTGATATGAACACAAGATGCCGTTTTTATTAGATTCAGACACAATCAAAAAGAGTAAAATTATTTCCATTTCTACCAAGGGAGTATTTACAATAATGCCATTTTGCAGTTCTGTAAGAACATTGGGTTTGTACATTATGGCAATGTAAGTCACGTTGGGATTTAACTTCTGGCCTTAAGATACACTTTAGCATTTTCTCAGCAACATGATTGCATCAGGACCTCTGTTACTATTTGAGAAATGTGACCAAAATAATTTTTTTTCAGGTCTGCAGCTGTGAAAATGTTCTGCTATTCATGTTATACAACATAATGGACAGACCACCTCATCTTTCCAGCTGAATAGTCTGTCCTCAGAGCTCAGTCATATTTATAGTCTTCAGGTTTTGCAGAAATCTATATTGGAGTCTTACAATACAAAAAAGGTAGTACTTGAACTGCCTTCTCTGGGTTTTTTCGACTTCCCTCCCTTGCCTGTTTATGAAAAGACTTAACACTTATCTCTTTGAAATGATTTTACATTGGAAACAAATGGAGCCTGAATTTTGCCCTCAAATGAACATGCGAGTTTTTGTTGATAGAAATAATAAATTGGACTCACATTCTCTTTATACCTCTGCAGCTCTGCAGAGAATGCTCAGGAAAAGCAGATGGTGTCCTCTCTGCAGAAGTGGTTCTGCCAGGCATAGTGACATTTACTTGTCAAGATGAAAATAATGAAAAATTAATCCTGTTGCCATTAGTGGCAAAAGGATAAAGCCTCTTAAACAGATGCATCCTGTTACATTTTAAAAAAAATTTGCACTTGTGTTTTGACAGAAGGGAACCCCACAGGTGCCTGGAAATATCAGGCAGTGTCAGCCCAGGTTAGGATGTGTTGTGTTTTTTCTCCCTGTGTGTTTCTTCCCCCATACTGTCAGTGGTCTGTGAAAAGAAGTCTTCATCTACCCTGTTTAATTGCTAACAAAAGCCAGACAGATAAACATGAACCATCAGATGGAAAAGAGGAGTATCTCCAGCCTGGCTACTGAGAATACCCTTTTACAGAAATTAAGGTTAAAAAGATTTGAAGCCACTTTGAATGAGTGAAAAAAAAGGTAACTCCTCAGACATTTAGGAAGGACTTTTTCAAACACTACAGGCAAGCTAAAAAGAAAGGAAAAGAAAAAGATGCTTGTTTGAACAATTAAAAAATAGATGCATAATGATCATATGATTCATTGTGACTGTTATTTGCAATATAAATACAGGATGAAGTATGGTTGGAGGAGAAAGAAAAGCCTCAAAGCAGCTTTAAAACCTGAAGGATGGCAATTTGTAGGAGAGACAGAAGGATTAAACAGAGACAAACAAAATAAGAAAGGTTTATATTTATACCTTATAGCTTATAAATTTCTACAGACAAGTCTATACTTCCTCATGCACAGAATCTCCAGAGGGAACCATAAATATAAACATTTATGAACACATAAACTTGAATACAAGTTAACCCCGACACTAATGGCTAATTTCTTTGTTAATTAATAAAAAGCAGCAAAAATGTACTTTCAAATCACTTTAATTTCAAGACTTGATGCTGACCTTTAACAGTATTAGAAGTGTGCTTCTATACTGGCTCATTTCAAAACAAATTTGCAAGATAAATTAGAGTTATAATTTATAAAATTCATTAACATTTTCATTAAACACTGATAAATTCTTTTTCATTAAAGTGGTGAATGCAAATGTTCAGTGAAAACAGAAAACTCAGACTGACTTGTAATAATAACTGTAACAATACCTTCTCCTAATGATGAGCAACTTGAGAAACAAATATATTAAATGTACTGTTGTAGAACTCCGTTTCAAAACAGGAGATAGGAAGCAAGACAGAACCACAGTGATAGCAAACAGCTCTGAATTTATGCCTGGATTTCCTTCCAGCAACAGGTCCAGGCATATTTAACCGTCCTATAGCAGAGAAGTTGAAAATACTGAATGAGTTTCTGGGTTTCTTTATTCTGTTGGGGAGGGTTTTTCTTTGTTTTGGTTTTCTGTTCAAAATTTGAACTTTGCATTAAGAAGGCCTTAGACTATAAGGAATTTTTCTTAAAGCCACTCATAAATGGTTTTGGAAAATTAATTTTAACTATGACAAGCAATATCTTGCATCAGAAAACAGAAGAAGATGAAATGATGCAATCAAAGAGTATTTGATCTCCTTCTCACAGTTTTTGAGGAGTCTCCTTGAAAGTTAACAGCTGGAGCTATTTAGAGTGACTTGACACTTGTGCAATTATGTAAATTTTTGCAAGAAATCACGAGGCTCTCTCATCTATTGACAATTATACATGTAATATACATACTGAGCAGGACAGCCCCAGCTAGGAGGATTAAATGGAGTATGGAAAACTTACACTCCATCCCTGAGGCCTCCCAAAGAATCCATATCACATCCAGTAGGGGAATGGTCTTTGGCAGCAGGTAATTATCATTGTAGAATCTATTAAAACTATCTTAGATTTCACATTGGCCTCAGTAGATCAAGGGTTTAATTTGTTGCTTTTTAAGGAAGGATTACTTGAAGTGGAAATAGAAGACAGTTATAGTGAGATGAGGAAAATGTTCAATACTGTACTATAAGAGAAAATGGTACCTAAGCATCAGTTATACAATGTGTTTTGTCAGTATATGGAAAATACATTAACTCCTATCTTACATTTATTTAAATAAAATGTCATCTAGGTAAAGCACAAAGGGAAAAATATCAAAATTTATTTTAGGAACATTTCCACCCACCAATACCTCTCACAAACCACACATTGCAGTGTTGCTACGTAAATTTCAGTGTAAGTGTCTGCACACAATAGCCTGCAAATGGTAATAACAAAATATTCAATCTGCTCTGGAGGCAGGGGGTAGCACAGTGACATCTGCTCTTACATCTCTTCTCACTGTCAGCATGCAAAACACAGAGAAACCAGAAGGCTGGAAAAAAAGTCTGGTGTGTTTAGTACAAATGACAAATACTATAAGGAAACAACAGCTCCTAATTTATTATCATGCTGGGATCCATTCCTTTCATGTTTACAAATGACTATAGTTTATAAGTGAAAACAGATTGCAGGGGCATTTTTGGAAAGAAAAGAACAGACATTGAACACTTATGTATAATAGGAAGAAATTCCTAAGAAATAGCTTGTCTTAGATCAACGACTCCTCTAAATGTATTTATTTGTAATGACCCTTTCTGGTTGGACTGGATGAGTTTTAAGGTTCCTTCCAACCCAAAATATTCAATGATCCTGCAGTTCTCCACCAAGGCTGTGATTTTCAGTTCAAGTACAAACAGGATGATAGTTTTCTCACTTTGTCTGCTTGTTACTTTTTTAAACTTTATCAATTTCCTCCAAGATAGGATGATTCTTTGCAGAAATGTTTCCATAAATGTTTCCTTATCACAATGGTTTTACTACACAGTTCTTTTAAAAAAAGAAACAGAAAGGTGAATAAGGAAAATATTTTTCTTCAGTGACAACAGAAGAGCACAACAAAGAGGAGCATTTCACTTAAAAATTAAGGGAAAAATTAATTAGCTATGATATTCTACTGGAAAGCCTACTTGCTGTGCAAAGAAAAATTATAAGAACTGTGGTCTGAAGAGTTAGTCATTCACCACTTTGATGTTTGATTCACTGTTAACATTTTTTTGCAAAGTATCATCCAGGCACCACCAAAAAAAAAGTAATCTGCTAAATATAACAGTTACATACATATTAATATATTTTCCAAGTTAACTACTTTTTTCAACCAATGCATAATTACCATACATGAATACATAGTTACAATCTTGGTTTTCTTTTGAAAAACTGCCCCATTTCTTCCATGAGGAGGTGAAAACCTGCAGAGGAATGAAACAGTCAACAATCTCACATGAGCCATTATTAAGAGTTATATGAATTGTGCCATGAAAGGATGCTACTGCACAAAGAGAAATACCACAAGAAATCTTATTTTCCTTAAAAGAGCTTCCAGCTAAGTTCCAGAGGAAAAAAAGCCAGCACTTAAAACCCAAGAGTATTTAATGGACTTGGAAGACCATTGTGTTGGGGTTTTTTCCCCTGTATTTCTTCTCCATAGGTATTTTCAGCAGTTTTATTAGAAGGATGAGAACTATCAAAATAAATCTCAGCCTGAGAGGAATGGACCTCACAGAATGTATTTCTCCCCAGTCAATCTTACAGCTCCAGAGTGAATGTTAAATATTTTAAGCAGAAATTAATAAATTTTGCCACAGTTCCAAAACTTTATTTTCCTTGGATTCAGCACAGCAGTTCAGTTTACTGCAGTTTCTGCTTCACTGGCCCTCTGTGCTCTGAGTTTCAGGTCCTGCTTGAGGCATGGCTTAAATGTTTGATGAGGAGGAGTTAGTGTCTGGATCTCAATAACAGCAACTTTGGGGTTAAGATAGTAAGTGATAAAGGAATGAAAATATCTGCATTCCCACTCCAAAATTAGTCTTCCTTGCTGAAAATATTTGAATGATCCAGAAACAGTAAGAATTTAAGGAACGTGTAGGATGAATGAAAAGAAAACTTTTATTTTGTAGATCTTCATGTTATTACAAGATTTGCTTATGGTATGAATTAGGCATTTTTAAATTCTGGGTATTACTTTAGCTTAAAAACAGAGATTTAGATGTTGTAGAGAACCATAATTGAAGAGTGAAAATTAATGTTATTGCACATAACATATAAGAATTTGGTGGTGAACATGAGAAAATTGTGCCAATCCAAACAGAAATGGTTAATTATGTTGAAGCCTTATGGGGGAGAAACACCTTTAATAGAAAAAGATGGAGAAATGAGATGACTGATAAGAAGTAAAGTAGGCAGCAGAAGATTGTCAAAAACAGCAAGTCAGAAAAATGTGGATTTTCAGGCTGTTTTGGAAATATCACTGTAGTGTTACTGCCATAATAGTAGGAATTGTTCCATCTGCCAAAGGCAGGATCTGGAAGGGGATTTGTGTTACTTTTTCCTAGACTAATGGTGCAAGTGGGGGGGGGAAAGGGCTACACGAAGTGAACAATTACTCAGAGATTTTTTCCTTGTCCCACAATCATCAAGGAGTTTACGTTGCTTTGCAACTTATTTCCACTTGATTTGCCACATCTTCCAACCATGTAGAAAGGCCATATTTCACATACAGGTTTCTTACAATTTTTTGAAGAAGCCTGGAAAACCACTGGGTGTTTGTTTATATATTTGCTAATCTGATGTTTAATGAGGGTGTTAGGATGCACATTAATGTGTACAGAGGGCACGTAAAACACAGTAAAAATTACTTAAATGATTTAAAAACTTGACATAAATAGATTTTTTTCTTATATATACTCAATGCAACTATAGTGAGGAGAACTTAATTAAGCTAAATCTTGTCTCTATTAAAAATGAAGTCCATATCCAGATATTTATTATACTAAGCACAATTAAAAATGCTACAGCACAACAAATTATAAAGAAATAAACACATTTTGATAAATTCATCTTTAATTCATGCAAAAAATCTCTCTCTACAACACTGGTTGATGATTAAGCTTTCCTATAACAAAGGGCTCTAAATAATATATATTAGAATGTACATTAAAAACACCTACATTTTCATTTGTAATTAGAGTGGAATGGAGTTCCTAATTTTTGATAGGGTAAAGTGTTTTTATTAAGATTGAAACCATACCCAAAAAATATGTATGGGGTGAATCTATACAGAAAAAAAAAGCTTCATGTTGAACTCTTCTCAATCTGTCCTATGTTTTAAAGACAAAATTACATGTTTGAATGCTTCTGTTCAGTAAAGTGTGGAAACATTTTCTTCTTTGTTATAACTTTTTCACTGAAGACTTTCTGTAAAAATCTTATTGTCAGAGCAAAGGTTCTGGCTCCACAGAAGCTTCATGTCTCAATTATTTCCATTATTTCTGGATGCAATGGAAAAGAAAACAGGACTATTCCCTTTTCCCCCCGCTTTCTTCTGTAAGAAAAGGAAGCATTTTCTTCCATACCCAAGTGTGAGACCTCCCTGAGTTCTCCCCTGTTAAGAGGCAGAGGGGACTCCCACTGATTGAATGGGATTTGGCACAGGTATGTAGGGATACCCTTTCCCATAGATGCTCCTGAACATACTGACACTTGACCTCCCTGAAATGTTTAAACCCCCTTGTTCTCTAAGAAACTGTAGAAGTTCACTAAAACATCTCATCTCTACAGGGCAGATTTCATGAAGGAGTTTAACCACATGTGGAGATTTTACTCTCATTTTAATTTTGACATGATTTATCACCAAGCAGGATTTTCATCTCCCCTCCAGCTTCCACCAAGTTGAAACTTTTCTTTTTCTTCAGTGCCATGTAGCATAACAAGCACAAGGATAAATGGCAAAGTACAAAAGCCCTTTTGCTGCTTAACTGATGCCTCTATCATAACAAGCCATGTGTAAATCAATAACTCTCCCCTGCAGTGCCAGTGAACAACTAGTCTGAGGGGCTTTGACACGGTGGAAATTCTGGTGTGGCACCAAAGGTAAAACATATTTCCTTCCAGCTGGCATGAACACATATTCAGTGTGGCTCAGTGTGGATTAATACAATGACTACTGTGAGAAGCAGCCACTCCTCAACTACAGTCACCACCTGCATATTGTTTGCATCAATTTTTTTGTTGGCATCCTCTTGAAGTTAGATCAAAGATAAACAATTTTTTTTTCCAGATTTGTTTGATTTTTTATTTTTCCAACCAATTCCTCAGGCAGCTACAGATCATGAAATTCAATATCCCTTCAGAATAAAGGGGTAGGGTAATACCCACTCGTGTTGAGAGAGCGCAAGTTACTGATGTTAAAATTAGCAATCTGATAAAAGCTAGGGATAAAAAGTCTGATAAAAGCTAGGTTTGTTCACTTGATTTGTAATGATTCCATGAGTACTTCCAATTATCTGTTCAGTCAATAAAAGAGGACATTAGCTCTCTGTCAATCAATAGAATAAAATGTAATATCCATTGAATTATTTTTCCTGTCAGAATTAATACTCTGATTTTATTAATCCAAAATGTCCCTCCTTAGCTCTAAAAATGCTGCCTAGGTATATTTCTTTAAAAATTAAGTAAAGACATCTGAACATATTTGTCTGACATAAGGGTTTTTTTCCCCCTGTAATTTCCTGCTTAGTCCATCTGGGAAATCACTAAAATAATAAAACTACTATTAGCTTTAAATGCTTTGCCACATGGGAACTGCACGTGGCAATAATTTCTGCAGAAATAAAAACACTAACGCATCACTGGTGCTCGGATTTCTGCAACAAGTGTAGTACCACTAAAGTTCTACTAAGCCTGTTCCCTTAAGAGATGAATCTGAGCAGAAATTTAAAACGTGTAGATGGGCACAAAAAGCTGCTTGGAGTGCAGAGATGGTAAGAAATAACCATGTCAGTCACTCTCATGGTTTTCTGCTTAACTGACACACATCTGCATTAATACCTGGTTTTTCCTAAGTGCCAGTAATCTATCCAGGGGGAATTAAAGACTGAAAGAAAATGCTAAAAGGTAGGATGCTACCACTGACTGGGAATCACTTTATTGCCATATGAACATCAATCCTTTGCTCAGGTCACAGTGTCTGGGGATTGGAAGTGCTACTGATATTTGTCAAAATGTGTTTTCGCTTCTTACCTGTAGCTTTACTCTGTCTCTGTCCAAGATAATGATCCCATAGATCCAAGTGTTTTGCTGTGATGAAATGGTGCTTGGCAGGCAGGAGGCTACTGGGAAAAGTGCTGTACACACCGAAGGGCTTTGATGAAGTCTGCTCTCAAATAGGCTATTACTGCAGTTGGAAAGAGAGTCATGGCTAGGACAGTTTTCTTTCCAAACATGTTTTTACAACAGAAAATAGTAAAGAGGCTTCCAGCATTAATAAGAAGGCAATATACCTCTTGATGACCCTTACAGAAAGAGGGGGTTCTTTAATGGTTAATCATGCTCTCTTGTACACCTTCCACTTTTTTTCATTTCTTATGAATATGAAGAACTGATGAAAACCAAACAAACAAAAAATAACCAAAAAGATGTCACATGAGAGAATAAACTGCACTGATCCTCTCTATTACAAAGCTCTATCCCTACCAGAAGAGACAAATAGAAGCCAGAAAAACAGCTCTGATCACTGATGCCATTTAACAAACCTTCCTTTCATCTGTCTGAGGAGTTACCTAAGATTTCAGTGACTTGAGTGTGGTTCAGCAAAATGGGCTAAGAGTAAGGAAAAGTAACAGTACAGAATTAGGTTATAAAATTCTACACTTCTTTCTTGTTCTTTTAATCGCTTATTTCTTCATGGTTTTATTTCAATTAGTTTTGCTCTTCAAGTAGTTATTTTAAAAGATTTATAAGTTGTCAATAAATGTAAGGACAATCACTGCTTTAGCAATATGTGCTCCTCAATGATTAAATGGCAAAACAGCAACAAAAAAGGTTTCCGCACCCTTGGAGTTTTAATAACTACAAGTGGAATCATCAAGCCAGAGTGGTAGGTCTTGGTATATCAAGAACAAAAGCTTTGTTTCCAAGTTGAAATGAAATATGCCATTTAGTGTAGTTAAATTGATACTTGAGACCTCAAAAAATCATGCATTTCATGTTCATTTTCAAAAGTGGCTAGTTAAATAATCATAATTAGAAGGAAAGAGATGTACTAACTCAGATTATTCTAAATTTGGAAGTTAAAATTTAGGTGTGTTTATCTAAGCCATATCTCCTTCCATAACCAATAGTGAAAAATTAATCATTTGACAACTTCTCAGCTTTAGAATTTGACTACAGACTCAGCCTAAGTAACATAGGTAGAAGGAGGAACTTTGGCATTTTGTCATTTTTCATCCATGTTCCCTCAGGCTGCCCCTGTCAGTCATGCCAGAAACCAGACCTGACCCTGGGTTATTTAGCAGAAAAAGTCTATAAAATTATTTAGTGTTGAATATTCATCTTACATGTTTGATTTCAAAAACAGATATCCAAAGCAGTGAATGTACTGATGGCGAGATGACAGAATTAAAAAGGGTAGAGCTAATTGGCATTCTGGTTAAACAGGTGTTTTCTTTGGTTGCTTTGCCCAAAATTATTGAATTGTCTCAGTTGCATTACTAGTAGTGGCACAAAAATTGGAAAACCTTAAGGAGTGAGAGAAGGAACCAGCAATGTTTAAAGTGCTGGAAAACGAGAAGATATTTTACTTCAGTGTCACAGCACTTGAGAACGGAGGAAGGTTATCAAAAACCACTGAACACAAGATGACATTTTCAAGGAGACAAGAGGAAAAGTTGACACGGTTATAAAGTTTAAAACCACACTGAAACTCTATTTCCTTCAAATTGTCAGCTATAGATAGCAGCTATCTGTATGCTTCCATGTTACTAATGAATTGCTGACCTTCTGCTGAGGCAGTCTGCTATGGTTACAGCAAGAACCACACGATAAAGATCTCAGGTTTATTGCAAATTTAGAGTGGAGACGCACAAGATTGTGCTTGCACTGTAACAACCTTAATTTTGTGAGGAGTAGACCAATTTAACTGGATTTACACAACAGAAAGCAGAAAGGAGGAATGGAGTTAAGCATTTTAGCAGGACTAGCTGATAAAGGTACTGGAGGTAACATTAGCAGGGATTTACAGCCTTGATGCTAATACTGCAATCCCTCATCAGGAATGCAGGACATGGCTTTAGGAGCCAGTAGTCTTCCAGGTCAATCTCCTTCATCAAGCAGGTCTGCTCTTGTCGTAAGAACATCCAAAAAAAAACCCCAAACCAAAAAACAAACCCAAGGAACAAAAAATCACCATCCCCAATAATAACTGAAAAAACCGCAACACCATAAGCCAACCCAGGCAAACTCATACAGGCTGAAATTCATGAAAAAGAATGAGTAATACACAGAGAAAAGGTAGAAAATTCCAAAACAATGGATTAGGTTCAGAGACGGTGCAAGCACAAATATCTGTCTGAACATGGCCATCCTCTAAGCAATGAATTTTTAGCACATGTGCAGTTTTGGTAATTACCTATATACTCTGAACCCCTCACTTTTATTTAAGCATTTATTTTTAAACAACCCAATTTCATTGTGATATTTAAAATCTCAGCACTATGAGATCTGATTGTTTCCCTTGTAGCTGTTGGCACCTGCTGACTTCAGAATTGAATGTATTGTAAAGTGGATGGAAGTGTCAGCTGTGCTAAAATTATGTTAAGCACAAAGGAAAAGATTTTTTTTTAGAGAAATGAGGCATGCATAGTTTGCAAGGATCTTGTGCATCCCTGGAAGATAACTACTATTTCTAGATTAACTTTGTAACCAGCTGACATTTCTGAAGTTTAGAAATAATATGCTTTAGTGAACACTTAGGAGCCAGGTTAAAAAGAAGTAAAAATGGAATACAGATGTAAATAATTTAAGTAGCCAACTCAGTTCAGGCTTCCAGAAATTTCTTATTCCACTAGGAAGCTCAGAGATTTACAGCAAGCAATATATAGCAGTGTATACTGAATTTGGACTGATCAGAGCTTAAAGGTAAAGAAGTAAAGAACTTGAATGAACTTCTGATAATAATAGGCCCAATAAACTTAGAATGTAAACAAATTAAATTCCATTAATGATCCATTAGTGGACATAGTTATTCACAATCTCATATTTCAGGGGTTTAATGTTATTACACTAATAATCTAGTAGTAACTTGTAAATTAAAATAGCAACATTTACATTGACTGCCATCTATTACAATTTATAAATATTATCCAATGTCAGCAACTCATCTGCTGGAATCAAAAATTATTGTCTTAATGGCAAGAGGAAATTGCTGAACTTCCCGCACAGTTTCTTAAAATTGCTTGCTTGGTCAATTTTTTACTACAATAAGACCATATAACAAAACATTCACTGGGTTCTATAATGACAATACCATTGTGGCTTATTAATAATCAACAGGATTCTAAGAGTCAAGATGAATTATAATTCATGTCTTCCAAAAATTCACCCACCCAAACATGCCTGGAGCTGGTCAAAGAAACTTTAGGAGAATTTTGTCTCATCAGAACACATTGTTCTACAAACTTGAAGAGTTCTTTGTGATCTCAGGTGATTTCAGGACAATTTAAAACATTTAGGAAATGAAATTAAGGCAATATGAAATCTATTCCACAGAAATATTTTAATAATGCCTCTCTTTTTGAGACTCCTCTTTTGAAATAAGTTTTCACTTAGATATTTTAATGGTATGTAGATCAAAAAGGAAAGATAAATTAGAAACAAAATGGTTTTAACAAAACACTTTTGAAGAAAAAAGAAATTTCTTTGGGAAAATTAAGAAAGGTGCCACAGTAAAGATCTGTTTAAACAAGAAGAAAGCATTTGGTATGCACAAATTTCTTCTGTGGTTTTAATTTGTATCTCCCACAGAAGTCCCCTTCTGAACAGGGACATTCTTTGTAAAAGGGTTTTCTTTTTTTCACTGTGTGAACAACTTTTATTTCTCTGCCTGTCCCCATAATCTTATTGTCTTGCTCATCTCTTGAGAGAAAACTGTCAGACAAGGTTTCTTATCCTTGCTTATAACTTTCACCCTAAAACTCTGGGTCAAACAGAACCACCAGCCCTGCCCCTGATCCTTCCCTTCCCACCCATAAAGGAAAAGTTTCCCATCCCAAAGAAAAGTTCAGAGCACTGAGAATAAAATACCTCCTATCACTGCCAAGATCATTGAGCTTCTCTGGGGAGCTTCTGTTCATTTTTAGTAAGTCCAGCGATGTATTAAGTGACTAGAGCTCTTTCAGTGCTGCACTAAATTAGCTCTGCATTGCAACAGAACTCTTATGGCTGAGTCTATGACACCCAATTTTAAACTAATTCATTACTGTCAGTTCAGTCATGTTGCATATCAAGGAATAGAGATGGACATGAGGCTCAGAAAAAATAAAAAAACTTCCATTAAAACTTACCTACAATTAGTGCACCGTGCTTCAAAGCTATTTTTCCATTTCTGTAGATTTTCAGAAACCCACACCACTCAGGTACATGAATATTTGAAGCAGAACCAGAGCCTTACCATCCGTAAATCCTTAACAATGGTTTAACCTACCTTTTTTATTATTATTTCTTCTTTTTTTATCTTCCAAGACCTATTTAAGATTATCTTTTCACAGGTTTGTGGGCCTCCTCCTACAACAGCTGTCCTGTTTCACCTTATAAAGTGCAAGACTTGGACAACAAAATCTGCTTTTCCTGATATGTGTGGGAGGCAAACATTTCCACATTAAGATGCCACTCTAGAGCATCTGCTGAACAGAAAAGCATTAGGATAAGGATTTTGGAAGTGTTGTATTACCTCTGCTGTGTGTAATTAAATGGTGTATTTCAGGGGTGAATGACAAACACAATTATTTTTATTTTGCCTCCTCATTGTATATTTAGCCTAAACTTTACATCAAACTGGAGAGGTCAAGGTTCTTACACATGAATAGAGAGTCCATGTGAATCATGTGAAAACTACTTTGCTATGTCAGTGTGGTTTTCTCTCTGCCTCATCAAAGCACTGCAGGGATTGTCTGGAGTTTCCCTGGGAGAACTGGTGCTTATTTTAAATAAGAAAGCTGTGCCATGTGTGAAAAATTGTGGTTGTTCTGTCCCAGGTATAGCTTCACTCCACCCATAATTCAGAGATCTCTACTGTTCAGATGATAAGGATCTAATAAAATTACACTGTTTCTTCCTCTTCTGGGTATCCTTCACAGACAAAACTAACAAATACTGGATGTCTTTCAAGTCTGTGTACCAAGTCTCTCCAACCCCAGCAATTCAGGGCAAGATAAGTCTTTTTAATTTAAGAATTGGAAGAAAGTAGTTCTCATTTGTTAAACTTTGTTGGTGTAAATGCTGTATATGTATAGAGTAAACAGCCCTGCCTTTTAAATGCTTGTATGCAAAGATTAACCTTTTTGTTTTCAAATTTGAAAAGGGTTGGTTTAGCACCACTGGAATATCTTCAATTTTTAAATAGCAAATTATTCAAAAGTTACTCTTCTTTATGGATGTCTCTTAGTTTAGTTAAAATTCAAAGTGAAAAGGTTTTGCTAGAAACTCATAAAAATAAATCATATCATGTTCAAGTACTGTCATATTCTAATTAACTACGTGGAGAGCTGCATAAGCTGAACAGATACAGGGAATAATTAGTTTTTCATCTCAGTTTCTAGAAAAAGCCCTTCCAAAGAGCTTGGTATTCTGAATACTACATTGGCTGTGATTCAAAATTCTGATTTGTGGTAATTTATCCAAGCTGGTTTGCTCTGAGGTATGTTTTCATGCAGGTGTAATTGCCAGGCTGGTCAACTGATGCCTCGGAACAGAAAACAGAGAAAATTACTTTAACTGCTATTGTAGATAATAAGAAGAAAACCCTTCATTTCAAGACCTCATGAAATAGCGTAGCAGCCTGTCCAGTAATTTTCCCCATTTTCCTGTCATTTACTCTTTGACACCTTTTAAAATAAATCTGTAAACTTATTTGTGCTAAACTTCTGCTGCATGAATTCTTCAACAGCCACAGTATAATTCTCAATATTCCAACCTATTTCTTTTACAGAGTTATAATTAATTGGGCAGTAAACACCAGAAAGTAAAAATATTTCCAAGCCAAAAATATTAACCTTGTTCCACTTTGCGGTAATTTGATATTCAGGAAAGAAAGTTTTTAAAAACTGCCTTAGTTGTTGTTGTTGTTGTTGTTGTCTGGGTTTTTAAAATTCCATTATGCCTATATATGCCTCTATTTAAAAATAACTTAATTACTCTGGAGCTACACTTTGATGGGTTTCTTGATTCTAGACTCACAGCCTTTTTATCTCCCTGTGTGTCATTATTCTCAGTCCTAAAAGGCCATCATAATACATTGTTTATTTTTCATGTTTTCAGGCAATGCAACTGGTGCATATAGTTGAGAAGTTTCCCAATAGCCACAGTCATAATACCCTGATAATAGTGAAGAGAAGCACTTCAGACAGTTCTACTTCTGAGAGTCTGGACTTGAAAGCTGTTAAATGTCTCACAATATACATTTACTTTCAAAGATTTATTCTAAAGCTCAAATCTGGACCCTCTGTGGTGAAGAGGCTAAGCATTGGCTTCAAAGAGAAATGAGAGAATTCAGTTAAGTTAAATAAAGTGTAACTAGAAAGCTCTTTGCAAGATTAAACCAAAATTTTAAAAAATAATTTTTTAACAAATACTTTAGATATTCTTTGTTGTCTTCATCACATAAGAAAAGTTTGGGTATTTGAATCTGTTATAAATGTGTTTCCTTGGCTCAGCCCATTAAATTTTGGGATATCCCTTGAATATGTGATTTTCTTCTTTATTTTATAAGTGAATGGGATAGTAATAAAATTAAATAAGTAATTTCTTTCTTTTTTGTGTGGGTTAGTGTCAGTGAAACCTTACACTTTTGTAAATGTTCCTTTAAGCATTCTTTATAGCTTCTGCTTGGCCTTCAGTTTTAAATATTACTCTCACTGGGTTCTCACTGTAAAAATTAATGTACTTTAATCAGCCAGAGCTACATATTTGTCACTCTTACTTCAGGCCAGATATGGAGAATTGTTTGCACTAGAATTTTTAAAATGCTTGCGGAGCAGCAGCACTGAGCAGCACAAATATATCACTTTTATGCTGCCTATTGCCATTTTCACGCTGTCTTTCAATATCTACTTATCTTCAACAAGACCTTCAGTGGAGAGGACTTCTTAATTCTGCTTGGAGTATCCATTGTGTACATCAGCTATTCAGCAAGAGAAACTGTTAACTCTGATCATGTTGTTTTGCCATCCTCTACAATAATAGTCCACACACAGAAGTTAGTATGCAGCCATTAATTAATTATTTGATTGATTGATTGATTGATTAAACAAATAAATAAATGAATGAATAAATAAATAAAATAAAATAAATAGGTTTCCAAGGAAAGTTTTCAGTGGTTGGAATCTTGGAATAGTTTACAGCCTATGTTGTAAAATCATAAAACAATTCCACTTCACAAGATCACTGTTAAAAACAAAATGTGCTGGATGGATGGGAAAAGAAAGAGATCAAATACCTCTGATTGACTCCAATATTTCCTTATTTTCAAACTAACTCAAGCGTGAAGTAGGTCAAATCAGAGGCCCAAATTCCCAAATGATACCAGAAAAGACACAGAAATTCATTTGGACTCATTAAATGGAATTTTTGATCCTTCTGATCTACTTGAGCTTTCAATATCATCAAACATTTTATTCACATATTTTAAATGCCTTTTCCTATATCTGTACAAAACCATCAAGAAAAAAAATCAGCGAACAAACCAACCAACCCAAACCAAAATACAACACCAAAAAACCAAACCAAACCAAACAAAAAAAAACACCAAAAAGACACAAACGATTCATAACAACAAACCAAAGCAATTAAGCAAACTAAACCCCCTACAATAAATTGTTTTAGCTCTGAAAATGATCTTATGGATGTGCTAAACCAAAACAATATAATATGTTTTCTAGAATATACCCTCCCAATATTTTCCAATTATAATAATCAGGAAACTCTGGTTAATTTTCACACTAGTCTGCAACCTTAAAAATTTTATTTCACCAACAAACATATCAAAATTAAGAAATCAGATTTTGAGCCACACTTGAATCAGAATCTCTCACTTCTCAAAAAAAATTGGAAGCAAATTGGGATATTTAAACAAACATTTATGAATAAAAACGAAGTTTGGGGGTAAAAAGCCCACTTCATTTCTTTGGGATGGGGCTGTGATATTCTTTATCATATTTCACATTTATTTTTTTTTAATCACAGCTTATATTTTTACTATTTTCATCTTCAGCTATAAAAATATCTTTTGTATCAGGTCACAGGTGGAACTACATCATCTGAGACTGCAACATTCAGCTGAGAGCACAACTAATGCTTTCAGAGCAAAGCAGATTAAATACTATGACATGTCCTTTAATCTTCTCCTTCATGTAACCAGCCATTATTAAACACATATAAGAGAATGGGATAAATATTTTTTAGACAAGAACAGGCACAGTCCTGGTAGGCACATTCATCAGTAGCTTTTTTAAATCATCGAATACTCTTCTCAGAAAGCTCTTTAACCCTCTATGATGGACAAAGATCAGAATTTTTTCCTCCCATTTGATTCTTTTCTTTATTGCAGATGGGAATGGGTCCAGCTGAAAATGTGCCCTGAAGGGGAATCTTGGATTTGATTAACCAGACACTTCATCATATTCTTAAGCATATTTTCTCTTCTATTTTACCCACAAGACTGGGGAGGGGAGGCAAGAGGAGAAATAAAGTTTGAGCACTATAACTCACTTATTTAACTTCAGTACAAATATGTATGTGGAGTAAATTCCCTCTCATAATGCATGTCATATGCTCCCACATTTGCTAAGAACTGTGTATATATATACTTATACTGAGGACAATAAGAGTAAGCAGAATGATCCTTCCCTCTTCTCAGTAAATATTTTTGTTTCCTTTGTCTTTGGAGTTTTTTGGGGGTTTTGAGGATTTTGGGTTTATATGTTTTGTTTGGTTTGGTTTTTTAAGAAAAGCTCCTCTAGATCAAGGCTTTTCTTTGTTTATTTAGGATATCATTTCAATGGATTGCTGTGTCCTATGTCCTCCTTTCTAATTCCACCCTTAAGGGAGGAACAAGAGCCGTATTTTCAGGAAGTTTTGTCAGTAGTATTAAAAAGACACTTAGCATAAGGAAAAGAAGTTCTATTCTTCAGTATAACTGGTTTCAGTATTATCTACATAACACCTTCATTTTTGTCAAATAAAGCACATCTGGAATTATATTACATTAAAGACAAGTATTAAAACAAACAAAAAACCCAAAACCAACCAACGAAACAAAAAAACCCAACAAGACAAAACAAATCAAAAAACCCACTACTTGACATAATATACGAATCATCATTCTTTCAGATATATTCTTTTTATTTTAACTGTCTTAGAGGAATCTCATTATCCAAAATACATGAAAAAAATAACAATTAAATTAGCCCAAGTCTTCTAAGAAATTGTTCTACTAATTAAAACAGCTTTGCATTGCTTGGCTTTGACTTTATGGGTAGGATTTTTTCCAGTACAGGGTGAACTTAAACTCTAATTGCAAATATAAGACTTAATGATTCTAATCTTGTTATTTGATTTTGTACCATTATAAGCTACTAGTCTTAAATTGCTTCCAAAATCTGAATATTGATTTCCATCTCAAGTGGTAGAGTTTTCACTTCTTGCTCTGGTTTTCTCAAATTCAATCTGGTCTATATCAAACAGAATAGTAGCACACATTGCACGACTCTCTCATTTTTAACATTCACTGTTATTTCTTTTGACACACATCAGTATGGAAGGTTTTCAGGTGATTTTTCTTGATTTATGAAACATAACATTTAGAGTATTACAGGAGGAAACCTTCTCATTCTATTACTTTTAATATGTTCTACAACATTTCAGTCATTCCTTGATAGACTAATTAAGCGGCTCCATTTTGGAAAGGGAAATCCATTCTCATCCAGAGAATATTTTTACTACATTCTTCTGTTCTGCAAAACAAACAATACATATTTATAAAGGTTGAAGTATAATTATTTCACTTCACTAAGCATGGTAGTATTTATTATTTTACATATAAGTTATGGTTAATGCTTTATCTGATTTTGTGTTTTCCATTCAACTAATTAGAGATTTGTGGCCTGCTTTCAACAGAAAGCTATAAAAAAAGTTTTCATTATTTACAGACATTCACTTTATACAAGCTGTACAATTGTTTAACCCACTTTTTAGATGCTGAATGTTTTCCAAAGGTCAGTTTGTATTTATTTTGTATTTTTTTGGTAATTGTTTTAGAATCCTGAAACATGAGAGGCTTCCATGTTTTATTGACAATTATAATTTATAAGCCAAATAAACTGCAGGTATCTAGGGTCTTCTTAAGGGCATATTTTAGCAAGTGCATCTGGTTTTGACTTCTGCTCTTGCACTGCATTGGAGTTGTATACTTTTTAACACTTGTTTGGGTTTGTTTGTTTGTTTCTTTTTCAATTAACTATAGATTTTGAACAATATTACGTTCTTCACACGTTATGAGATGATTCTATCTTTTGAAAGACAATCTTACTGACAAGACCATATGATGCAGCATTCTATTGTATCTTCATACAAAATGACACTATTTTTATGTATCTGTTCTGTCATTTATAGTGTCAAAAACATATGCCAATATAATTTCTCTTGCCTGCCAAAAATATAATAACGTGCTGGGAAAAGATTAAATATCAGAACTAATGTCTGAATTTATTCTAACCAAGTTAAGGTCTGTTTATAAAAGACAATAAAGACAGATTCATGTACTGGAGGAATATTTAATTGCTAGTGTAGCTGTATAAATCTCCTTAGAAAGTTATTTTACAAATGAAAACATTCATCTCTCACAAGAGAAAGTGAGAGGATGGAAAAATATCACTCACCCAAGATGTCCTTCTGGAGACAAGGACTCGACCTCAGTAAATCTTTGAGACTTGCAATCATCCAAAAATCTGAGAAAGATATTTTTAGACTTCCCAGTATGTGACAAAAGGAGTGGTGTGTGAATGTTCATGCAAATACCTTCAAGTTTGGTGGATGGAAATACGGATGTTTAACTGTAAGCAGTTGGAAATGCAGATTTTTAACCACAACAGAAAATTTCTTTTTACTACCTGCCAATTGACATATAAAACAAAACATATATATAAACCAAAGTAAAAAATACTCAAGCAACACCTCAAATTCACACCAAAGTTTCATGAAACATTGCAGCAGCTTTGTTCATCAATCTGTGGCTATCATTGTGAATACAATTACAATAAATATAGTCATAAGAACAGCAAAGAAATGTCATGCCATAAATTGAAAGCTTCACAATTCTTGGTGTGCTGAGTGATGCTGTTATCCTATTTTTATTTCTTACAGTTTCAACAAGGCAGTGACTTCTGTGGTTACTCTCCTTATTCTTCCAAATGAAGGGAACATTAGACAAGGTGAATGCAAAGCCAATGTTGAACAGGCCAACACTTTCCCACAATAACAGTGTTTCATCTTAAATCTTGTCCAGCTCACAAACTCACATGACCAAATCCGTAGCCACTTGAATCCAGGTACCATTTGGCTCTGCTGTTAGTATGTTTTCATTAGAAAATTTCCTTTTTTTGTTTTATCTTTCTTTATGAAGGACTGTGCCCTTTTTTTGTTTTATCTTTCTTTATGAAGGACTGTGCCCAATTTTTGGTTACAGTTTTAGAAGTTCAGTAGTAAGAGACTACATGGGTTAAACCTACCTAAAGGCGAAGGTAATGAATTTTTCAGTAACCTTCAGCCAGTCTGGATGGTTCCATCTACTTATTTCAATTACCTGTTTTAGAATATGTTGAAGAGAATAAAATTGAATGCACAAAACTAGCTTCTCCTTGTCCATAAAGTGCTCATAGTTTATTCACCAGATTTACGTCTCAATCAGCAAACATGAAAGCTGTTACAAATTATTCAGTGTGTTTATGTTCTGGGCCAATGGGCTCAGCATTATTCTGTAAGATTTGGTTCTGATTCTCACCCTGCCCTGACAATTCCCACATCTGTGATGTAGATTTGATTACTTGGCTGTACAAGTGTTTTCCTGTAACGGGGGACAAGCTTTCCTTGCTGCGTATTAGTGCTAACTCCCATCTGAGAATACTTTACAGAGCCATGATTTGAATAGTAAGATACAAATCCACTCAGGCTTTGGCAAGGGCTATTTTTAGCTTTCCTTCACTCTCAATTTTCCACTAGGTGTGTGTGACTGGAATACAGCCAGAGTAAGATTCATGTCACAAATAGCAAGTGTGATTTAGGAATGAAGACCCTTGACGCAGTCTTGGTTTTCTGAGAGGGGACAAGACCAGCGTCAGGGGTTCTTAGCCGCCCGTGAGCTCTTAAGGGCTCTAGGTTAGGTCCACTTGCCC
>JAOXXN010000463.1:156854-172556 GCA_026770055.1 Myrmophylax atrothorax | reverse complement strand
GACTTAAAACGGTGGGGCCAGTTCTGCGCACGCTGAGCATCACCTAAAAAAAAATCCACTGTGCAGGCTCGAAGGGCACACCCATGTGGGGAGAGCCCTTCCCAAATCTTCGTTCGCGAAGTCTGGCCATACATACATACATATATAATATACATATCTCATATAGTTATGCTCTATTCTATTTTTATAAGCCACTTGGAGGAGAAGGGAGCTCCAGTCTACTCCTCCAACCCAACAATTAAATGGATTGTACAACCACCCTGTGTGACTGGTGGGTGTTGTTGCCTTTCTTGCCTTTCATACCAGAAATTGATCTGAAATACACAAATGAGAAATGGAAGTTTAACACTAAAAGACTTGTTCTTACTTTGAGTCAAATTTAAGGACAACAGGCAGGTTCTTGTACCGTTTCTTGCTTTGCCTCTGTGAGCAGAAATAAAAGTCCTGGGCATCTTCTCCTTTGTATCTTTCTTTGTATCTGTTGTGCTCTGATCATTCCAGGTCTGATTATTCTGCTCTGAAATTTTATTTTTTGCCTACACCATAAAAAGTGTCTAATCTGCTGCTTTGCAACATAAATTTGAAGTCAATATTAACAGCCATACCTTGCAAAGTGTCAATAACTCTGATGCAGATGATACATTTCTGCAACCAGAAAATCATTCAAAAGTAACAAGAAAAGAATGAAAAAATTTTAAACTGAAGAGGAGAGGGCCCTAGCAAAATTTAAGAGTTAGTTACTTTTAGGCAATGAAATAAATCAACTCATTCCTCTGAAAATTTAAGTTCAGTGTTATCTGAAAACTTTCAATCAAAACTGATTTGGAGAAGAAATTAATACTTTCCACCATCAGCAACAACAACAAAAAAGGATTTGACTGCAAAGTAATTACAGAGGGATTTTAAGATTGTGATTGAGCAGTAAAACTGAGAATTAAATTCAACGTTGCTAAATCAAAATTATTTACAAAGGCAAAATCCAAATTTCTCACAGATAGTTCAGGGTTCTGAATGACCTACTACTACTAATCAAATCCGTAGTGGAGTTTAAGTAGGTAATCCTATTAAAACATCATCTGAATGTTCAGTAGATATATATAAGAAGAGTTAAGAATTTAAGAACAGACAACACTACATGGAGTAATTTATCTGCATCTTGTGCCTCAACATGAACTTCACTGCTTGAAATGAATAAATACCCTCTAAGCTGTGGTTTATTTCCAAACACAACTTTGCATAATTACCTGTGTAGTTGCAGTATCCTCCTCTTCCCAAGTTATTTACGGAAAATGAAGACTAAAGAAATAGAAGGCTTTTTTTTCTTCTTCTCATCCTTAAGAAATATATGCCTCATTTTCAATGGGGAAAGAAAACACCTCTTTTACAGTTAAAAGGGGTTATTTCTCTTTCTGGGTCCATATCTTGTCCCCAGAACAGTTTTTACAGCTTATTTTGGGTTTTATTTGTGGCATAAATATGAAAACCTGGCCCTTTGGACCAAATCTTGCCTCTTAACTACACCTTACCTCTACTATGAAGATGATTTTCCACATTGACCAACATTAAGTAGAAAAATAAACATATTAAATGATTAATAGTTACTTAACAAATATTATACTATACTATATATTAACTACTTATCTCTGGAGGTTTAATAGATAATTGAGTCAGAAAGAGATATTTTTGCTTACATAGCAAACATAAATGTTAGTGAAGAATTATCAGTTGTCTACTGGAATACATAAAGAACTTGCTCCGATTTTTCTCTGTAACAAGCTTTCCTGAAGCATGACATTTTCTTTAAAATAAATAAAG
This sequence comes from Myrmophylax atrothorax, assembly GCA_026770055.1. Classification (NCBI taxonomy): domain Eukaryota; kingdom Metazoa; phylum Chordata; class Aves; order Passeriformes; family Thamnophilidae; genus Myrmophylax; species Myrmophylax atrothorax. The sequence goes on along the minus strand of JAOXXN010000463.1, from coordinate 170,741 downwards.
AAATATGAGGAAAAACAAAAAACTCTGCCCAGGCTTCAGATTCAATGCTACAAAAAGCACAGGCCAGAAAATGCATAATATTTACAAAGAAAAAGAAAAAAATGTATCATATATTCTTGTTCTCTGCAAATTACCTGTACTTTGATGCTCTAGCCAAAACAGGCTGAGATTCTGTTTGCCTTAACTGCAATACAGATGCAGAGGTGCTTCCCTTCTGCATAACCTGGAAAGGATGGCAAAATAAAGCAAAGAAAGGGCTATTTGATGGGGGAAAAAGCCATTAACAGAGGCACAGACAGGGTTAGGATTCTTACCTCTCAGGTCAGCTCTTCACAAATCCTTCTCTGCCACACACACCCATCCAAGATGCACCTGAGAGTGACACCAAATAATTGCAAGCTGATCAAAACCCAGGGAATAGGTGGTGTGTGCTCTCAGATCTGTGTTCTTCCAGCAATAACAGCAGAACCAGGGAGTCACATCTCATTATTTGTACTTGTATAAATGAAATTACAAGCAGGACTTTTGCCGTTCTCACACAGGCTGTGACCTTTTGATGGGAAACAATCTTCTGCTCTGAAACTGGATGTTCAAATAAACTGCCTTCACATTCAAAATAAAAAATAATTGGCTTTTTTTTGTTTTGCTTTTTTTTTCTCACTTTCTTCACTGTGAGCTAAGCACAGGAGAATTCATTAGTGTTGTGCAAATCTCATTTTTCATAACATTCTGATCAGAACAAGATATTCTTTTGCTGTGTAGAGTTTAGTGTTCCTTAAGTTCTAGAGTGATTAAGTCTGCAAGGTTGGTCAAAACATAAACACAGCAGAGAAAGGCCTTGCTTTTTTCCTCGGCAATTTTGGGGTCTTAGGCAATTTCACCCTCTGAAGTCAAGGAGTTCAAGCTTCTTTCCAACATCCCAACTAAATGCAAGCACCTAAGCTTGATACTGACTTTTCTTTTTCAAAGGAAAAGTAAATGTCAAGCTTGATGCCACTTGATCTGCCAAGAACAGCAAATACTTGTTCAGGCCTACATTTTAAGTGTTGCTTCCTTAATACCCTCTGGTTTTCCCCTCATGCTCTAGGTCAAATTCAGCCAAAGATTCACCAAGATTTTTCACATGAAGAATTAGAAATCTACGATTTTTTAGCTAAGCATGGGGTTATATTCTGGTAAAAGGGGAGAAAGTTGTCTTATTTGTGTTTTATCTTTATGCTTGAAATAAAGTCATGCTGTAAGTTCAGGGAGGGGGAGAAGTAATTAAAATCTGTAGATAGTGTAAATTAATTTGCTTTTCAAAATTTATCTTGTTTGTACCTTCATTAAAGAGCAATCTTCGTTTCCAAGACTAATATGCCAGGGAGAGTGTAAAGTTTTATTTGAGCACAGCTATTCTCAACCTCTCAACCCCATCTTTATACAAAGATGCTAAGAAAACAAAAGATCCTCCACATTCAGACCCTACTTTTGATGTGATTTTTAGGTCTCTAACTAATCAATGCTTTTTACTAAATACATTTTGATTTTGAAAGTCATTTGGCAGGTATATTAATGTACATTTAAACCTCTTATACTGTCTACAAAACACTATGACAGTGTGTTCATGGAACCACTGAAAGGAAAGCAAGAATACTGCACAATTAGTGATGAATCCATTAAGGCTGCAAAAAGCAGCCACAATGACATTGAACAACCAGCAACAGTGAAGGTGTCTATATGGTTTTTGCAGATTTTCATGGCATGGGTATCTTCCTCCAGCAACTCCTGGCAGGTTATGGAGCATCTTCTTCCTTCTGCTCCTGACAAATCTACCCATGGACACTGTACTACTTTAACATGTCACTGACTGATCCTAAAACTTCCTGCCATTGTTATAACCTGACTTTTGTTCTTCATTAAGGAGGCACAAGTTGTGCCATGGCTAAAGTACTGATATCTGCAGCATGGAAAGGAAGGTTTCAGTATCCATCTGAGCTATTTTTGTGAATCCTTTTGGTCCTGCAGGGTTACATTTCCTTTAGGAGATTTGGTTGGTTACACTTCAGAACTCTCACAAGAACCCAATTTTTCTGACATCAGGTTTTGTCTGTTGAAAGATTTATGTACATAAGCTTTAATTCAATCACTTAATTTAGAAAAAAAAAGGTTTGAAGTCAGCATTATAACAAACAGTCCTATCATTTCCTCAATCAATTTGTAGTATGTAACATACAAAAACTGTACAAATAAGAGCTAGATCTAATTAAATTGCCAATGTAGTACATTATGATGTTCTGACCAAAGTTGCAAGCCTTCTCTCTGCACAAAATCTATACTCAGAGTGTTCAGAATGACTTCCCTGGACGCTATGTGAATATTATTGTAATACTTACCCAAGGTAAGGCTCATAGAAAAGAGGAGTGTTATGTGTTGGTCCTGCAGTCCTTGCATGTCCTAATGGCCCATAGAAATGACAGTGATATTATAAATTAGATCAGTAATACTGAATGAGATGATTACCTAGTGCCGACAGTCAGATCCAGCCCTTCTTCTGCTTCACTGCTGTCTTAGAATCTTCTGTGGCTTTTTGCCCAGCACTGCTTGTCATAAAAAAAAAATGTGGGCTGAACTAAGAATAAATGTTCTCAGATTTTTTTTAATGTCATCCTTGTTAACTTTACAGTAGTGTTATTGGAAAGCATATTTCCATTAAAATCCAGCTACAGTTTAGCACAGCAGATAAATGCAGGGAAGATGGAGAATGACCATTCTTCATTAAAAAAACCATATAGCCCTGCCTTTTAGCAATCCAAGTCCAACTCTTTTGCTACCTGTAAAAAAACCAGATGAGCAGAATGATTTATTTAGCTCCCATTTTTGTTTTCTCCAAATTTCTGTTCTTCTTGTTCCTGGTTCTCTGAAGCCTGGATGGATCAAGACCTGGAGTTTAGATAAAGAAATAAACAGTAACTCACAAAATTTAAGCATGGCAAAAAACTCTTATTTTAATCTTTTATTATAAATATCTTATTATTATTTTAATAATGTTTAGTCAATTTAAATAATTCTTAAATAATTCATAATAATTCATAAATAATGAAGATGTTAGAAAGGCACTGCATATGAAAATCATGATCTGTCTCTCAGAAGCTGTCAAGCAAATGAGCAATTTATTTCTCTTTCTCTTGTTGATAAGATCAAAATTCTCATATAATATCAAACATATCCAAAGCCCTAAATTTCTTTTAGTTCTACTCTGTTTTTCTTTCTTCCTTTTGAGCATAACCCCACTTCATGGAGCCCAAATATTCTCATTAAACTCACAATAATGTCATGTGGTAGGTGCAACTGCCTAATTCATCATTTTCTTAGCTTTAAGAGAAATTCACTCTTTTGATTCTGAGTTGAGAACAAACAGTAAAAAGAACTTCACCACATAAACTAGATTTTTTTCGGGGTGGGTTTGGATATTTAAGATTAAGGTTGCCATTTTCTGCAGCCTTGTTCAACTCACCTCTAGCTGTCTTTATGATGACATGTAGTTCTATGAGTAAATGCACTTAGAAATACCCCACCTTCAAACTGTGCCCTACTTCTATCCAGAAAGCAGCCAGCACCTGGTTGACAGAAGGCTTAACCTACCAAGTTTAATATGCATAGCAGCACTGACTTTAGCCCAAAATGCAATATTCATGACCTGTGTTGTCAAAAAATTACTGTGGTGATGACCGTATAATAGTCTCATGAAGAGAACTCTTCCCTGAGTTATAAACCTTGATTCTAAACCGGATAGAGCTTGACAGGAACTATTTCCTACCATTCAGAAGAGATTTTAACACTCAAGGCTATGTTAAATGTTAGAAATAGCCTTTTTGCATCAGCTGTTTGACTTCTCTTTAATGACTGATACCCACAGCACTGTGCGGACTGCACTAACCTGAATGTCCCAGCTCAGTGCTGCTTTCAGCAACACAGACACATCCTGAGGTTACAGCAGGATTTCTTTAATAAGTTCTAAAAGTCAGACATTTACTAATAACAGCACTATAACACCTATAAATAAATCTATTTTAGAAATAGCAGAACATAGCCAATACTCAGTAATTTATACCATACCCACAAACATTTCATTACTCTTCCTTTCCTGATAAACTTTCATTATTTGCTGCTCAAGGCCAAGTTGTATCAATGGAACAAACAGCTCTGGAGGGCTGATTTGTTTGAGTGGAGCTTTCAGAATCCTGGTATTCAAGCAAGGCAGACAGAGCTTAGAAAGTAAATGTTCTGTGGTGAAAAAACAGAAAAGTTCAAACCCTTTTATAAAAACAATGGATTAGTATATTGTATCTTTCCACACCATCAATGCATCCTCTACACCTACACTGCACTCCCTATGTCTTGCACATAATTTATAATTGTATCAGCTTAATATTCTTCCCTCTGCAATATTTATACTATCACTATCATTGTTACACATGGGTAGCTTCAGTCATCAACCAGTGAAGTCTATCACCATATATAGCTAAGGAATATTATCCTAATTTTGGAAAAGGAAGATTGAATAGCAGATAAATTAATCATTTGTCCAAATCAAACAGAAAATCTATACATGGCAGAGAATGAAGCTGTAATTCTGGAGCTATAATCATACAAACATCTTTTATATTTATCTAGTGGATCCACACTGAGGTTTTGTACCTTGAGAAGCTGACAAATCTAAATCATCTAAATCTTCTCTGGAGACCATAAATTTCAAAATCTCATTAGGTACATCCTGCATTTAGAAATACAAAAAAAAATTGCAAATTAAAATAATAGTATTTAATAGACTTGTAAAAGTCATCTGACAGAAGTTTATAGTACAGTAATTAAAACTGACTTTATCTTTGCCTTGTCAGGTTTCAAAATTAAATGCTTGTCCAAATGTATCTACAGGAGAGTTATTGTGTTATGGAGATTGATTTAAGGATAACCACTATCTGAGAGGGGAGATAATACGCAGTACTTCAATACAAGGCAAAACTAGAATTAGAGAGATTTATATTTTTATTTTTTAAATGTTACAAACTTTTCACTGTTGGTTCTCCTAGGCATGGTTTCCTGCACTAGAGAGACCCACAATCTGGTTATGTAGGTCATGGGATGTGTGGGAACACACTGTGATTCCCACAGTTTCTTTCAGGAAAATGTTGAACATCCTGATGTCATCTGACTGATTGCAAGAGATGCTTCTCATCTGCTTCAGTAATAGTGTGCATTGCAAATAACCTGTTCAGCATTTTTGCAATGATCCTAAGAACAGAGACTCATGCAAGAGTTCTGAGCAACAGCTCTAGAGGATACGTCACTTTTACTGGTCCATTGTCTGTTTTTATTAACAGAGTCATGAAATATAACAAAACCAGGGGAAAAAATGACTTCAAGCCATAGACAGCCTGACATGATGCCCGTGCTTCAAAGAAAACAGTAAATTAAACAGAAATTCAAGGATGTAAGTGCTGCTTCTAAGGTCTCTGTGATAGAAAAGGTGAACAAAACATGTACAAAATAGAAAACTGATGTGAATTTACAAAGGGAAACCATGCTTAACAAGCTTGATGAAAATCACTGAAGAATAATGAAAGCTGGCAGCAGTGACACTGACAAGTTTACTTAAATTTCAGAAGGGTTTTCCTAAAAGAATGTTACACATGATTAACGAGTGCTGCATGGTTTGTGACAAGTTACAAATAAAAAAAAATAAATAAATAAAAGGGGGGAAATAAAAAGGAAGTGTATTAAAAGCAGCAACTAAAAGAGGGGATACTGAGGAACCCAGTTTGCATCTTTCTCACAGGACTTGACTTTGCAGCAACATGTAAAACTTTTCTTCTGAAGCACAGGTACTCAGACAGCTCCAAAATGTGTCAGAGAACTTGTCTAGGTAAAAATCCTTCAGCAAAAATCAGGAGTGGCTCTTCATAGCTTACTTAACACAGTTGATCCAATGTTTTCTCTTTCAAAGCAGTTTTGTATCTGGATCAGGAGACCTATCCCTTGTGCTGGGGGCTGCCCTCAGCTGTGTTAGACAGGTAAAAAACAGATGGATACTTAAACAGCAATTTTGACCTTCCCTTGCACACCAACATTGACCTTTCCTTGGCCACAGCAGAGAATTTGGATCATGGGTGTAAGGTTCTGAACTATAAACAGTGTTAGGAAGGCTGATATTCCATCTAAATCCAGGGTTACTTCTGCTCAGTAGAGTCTCCCAGATGGAAAGGAATACACAGGAAAAATGGAAGGAGAAACAAACCAAGGAGAAGCACTGCCATTAGGGAAGTAGCTCTTCGTCACAACCCAAATAATTTCCCAAGGTGTGGGAGTTTAATATATACAATTATGCATTTCTTGCACTGTTTCTGAAGAGTTCAGGTTTCTCCTCAATTCTCTGGTCCAGTCATTTCTCCCTGATTTTTTCAGAAGTGATCACCGTCGTCTGTCCAAAATACCACACCATGTGGGTGTGTGGGTTTAAAATAAAATACTTTGAAGACAAAGACTTCCCTTTTTGCTTGCACTGGTCTCTGCATTCAGTTTATAAAGTTCTGGAGGCCCTTTCTCCATGTAGAAGCTATATATATGTAAATCACTTTAATCATTTCTGCTACAATATGAGCATCTTGCAATGCTCATAAAACATGTTTCAGAATTATTTGGGTGTTATTCTCAACTTTTTTCAGCAAAACACTTTCCTGGTATAACTTCAGGGTTAGAGTCTATCAAGCAAACATGATGCAAATACCTGATAAATTTCTCCATATCATTTATAAGACATTTTTCATTCATATTCAAGTCAGAAAATATTTTCATTTTCCAAGCATTTATTCATCTCATAACATCACACATAGACGTATTTTCTGGTCCCCATTTGCTGGAAGAAATTCATATTTTAAATGCATTAATTCTACAAAACTTCATTTGTAAAAACTGTACACTCATGTTAAGACAAATGGCCTCGATGTTGAATCTCCATTTAGAATGCAAATACAAATGTTTTTCAAACAGCAGTTTCCACCAGATTCTTTATGTTTCTTTATCTATAAAGCTCATAAAAAAATATAAATTTCAAAACCACAGCTATGGTGAAGAAGGAAGCCATTAGCCTCATTAAAGAGTGAGGAGATAAGTCCTGAAATCTACTTTGCTATTTTTATGCATAACTTAACATCTGAGAGAGGAAGACAAATGTAAATTGTTCCGGTATCAAAGTAAGCATTGTGTACAAGACTTGCATATTGGAATAGATTGCTTCTAAAGTATACTGCTGAATTTGAATTTGGCATGCATACATTGTTACCAATTTGTGAGCTTTCAGCTGGGCCCACCCTTGGGTTTAATGAATAGTTTCTTAGACCTAAACAGCAAAAAGACTCTCAGATAGAATGGATGAAACTGGAAACACCAGCAGCCCAGCAAGCAGAAGGGTAGGGGAGCAACATGAGTGGAGGGTTCCATGGAAAGGTTTACCAAGATGGAAAAATCATGTTTTTCACTGCTCTGAAGTAAAATATCCCTTCTGTGAATCTTACAAGTCCTAATCATTATGCTCCAAACTAAAATTCAGATATAAACTAATATCACCCAAATACATCCTATTGCACCAGTCCAGCAGCTTCTGCTAAGTTTGTGCCTCATGTCCTAGAAACAACAGCTGAGGAATAGCTGTGGCAACAGTTATGGCCATCTTGGTGGAAAAGAGTTATAGAGACACAGAAAGGTGACCCCCCTGCCATGGGTTCATTCTGATTCCGAGAAATGCTCATGTATGAGACAAGGGAGAAAGTTGTTACTCACACAAACACTGCAGGGCAAGTAACATTATTTACAGCTGTTTACTGAATCATTCTGAATAATGACAAAAAAAAAATATGCAACCTTGAAGACTAAACAGGGCATGAAATATAATATTTAAAAGTAAATTCAATGAACTATTGGCAATGTGATTAAGAAAATAACACTGCTATAAGTCAAAAAGGACATCCATTATTGTAAGGAGGCATCTGACTCATATACAACAGTGAATTTTCATTCATTCCTTTTTTAAAAATCCTGCAGTACATAATCAAATTACAAAAAAATCACCAATGCAACTGTATTGGGTTTCTGTGCCCAGGTTTTGGTAGCAGGAGGGTACAGGGGTACCCTGTGAGAAGCTGCTGAAGGTCCCCCCATGTCCAGCAGGGCCAATTCCAGCTGGCTCCAGGGTGGACCTGCCACTAGCCAAAGGCTGAGCCCACCAGGCATGACAGTGATGCCTCTGTGACGACATATTTAAGATGGAAAAAAGTTATTGCGCAGTTGAAAATTGCAGCCAGAGAAGAACAAAGTGAGAAGATGTGAGAGGAAGAACCCTGCACACACCCAGGTCAGTGCAGAAGGAGGAGCAGGATGTGCTCCAGGCGCTGGAGCTGAGGTTCCCCTGCAGCCCATGGGGCAGCTCATGGGAAGGCAGCTGTGCCCCTGCAGCCCTGGAAGGACCATGGGGGTGCAGATCCACCTGCAGCCCCTGGGGGTCAACAGGGGTGCACAGATCCACCTGCAGCCTCTGCAGGAGGCCACAAGGAGCAGGATTTCCTGGTAGGACTTGTGACCCCATAAGGGACCCACATTAAAGCAACCTGTGCCTGAAGGACTGATCCCATGGAAAGGGACTCAGGCTGGAGGAACTCATGGAGAACTGTTCCCCATGGGAGGGACTCTCTCCTGTGGGAGAGACCTTATGCTGGAGAAGGGGAGGGACTCAACTCCTCTCTTTGAGCAGCAGCAGAAACAACTTTTGATGAATTGACTGTGACCCCCATTCCTCTCTCCCTGCACAGCTAGGGGGGAGAAGGGAGAGCTCAGGAATGCGCGAGGGGTGAGCGGAAGATGTTTTTAAGATTTATTTTACTTCTCATTATCCTGCTCTGATTCTGATTAGTAATAAATTCAGTCAATAGCCCAAGTCCAGTCTGTTTTAGCCATGGCAGTATTTAGTGAATGATCTCTCCCTGTCCTTATCTCAACTCATGAACCTTTATGTTTTCTCTCCCCTGTCCCACTGAGGAGGGAAGTGATAGAGCAGCTTTGGTGGTTTCCTGCCATCCAGACAGGGTCAACCATCACAACAACACATCAGCAATTGTGACTGATTGATGATAATTATTTATCAGTGTCATGTGCATCATGTATTCATAAAGCATGTGTATCTTCATTTGATAGAATAAGCCAGGACAGGCAGTACTGTTCCCTGACATGGAAACTCTCCCAGAGGCTTATACGTCATAATTACTCACTAAAGTGATCCAGTTTATGTTTATGTTATCCCACAGATTGAGCAGACGAGGATAAATTGGATATCATGAAACTGGAAGAACATTGTAGGTATCAGTACCGCAGTATTTATTATGGGATTATTACCACCCAGTAAAAACACTTGTCTGATAAGAGGTGCAGTACCCGGAACGCTGCTTAGCATTGAATGAAGAGCATTGCACTACAAATTTTTTCACATATTTTCCATATTTATGACCTCCTTTTCAAGGGTCCCCCTGCCATTACACCAGACTTTTAGTTTTTCCTATGTGTAAACAAAATTTTCAAAATTCAGATTATTTTTTTCCAGAAAGATGCAATACCTAAATAGCAAGTAAATGAATAGAAACAACAATCTGTACTGTTCTGCAGTGACTGTCAGCTTAGACCTGTGTGCATTTTGCTACTTACACACCACTAATAAAAAAGTGAGTCAGGACTCTCAGCATGTGAATTTTCTAATTAAATAGGGGTTGCTAACAGGCCCTACATACATATTTAGGCAGGTATTTACCCACACATTTTGCTGAGTATTTTTAAGTCTTTAAAAAATTCTGAAAGAAGGTTGCAAGTGAAGAAAATTGGACCCTGGATAGAGTGATTTTAGCATAATTGAAATGCTGAGCTAATTTAGAAAAACTTAATATTTTTTCCTCCTCTGCTTTTACAGTCACAGCTATTTTACTAAATAGGTATACATTCTATATTTAATAAAGTATTCATTATTCATTAGAGTTACATTTGTCATTTCCCAGTGCTAGTTCTAAATATGCCTTACAGTTTTTAAAACAGTATTTGATGAACACTTGCTTCTCATCATTACACAATAGTTGGACCAAACCAAATGCTCGCCATCAATAAGCTATTGCTTAATAATATTAACTATTATTATTGTAACCCATTCATTGAAGTATCATATTACTGTACAAAGTAACATAAAAAAATTAAAAGGGTTTGGTTTGGGTTTTTTTCAAAATATTATGAATATCATTTCGTAAGCATAAGCTGCATATTTTGCATAAGGTTACCAAAAGAAGGGATGGATTTCCTGATGAAGTAAACTGTCATAGATACAATGGAGTCATGATCTATGACCAGTTAAACATCTGACCCCAGCTATCAAAGGTGAGGTATTTCAATCTGGTTTTATGCCTAAGGAATCGAAGGATTTAATCTATAACCTTGTAAAATAAATCCGTAAGAAATTCTGGGCCATAAAGAACTTTGGGAAAATAGGTTGTTAATGTAATCATAGGTACAACTGGTTGCTAAATGTTTTTGAACTCACAGAAAATCTCCTTAATTGAAATAAAACATATACCGTCTGAATTGTACATAATACCCTGTCCTTTGGATGACAAAGCTGTACTGTGGAATATATGTCTCTATTGTTAAAGTCAACAAGAATCCAAAAAGATGAATAACTTATTTCATAAATGAAGATAGAAAGTAAACATTTGACGGTAAGTTGGGGGGGGGGGGGACAAACACTTCCCAGAAAGAGCAAAAGAAATTAGCATTTTCTGATCTCTCCTGTTGGAAACATTTTGTTTCAAATCATGCTGCATGGTAAGATTAGAAATGGGGTTTTTTTCTTAGGGAATGTCAGAGGTAAGCAGCCAGACTCCCTGCAGTAGAGTCAATACAAATCTTTTGGTGGAAATGATGAATAATGCCACTGTACATTCAGATTCCAAAGAAACAGCAATCAGAAAGTATTGTTCCATAAATAATGTATTACATGCTTTTCAGGAGAAAATCCATGGTGCTGTTATTTCTTCTTTATCCCATCAAAGCAATGAAGGACCCTTGGACAGTGACTGTTTCAAGTTCCCACAGGGCATTCAGCTGCATGTTAAAAGTTGAGGTCTTGAGGATGCTTTTTTTGGTCACATTTTAGCAGTCATGCTTATGGAAGTAAGAAATGAAAGATTTCCCTTCAAAATGTAATTCTATTGAATTGCAAGCATTTTGCTCTAGATAAACTAAGTTTAACAAGCATTTAGTAGATTAAATACAGATTCCCATGATTCCTTTGTGTGAATTCATGATTATTATATTCCTGGTCCAGAGAACAGACCAATCCCAACATTTGGATAGTTCCAATATTGAGAAAATAAGTTTTACTAGTCCCGGAATAGCACATGCTGAGATTAAAAACAAACAAACAAAAAAATCTTAATAACTCCTAATCCCAGTCCTCATATGCCTATAAAAAAGATTCCTACTTCAAAGGAAAAAAAACAAACACCCCCAAAAAACCCTAAAAATTGTTATATACTTAAGCAGAAGGTAATTAGTCCAAGGAATCTCAAATCTGACTGCTCATACATCATCCACTGTGTTTCTGTTAACTGTAAAATGTTTTGCAGGCACATCATAAACACAAAAATATCTTTGGGTAACTGCAAAAATGTAGAATTTCAGAGAGATGTGGGTGGACATGTAAAGGTGTCTCTTGAGAGTTTGAGACATGTAATATCATGATTTGGATACTTTAAGGGAAGAAGTGGAATCTCTGCAGTATTCAGTGGTACAGGTCAGTGTCTCTTATGCTGAGGAAAATTCTTTATAACAGTTTTTGAGAAATGAGGTCCAAGTATCATGAATTGTACTGTGTGATTTTTTTTTTGATCAGTTGATTTTATAGGTGATTATGGAACAATCTGAATTGTAAATTTATCTCACACAAGATTAACAGAACATGTTTGAATGTCAAATAAGTGATGGGAAAAAAGGGTTCCAAAGGGAGCAATTACACTCTGAAAGCACTTGTGGTGTATAAATTCTAAGTCTCTCTTTGATTTTGGCCTTCGGTGAACTCCTTTCTTCTTGTTTACCTATTTAAGCCTTTATAGCTAGCTTCTTTCTGCATGAATACAAAGAGAGTCATGCTTTTCATGTGGTCAGAATTAGCTACTCATATGATGGATGTTCACATTTGTGACTGTAACTGCACATTCTGTCTTGTGTAGTTTCAGTGCATGGAAATAACCATGTGATCACACAAACAATAGACTTGTACAACCAATGACACAGCAGCAACTAATGACAACACCAGCAGAGATAAAACTGAGAGAATAATACAGCAGTGACACAAGGGGGATGGCAAAGGTCTTGTCTAACCCAGTAACCTGCTTCCAAATGACCACAAGCAAATAACTGGAGACAGACATAATAGATGTAATGTTCCAGTGTGGTTTTTTGCCAAACCCTTCTGTCTTTCATAATTTGCACCCCAGTGTCTTCCTGAGCCTGAGAAACTTTTCATGTATTTAATAATCTTTGACAGAATTTTATCTATTAGTTTTTCTCTTCTTACCTTGAACTCCAATAGGCCATTTCTGTCTGTAGTATTCTGCAACAAGCATTGCTGATTAACTACATGAAAATTATGTGTTTGAACCTGCCTCCTGATAGCTCTGATGCCCTTCAGTTCCTCTATTTGAGGAAAGAGTGAACCCTCTCCATGACACTGATGTTTTCACATATGTCTATCAGATCTCTTGTTCACTTATTTTTTGAACTTAAGAGTCCTTGCCCACTTAATCTTTGCAAGTACAAAGGTCCATTTATAACTTTTATCATGTGTGTTGCTGTTGTTGAGAAATCAATAGAATCAGGGTCCATATTCCTTCAAAGACTCGAGCATACATTTTTCCTTATTCACTGTGACCAATCACAGAGCTTCAATAAGCCTATAAACAGGTTCTGAAGACAAAGAGAAAACTATGATGATGAGTACTATCAGAACTTAAGCCAATCAATTGTTTTTCTTCAGGATGAGTAGAAAGGCATGAAAGGAATGAATAGAAGGGCCAAAGTCTTGAAGAGATTAACACACTTACCCTTAACTCTAACATTTAAAAAGCATTATGACCCTACTGCTGGTGACTGGCTTTTATGGGCTTATGTTCCCCCTGCACTTCTCTTCAGTGTTTGACCTTGGGGTTTTCTGGAACAAGACAACTTTCTGTTTCAACTACTTCAACTCAAATTCTGCTTTCATTTCCAGCCATGCACACAGCTCATGGAGACAATATGACCCCCTGAATCCTAGAAAGGAACAGTTGTGGACTAAATTACTAGCCAACCTGACATCATCTTGCCTACCTTGCTTTGGTACCTGACTTATCTCAGTAAACTGGTTTCTTTTGTGAGTTCATTTGCTGCTTCACCACAAGCACATGAGATGTCTTATTTCTCCGCATTTGCCCTTAGCCATTTATGCCTTTTAATATTGTGTTATAAGCTAATTTTTATTTGTGTTTTCCAAAAATCCTAAGTACTTTCAAGTTGCCTTTTGTAGCCACATCAGCACCTCCACCAGCCACAGCAGCTGGATCATTCAGGTAGAAGTCTGTTTTCTTTGATATAGAATCACAGAGTGCTTTGGGTTGGAAGGGACATCAAAGCCCATCCAGTGTCACCCCCTACCCTGGGCAGGGACACCTTCAACTGTCCCAGGTTACTCCAAGCCCTGGCCAACCTGGCCTTGGACACTCCCAGGGATGGGGCAGCCACAGCTCACCCTCACAGGGAACAATTCCTTCCTGATAACTAAATCTA
>JAOXXN010000463.1:119755-156096 GCA_026770055.1 Myrmophylax atrothorax | reverse complement strand
GCACAAGGCTGAGACAAAATCAGAAATGGAAAAAAAACCACAAAGTCAGTGTTGGATCAATAGTGTCAATTTGTGTTTCTAATCTTTCTAGATTTATTTTTTAGATGTTTCCTAAAACAACACTAAATTTTGGAGGCAAGGGCAAATCATTTGGTTTCATTTAGAAACCCTTGGTTTAACAAAGTCAAAAACTTTTGGAGTGTTTCCTGAAACATACAAAGACATAGAAAATACTGAGAAAAAAAACCTGGTGAAAGCACAAAGGTAGAGAAAATGTAGAAAATAATCCTGACTTTCTCTAGATTCCAGAAAAACTCAGTGTCTCAGTGAGAATGTACTTCCTACAGTGGGGAAAAGATTCAGAAGGGTTCTGTTTGCATGTGCCATGTATAAAGTCAAGAAAGTTCACAGTATATTACAACAATATTGAATGCTAGTTAATTGAAGCTCCCACGACTTTACATAGAAGACACAGCACCACAGAAAACTAATTCTTTTTTTTTTGATTCTGAGTCCAAACAGATTAGAACTAGAGCCCAGAGCAAGAGGGGTTTTTTATGATTAATTAATGATGGGCTAATTTGCTTTAGGCCACAGTGTTTTCCAGCCACTCATTAATCTCAGAAAATGCCACAGGCTACAGTTGTTACTGTTTAATTAAAAAGTATGTCACAGTTGCAAAGCTATAGAAAGCTGTAAATATTATTCTTGCCAAGTATTTACATATCCAAGATAATCTGTAGTCAAAAGGAGGAGTGCAAGAAAAAGTCAGAGCCAAGCACCAGATGCTGTAGGCTGAGGTAACCTATTTTTTGTCACTGTGATAAGACAGTTCTGAATTTATACATTTTTGCAGCCTCTACACAACAGTTTTTCATCTCTGTGGCTGATTCTTTATGATTATATGAGCCTCAAGTAAAGCCAAAAGAAAGACTTCTGTTACCTTTTATGAGAGATTGGGGTTTTTCCAGACAACCATGAAGTTAAGACACAATTTACCCTCTAAACTTCAAGAAAAAAAGATGTCAGAATATCAAAGAAGTATTTTAAAAAGATTTCTGCAACATTTACAACTTTTAAAATCTTCTGGATTAATAGAAGCTGATGCAGTCCTGAAACTAGAAAGTTGCACATTGACGATCTTCATTAGAAAAACACAAACATACACTTAAAATATACAGATTGTTTACCTTATAGAGCTGCAATAAAATCCTTGTGGGGTTTTTTTGTTGTTTTGAGGGGTTTTTTGAATAGCATAAATAAAATGATGTGAGATTGCAACAATTTGAAAGCTGAAGTGACAAACTCTTTCTTATGAGACTGGAGAGTTTCTTACATTAAACTGTTCCTATATGAAAAAATATGACAGTTCTAAGTCACAGTTGCTAAAAATTAATTCACTCAGAAATAAAATTAAAACTTGAAAAATATTTATGGTTTATTTCACACTTCTTTTAGGATTAAAAACTCCAAGAAAAATTTGATTGGGTTCTATGATTTATTTTCATTTTAGAAATCTCCATGATAGTAAAAATATTAAGATAAAAGCTATTGAAAAAGAAATTATTTTGTATAAAAATGTAAAAAAACCCACTAAAATTTGTATAACATTATATAAATTATGTTTTCTAAAATAATAAGTGCATACAGCCTGGCGCTCCATCATGAAAGCCGCTATCACCACTTTAAGGATCATCTGTCCTGAAGCTTTTTTTTGTGACTGCAGAACTTAAGGTCTTGCAGCAACCTTTTCAGAAATGACATCCTTCTCCTGAAATTAATTTGAGTGATCAGAAGTCATTGTAAGATGATAATTCTAAAGATCTGATCAGGACGGTGCATGTAGGAGCTGTACTTGCTTCTCTGGGGCCACAGGGACACAGTTTTGCCAGGAGGAACTGTGGAGGAACTAAAAGAAGACTAGTGTTTCAGTAGTGAATTCCTCCCTTGAAAAGAGATCAAGACACTTTGCTAAGGGTCCCTTAGTTTGCACTTGAATGGACCATGATGTACAAGTGTTTTACTGCTGTAAAATCTACAGCTACTCACACAACAAAGGCAAGTTGGAAAGGTCTTTACGGAAAAGATTTCCAATTAAAAAAGCTCTATACTATTCTGATAAAAAAAAAAAAAGAAAAGAAAAAAATGGCATTCTTTGTCTTCTTCAGCCACAGTGAGAATTACCATGGTGTGGTGTCATGGTTTCAACCAGGATGGCAACTCAGCCTTGGTGGGATGGGGCAGAGAATTAGAAGAGGAAATCTAATCAAACTGTCCTTGTCTCAACCCCCGGGTTTAAGAGGTAAAGCAAAAGCCACATGATGGCTTTTCTAGAGTGACTCCAGCTTAGTTTTGATGAATTGGGTGAGAAGGTGTTACTTTTGGTAATTTACAGCTGTTGCTTTCTGTCTGAAAGGAATGCTATGGCTCTCAAAGGTTTCCTTGGCTTGGATGCAGTGCAACAAGAACAGACATTTTGCAGTGTGTAGAGTAATGGCATTTCCATAAGCAGTGGAAAAATTGCATAGCTAATCTTCACACTCAGGTTCTTTTTAACAACTTTAACATAAAATTAGCCAGATTAATACACTGTTAAAGTCTTTTTTTAACCACTCTCTCTATTTTGTATCATTCTTATTGAGACATAGAGCAAATAGCATCACACGCTTCCAGAGCTACTTGTGGATTAATTAAATAAGTCCTTCTTAACTCACTCAGGGGCATCTTTGCATCTCACTCTTGAAGGTTTTCCTGAAGCTCAGGAACATAGTTTGAAGACAGAGTACTTTGTCTTTTTGTATACTGTGATTTCCTTTTGTTGTTTTAGTTTTTTGAGGCTTTTTTTTTCTTTAAACCTCCTCTTGCACTGATTACTTGTCTAGTGATCTCCAGCACTTCATTTCTTATGTTTTTCTGCAGTGACTTTTCCTTATCTCTGGGTTTTTTTGTCATTGTTTACTTTGGTCAGGTTGCTGCATCCTTATCTTCAGCAAACCATTTTCCCTTTAATCTCCTTTGATCTTTCTCTTCTGTATATTGGGCTGTCATTTTCTGTGCTTTTTCCCTTCTGTTTGTGTGTATGTCTGTGTGCTGGTGACTAGCTTATGATATTTTCTGATCCCTATGAAGAGATTTCCTTTGTGCTCTTTGTTTTATTTTTAATGTTTCTGTGGTTATTTTTGCTCTACTGTTTTTCAGTAGAAACCTTTTATTTACTTCTTGCCAAATCTTAGCACTATTTTTATTTTTTTCCTTTTGGGTAATCTCATTGCATTTTATATATTCCTTTTCTATGTGCTTTTGTGTGTTGATTTCTTTATTTGAATATTCTGAGAGACTAACTTCACTTCTGATTCTGTTCTTAAGGTAACAATACATATATATGTAGAAACTCATATAATTTTCACTGTACTTCATAAACTGCATTAAACACCTTGTGCCCAACTGTTCACTTTTATTTTTAGGCTTAACTTTACTTTGGAAGATAATTTCACAAACTAATGTGCTACAGAGAAGAGCAACACATATTTATTTTTCTGGAAACTCACCTGATTTCAAGGCTCATTTCTGCTGCATGTGACAGTAAACAAGATGCTCATGTAACACACATTTAGTTCAAGGCTCCTGTGCACTGAAGGGGTGTCATAAGTGGTTACTGAATAAATGAAACCCATATTTAGTGTGTCTCAGCCTTGATCTAAACATCTTACCAGCAACAAGTGATGACATAGAAAGCACTGACTGACTTCCCCTTTCTCTGATGAAATTACCAGTAAACAGGTGAACACTTTGTTTTGAGGAAATACAGAATATCACCATTTGAAATGGACTTCAGCTGGCTACTTAGCTTAGTGCACAAGACCTACATGTCTTGGAGTAAAATTGATGGTAACATGTCCATATGGATGCTGCCTCGATCACGTGCAGAACCAGATTTTATTTTCTGCTTGCAGATTTTTAGATACTTTTAAAAAGCCCTGCAAGGAAACCTGTTCTGCTTTTCAGGATTACATCCCAGAAATCTTTTTAAGGAGGAGGAGAAGGATGGATGCATACCTACAGAACCAAGTGCATTTATTTCCTCTTCTCAGGGGCTATCTTTGCATCTAGTGCCTGAATTAAAGAGTAAGTGAAGCATATAATCACCCCTTGAAACTGAAGTTTGAACTGTCCTTTGCCAGGGGAATGTGTTAAAAACCATCTCACAAGCTCCTGCTCCCTCTGGTCCCTCTTTGCCCTTTGCCATCAAATTAGAAACTTCATCAGGCTTTGATTTTTCTTTTATTCTTCCATCCTCACCCTCAGACTGTTACAGCACAGACTCACAGCCTGGTGCTTTGCAGTATCCTGAGAGCAAGAGATATGGTTTCAATAACCTATTGATAGCAAGATAATTGTACCTGTCCAGTAAGTCAGGGGTTGAAACCTCTGCAAAGATAGCAACATTTTCCTATTGCACTTTGGAAGGGAAAAGGAAAATTGTTAGCTACTATCTTCCTTTGCAGTGAACAAACTGCTAAAATAGCTCCACATCATGTTCCACTGGACCTGGCGGAGGGGGAAGAAATAAATTCTTCCTTCGTCCACGCAGTTCACCATATTCTCTATAAATAATGCAGACAGATCCGATCAAGGTCTTTCAAGTGAGTCACAGAAAGGATCCTCCTCACCATGGATTTTGATAGTGAGTAGAAATAAAGAAGGTACTAAACTAAGCAAAGCTAGAAAGGCTATCTCTGGGAAAGCACTGAAATGACAATACACTGGAAAGCACATACATTTTGGGGAGTGGGGGACAAGCCTGCCTTTTCTATATCCACTGTCTCTCTTTTTCCACAGTTTATCCTGTTCCTTGCTTTTCCTGCTACCAACATATACAACTGCTCAGTTTTATCTGTCGCTTAATAATCCTTTATATTTTCATTTTTTTTCCTGTCAATAGCAAAATACCCAACTGTGTTGTCAATTGCAAATTAGATGTTTTGCCTTTCTACAGAAATTGTACTCATCAGAGATCATTGAATTTGATGCACTGAAATCTGATCTTGATACAAATAACCTGCATAAAGAAAATTTTGGTATTCACAAGTCAACAGTGTAACAAGAGTGTGGGTTGGGTTTTTTTGGTTTGTTTTTTTTTGCATCACAACTGGCTGACAATTATTTTGATTCATTTAAAAATCAGCCTGCCTGGGAGCTATGAGGGGTTTGTTTAGGTAAAATCCTACCTCTTTTTTTTGTGGGTGTATCAGCATGGTATTACTGCTGATACAAACCTCTTGATAATTGCTACTGCAAAGCCCCACGCCTGTTTTGGAAAGTTTGAGAAACAGCTTTTTGTGAGCAGCTCATTGGCCCACCCTGAACCTTTCATTATTATAGTAAGAATTCTTTTTCCAGTTCCCAGATTGTTTTGAAACACAAACCAGTTTACACACTGTTGGATTTCAGTTGTGCCAGTTACTTCCATGATGGTTAATAGTGTCTTACTGCAAATCTGGTAATGAGGTCTACAGAACTCTGAGTTCCCCACAGGTTGAGCAAAATTGCATACATTAAGGACTGTGCAGGTTTTTGCTGGGGTAAAGTGGGAATTTTACCACTGAATTTAGTGCATGGAATATTAGGTGGTTCTGACTCACCATACCAAAACCATAAAAGCAGAAACCTAAGTATATTAGAATAGACTGATTTTATTTGCAAAAATGCATTTGGTAACAAGGAGCAATCATGGAGGTACAGGGGGAAAATGTTAAAGGTCAGACTAACAGCAGATTTACACCTGCACTTCCCTAACCCACCTCTAGAATGTTCAAAAGCGTTCCCATGTGTTTCACTCAGAAAATCATCATCAGGCTGGAAGATTAGATATTTCTGAACAAATATTAGCTTTATTGGTTTCAGATTGAGAGCAAAAGAAAACAAGAAGAACCAACATTGTGTGGGGATACCTGTGTTTGAGCTAAAAGACTAATAGGGCAAGAAGATGCCGCTTTAAAATACACATTTTGAATACATGAATTCTAAGGAACATCATTGCTGTACAAAGCCACATCAATGTTTAAATTAAAATACTAGGTCCTGAGGAAAGAAGAATAGGAATAAAAGTAGGATCCAATACAATTTCACATTCCATTTGAGGTTGTTTGTTGCAGCAGTTCTGACTCTACAGGCAAAACATTCATATTCCCAGTGGATCTCAGAAGCTTGAAATGATTTTTACTTTAAATATGTGACTCCATTGATACATCTTCAGGGAAAAGTCTGGGTAATTGTCCTTTCCAACCAATTCCTTCTTGCTCATGTATGAGTGATGAAAGTGGAGGGCTCTGTGAAGGGGGGGTAAATGGCAGAAAATACGGAGTTAGACATACAGGAAAAACAGCCAAAAAAAAAAATTGTCCTTTTGAAAGAATTGTGTGCCAGCATCAGAGATAGGAAAAGATGAGGAGGAAAAACAAACCCGCAACCTTTTAGCACACTTGAGCTTTTGAAGGATTTGCAGGGGTCTCTTTGCAATGGGGCCTGAAAGTGTTGAAGAGTAAACTTGAATCCAGTCTGCGCCAAAGAAAAGTACAAAAAAATATTCTGGCAAATATTGTAACTTCGGTTATCTCTGTAAGCAGAGAGGGAGGGGAGAAGGATGCTGTTGATTATTAAAACTCCACAAAGTTCAAAAGGTCTACAGCTGCCATCAAACTCTGCAGGCAGGAGGCACATTTATTTACATAAAAGTCAGACCATACGTTAGACAGTGCATGCTTAGAAGCAGACAGATGAAATGGAGTCACAACTCCAAATGAATATTAATCCATTACTATGGCTAATTTTAACAGCTTGAAAGTCAACAAACACATTTATCTTAGGTCCGAAAGGAATAGATGTGCTTTTGAAGTGAGTGATGAAATTATTGCAGGAAATAAAAAGCTAACTGTTGTACCAAGTGTAAGGAAAATGAAGCAGTGGCTTGTCAGGTATCCAAAGAGAAATGAATGCAGATAAATTATAATTAAATTTCAGCATTACAACAATTTTTTTTGCTTCAAAGCTATGCATTACACCTCATTTATCTTCACTCATTTACTGTTCTTGATGGTCAAAATTTGCTTTTGCTAGCTATGACTTTCTTAATGGTATGAAGATATTTGGGGTTTGGTTTGGGTTTTTTTTTTTTCTCTGTGTGTCAAAGCACAGGCCACAAAAATGTTGTCCCTCACTTTAAGGTTTTAGTGCCTGAATGGCTGATGGAGATCACTAGGTAGTCAGCTAAGAAGCAAACAGGGATTCAGTTTCCTCTTCCACTCCTATTGAAGTAAATAGAAGATGAAAATGGCTCTTAAACCAGTTTTATAATAGCATGGTTGGACTTACTACTTTCCTCTTGCCTTTTGGCCAGTAAAGGAGAGACTGATCAAACCAATTGTCTTTTCAAATTTTTTCAAATTAATTTTAATATTTTTTGTCCTAAGTAGATTTTGAAAGAGAATTTAAATGTACATGAGAGTAGCTGGAAAAATGAGGGAGAAAACATTCCCCATTTGAAAAAGACAATACAGTAAAATGCATAAAATCATGAAAGAAAAACTATGGTGGGCACTTCAGAGGATCAGTCAGGAGAGAAGTTGGCAGAGCAGGGCTGAGGTCTGAAGGCAGTTTATGATCACCATTTACAACTGAGAGGAGATAAAACAGACTGAAGACTTCACGTTGAAGAACAGTTATTACGGCATGAGGTGGTGTGAAGTGTTGTAGCCTTAAACACCTTAAATTCCTTTAGCATAATAATGTATTCAAGAATTCAATAGAAAATTAAAAATATATATGAACTTCTTAGATATCATACATTTCCACATGTAAACATGGTTTCCATGAGCCACAAAAGCACTCTGGAGAGCCAGTGTATAAACTCTTTGTGACTAGTGTGATGACATCTTCCATGAACTATTTGAAAGATGAAAAGTGTTAAGGAGCAGAATGTATTTTAAATGTCTAATAAATTAATCCTAACTATGACTGCCATGATTTTTTTTCAATAAATGATAGAAAAGCCTTTAACCTGCTCAGTTAGAGAAATTTAACACCCACATTTGTACATTTTTAATGTTATCCTTAATCTGTTGGAAAAGTGTGGATCTCCTGCTAAAAATATGTGTGTATACTCTACATAACCATTTATGATACCTTCAGATCAACTTTTGCACAGATCTAAAGGTCACCTACATCCATGAGGTGGATATTTATTTAGAAATTTTTTAAGAAGTCCCTAAGGTAAGGTTTGCAGTACTTCAGTATCTACCACTTGGTTGACATCCTTTAAGGTAACTGAACACACTTCACCAGAAATCAATCCATTTATTATTTGGTTCACAACCTGGTGCGTTTTTAATGAACTCTCACTTCCCTTTCTGATTCAGAGTCCATCCTGCTCAGCCTCATCCAACCCCTCAGGTCTCTGCCCACCCACACAGGCAGACCATGAGCTTCAGGAGATTATTCTTATGTTAAAAAGGGCAGAAAGATACAAATCATCTTTCTTTTTAGCTCTTGGTCTTGCTAGTTCCTTCTCCCTCCACTTCCTGAACTGAGCTTTGCCAAGGACACTGCTAACACACCACCTTTACTCCTTTACCTTTGAGCTCCCCACAGAGTGGCAATGTTTTCATAAAATATTTTGGTCTCTCTCATCTGACCCTGTGTACTTCACATTCCTGATAAACCCCCTCTGTTCTCACACACTGACTCCCAGCCCCTGGAATGAACTGCCAGACCCTGAGGAAAATGTGTTTTCATTATTTCTCCATAACTCCCATTTTTCCAGTAATGCAACATCAAAATGACGAATAATTTTTCAAAACTAGCTGTCACCTTTCAGGACACAGCCACCAAAGTGAGCTGACACTATTTCTCAACTTTGCTTGAACTTAAATTTCTCCTGCTTGTTACAGGGAGTTACATCAGCTTTGTTCATTTTAAGAGTTCCTCAGGGTCAGCAGCAGCTCAGAAACAGATTTCACCTGAAAAAAAAAATAGATGTGCATTCTTTCTAGTGATTATTTCTCTTTTTAGAACAGCTTTTTAATGTTGTGGATGAAAAGACTGGTGAAAAACAGGTTTTGATTAAAAACAAAAATGCCAGCTTTATCACAAGTCAAGCTGATCAACCAAGTAGTCATGTATTTTTGTTTTCTTTGTCAAACTAAAGTATAATATTATAACAACTATCATCATATTTTGTTACTCATTTTGAGGGGATGCCCTGGATGCCCAGCTGCCAGGTTAGTCCCATCAAGCCAGGTGCAGCACGGGCATGGATTGGACATGCCTGAAAACATACTCCCCCCGGCTTAAGATGACGTGATTACCCATTGTGGAAATAAATCTGACATGTCACAACCAGAGGAAATCCAGACACTGAACACTATAGGTAGAAACCAAACTTCTTGTTGGGAATATTGTTTTAGAGAAGCACAAGGAGCTACCCAAGTAAAGAAGGTGCTGAAACTGGAGCCAGAGAATCTTGGAATCGTGAAACTGTTGAGTCAGGGAATCACAAGAGTCATAGAATACATGGAATTAGTGCATCTCAGAATCATGGAATCATTGGATGACAGAATTTTAGAATCTTGGAATCACAGACTCAAGGGATCATAGAGTCACAGAATCATGGAATCATAAAATGAGCAATCATAGAATCTAAGAATCATGGAATCAGAATCATGGTATCAGAATCATGGCACATATAGTCGAGTATCAAGGAAACATATAGGCAAGAATCATAGAATCATGGCATCATTGAATCATAGAATCAGGTAATTTTAGAGTCATAGAATCACAGAATAAAAGAATCATTGCATCACAAAGTCATGGAATCATATAGCCACAAAATCATTGAATAATCAAATTACAGAGTCAGGGAATCATAGAGTCATAAAGGCATCAAAACATGGAATCGTTGCCTCATAGACAAATGGAATCCTGGAATCACTGTATTATAGAAACATGGAATCATAGAATCACATTATTATAGAATCATGGAAAAAGAATCATGGAATGAGGGAATCATAGAGTCACAGAATCATGGATTCATTGCAACATATGGATATGGATTCATTGAATCATTGCCTCATAGAGTCATGGTATCACAGAATTATGGAACCATTGAGTCATACACTCAGGGAATCACAGAATCAAGCAATCATAGAAGCATGGCATCAAGGAATCATGGAATCATATTTCATAAAATCAGGGAATCATAGAACTCAGAAACTGTCTGATTTAGATGTGCAACTTCTCTTCTCACAAAGGTGTTTGCTTTTTTAAGAGTTCATGTATTTACATCTGTCATCCAAAGCTTAAAAAATTCTAAAACTCCCATATTTTTATGGAATTGTCTCCGCCGACTTTTGAGAGAAATGCAGATATTTGTTATAGTAATATTGCATGTGCTCTTTTAGAAGAACCAGAATATCACTAATTGACACTGAATTTTCAAACATGCCTTTTCACTCTGCACCAGAGTAAAACATGTCTTTTTTTTTTTCTTTTCATTTTTCATTTGTTAGGAATTTCTAATGGCATCACAAGTCAAACAGCTAGACTCTATTTTTTTGGCAGGGGGAGGATTTTGGAATTTTCTAGAACAATGTGAATAAGGGGAAAGAGTTGAGAATCGACCTAGAAGAGATAATACGGAGAATGACACCACACTGCCAGCACTCAAGTGCAAGGTGGTGACAGAACAGCATGAGGAAGATATAAGAGGAAAAAAAAATAGAAGGGAGGAAATTTAGGAAGTTAATGTCTTGGATATCCTCTTACTGTCATTTAACACAAGACCTCTTTACACTAATTCCTGTTAATTAATTTCTACTGACTTCAAGGGGCTTGCATTTTTTTGGTTGTGTTTTTGTTTGGGTTTTTTTTGTTCCTCGTTCAGGTATCAGCATCTTTGTTCTTATACATTGCTAAATTAAGCAGCAACACATCATGGAATTATCTACTCATTGCACATATATCCTAAACAAATAAGCACTTTTAACACGGCAAGCCCCAAGACATACTCTTCCCTGCTCCATTTAGTTAGGGAAATCTGGGGTGGGATTCAGTTAATCAGAGTCAGCTTTGATCTGTCCCTTTGTGAGTCTGAAACTAGAGCTTTATTTCAGCTCTTGCATTTACAGTCCATGTTGTGCTGACATCTCTTTCAGCTCCTGACCAGTCCATCCAAGTCCCATCTCATTTTCAACACCCTCAAGAGGAAAAGTTCTCTGCCCATCAATATTTGGGGCTCCCCAGCTCCTCAGGTACCACTGCCTATCGATGCTGCCTGTGAGTCAAATGATTCTTCCTCTTAATGGCACATTTCTGGATGTTGAATTAGCTTCAAATCCCTACTTTAGACATAAAGCAATGTTTTATTTTTATGTTCTTTAAGTCATGATTTCAAGTTCCAAGTGGAACTAAATTACTTTCCTTCCAGTAAATTTCAGACTAAGTAGTACTTGTTTTCATCCTAGTACTCAGCAATTGTATACAGTAAAACAAACAAGACCACATCCTACAGCTTTCCACTAAACTTATGCATTTTTACCAGTGGGAAAAATTATGTGCTCAGAGTTTATCATAACTTTCATAAAACCGTGTCATTTAATTGTACTCAGCCATAAACAACAGTTGAATCCACTGTAACAATTAAAACCACAAAAATAGCTTAACCTAATTCAGTATTTTCAATGTATAAACACAGAAATACCTCTCAAGCAATAGTTCAGTGGGGGGATATGTAAATGTGTAGGAATTAAAAATCTGAAAAATAAAGAAAACACAGATTCTGGAAACTGTGTATTATCCCACATTTCTTTTAAAAAATTAGTTGGACAAGAATGTACAATGTTACTGTACTTTGTCACAGTGTTGTTTAAATTTTATTTTTATGAAGTTCAGGTGCTTGTTTTCCATACTTCCCCCCCCCCACCCCTTTTACACTATCACAAAAATTATGTAGCATTAAGGGAAATCCAGGAGTCTAGAAAGAGAATTGTGCCATTAACCTCAAACTTTCATCTACTTACAGTGAGAATAAAATTTAGTAATACCAGGTGAATAGGAACTCTGATTTATTCTCAAGGTGAACATCATGCACTAGAATATGTTGTCAGAAATGGAGGTTTTTATGGCAGCCATATATGTTAAGTTCATGATGTAAAAAACAGTGTTTCATGGTAAAGCGACCAGAGGAACAGAGGAAATGCAACTTCAGAAAAAATGGTTCAGTTTTCATTTTATTGCTTGATAAAACAGATCTAGATATTCTATTTATACCCAATTGGAAAGCATAGAAAACCATATTAATCTTAAGAAAAACAAGCATATAATTGAAGTTTCATTAGCAGACACTTCAATTTCTTCTCTCTTTCCTACCTTCCAGTTTTGTTCTGTACATGGTGCAAATCAAATGGGAATATTCTTCCTGCAAAGTCTATAATGTCATCGCCATTGTAAACCAGCTATTACTTGAAATGTAATTTCAGTCACTCTACTGCCTTTTTAACTACAAAAAAAAAAAAAAAAAGAAATATATATACATACATATATATATTAGCCCTTCTAGACTCTGATTCTTCAAAAGTCTTGTTTCACTTCAAGCAATAACAATACTTAAGAACTATTCTATATCACTTCCACCAGTTTAGGGAGTTTTGGTTTAGCATTTACTGGCCTGTTTATACCTTCACATTATCCATGTACTTAAATGAATAGATAGTGCAGTTGTCTCAGAGTCTATGTGTTTCCTCCATCTCTGTGTAACTCCTACTACAAGAATTCATGAAAATTGAGATACAAAGCTACCAGAGTCCTTAATTAGACAAACTGAGGCTTCAAAAACTACCAACTATTCCCCATTTCAGATCCTTTTATTTCCAGGGGGAAATTATCTTGGATGATTCTCATGAATTTCCATGGAGTTTGGGGAAAACTGGACTGTGTGGTGGCCAGCAACTTGGACCCTCAGTATTCACCCAGAATATGTAATGGCATGTGGCTTTCCGTGCCTGAGATCCCCCAACTCCTACACTGACACTCACAGTGTGTCTATATATATAAGTATTCAAGGATTGAGTTCATGATTGTCTCTCTACAGATTCACGATTGCTCAGTTAAAGTTTCTGGGACACAAACAATTCTTGCCACAAATTTCTAGGTCACAAAACCTGTTTGGGGGATCCATAATCAAAATGTCTTGTAATTCAACCAGAGGAAATAACTTAAAAATAAAATTAAATAGTCTCAGGTTTGTTGTTGGGTTTTTTGTTTGTTTGGCTTGGTTTGGTTTTTTGTGAAAGTCTCAGGTTTGTTTTGGGGGGTTTTGTTTGTTTTTGGTTTGTTTTGGTTTGTTTTTTGTGAAAAACAGACATTTCTGTACAATATTATGTTACATCTAATGCAAGGTAATTTATCTATGTGTGACATGTCCTTTTTAGTACATAATGGAAGTGATTTTGAAGCAATAAAGAAAATAAAATGCCCTGCAAAGAAATCATATCTTAATCATACCCTTTTTGTTTCATATTTTTGCCTAAGTTTGGTTTTTCTCTCAAAAATCAAATCAAATTTGAATAACAATAGAACCCTGCATTTGAATCACAAACATTCCCCCATTAAACTTCTTGAAGTTGTGCATCAAAGATGTAATTAACTCTAAGATATTTCATGAAATTATTTTTCAATTTCTTGATGAAGTGGAAGATGGACACTGTCTTGTTACAATATCTGACATATTTTCTAACATTCACAGCAGATTTAAAACCTCACAAAGGAGGAATTTTATAGTGATAGTTCAAAGCATTCACAGTTCACCTCAAGGATAACAACAGGCAGTTTTCAGACAGGTAACAGTCAATAGTAAAGAGTTAACACACATGAAACAATAGCTTCTTACTTGTAGACTAGAAAAATATATTCAGTACCTTGAACGGAATCTCTAGTGGAATATTTATGCAGGGAAACTTTGTTATTATAATAAAAATCTGGGAAATCTAGTGGATTCACATATGTGGGAAGAGCAAAAAGTAGGCAAGTCCTAAAAACTAACAAGAAGTATCATTGTCAAAGTGTTCAGGTTTAGTGTCATGGGAGTGAGAAAATTATACCTGTGTGTCCTATTGGCATAAATAAACAGGTGATGGATTAGGACTATGGCCTTTTGGATCCAAGGAGTTTTAGGGAGTTTTGAATTTACCAGAATTTTATCATTAGCAGAAGGCAGCATTTCCAGATTCGGTGCAGTGACATCTGTGAAGCTGAGGACAAAGCTCAGAGGATAATCAGCACATACAGAGAGGTGGGAATCCACCTCTCAAACCTCAGGCCTGGAATTCAGAGGGAAAAAAATGTAATTTACCACCTGTGCCTGTTGTTGACTAAACAAACAAAAGACATAAACAGTAGGGCAAATTCCAGCTCAAAATGTCAGGAAGGGCACAGAAGAAATAGAGTTGGCAAATGAATTAGAGGCTGAACCAAAGAACATTAGAAAAAAAAATAAGTAGCAAAAAACAGATCCTTGTTATGAAACATACTTTAGTAGTTCTGGTGTTTGCAGATCATGAAATGTTTACATAAATAGCAGCAACAAACAAAATCATGAACATATTGCCTTCTGCAAGGAGTGAGGAAAAATGGTAATCAAAACAAAAAGAAAAAATTCAGAAAAAACACCACAAGAGAACAACATTTTTGGCAGACGAGTTTGAAGTAGATGTTAGACTTCAAAAGTAGAATATTAGCTCCTGCTGTAGCATTTCAGTGAATCATTCTGATTCAGTAGAGTTATGTAATTGTACAAGCATTCTCTACTTGTAAAAGTGTCTGATATTGTACCTGATGACATTTCTCTAACAACTACAATTTCATTTAAGAGTTTGAACAATACTCTTCAGTTTGTTTGTTTGTTTTGTGGGGATGGTCAGGAATGAAAATAAACTCAAAACTCATAATCAAAATATCGCCTTGTTATGTAGAGCAGTAGTACAAAGGGAAAAATGGTTTAGGTTTGCATATTAATGCTTTTCCATTTTCTTTCTATTGGAAAACTGAGAAAGGGGTGATTCAAAGATGTTCCTCTTTTCCTACTGCAGTTGTGAGTCATCATCTCTCTGTCCTGGTGTCCAAGCTCATCCATTAACAGATACCAAAGGAGTGCAAGAGTCTCAGGCACAATCGGAATCAGAAAAACATCCAGTTCTTCAGATTCTTGACATGATTTTACTAACAATATGGTAAATCTGAAGTATATTAATATTGTCTACTGCCTTCTGCTATTGAATTCACCATAAAATTTTAAAAACATCCTTTCTGAAAAAATTTCCTCTCCAAGTCAAACCTCTTAGAATAATCACGTGGGTATTGTGGGATTCTTAAAACAGACAGCAAAAGGGGTTTTATTTATCTAGGCATAGGAAATAAAATTATACATACCACAGGTTCAAATACTAAAGGAAAAAAAGAAAAAGCACTAGTCAACACCAGAAAAGGGCTCATGTCCAAAAATTTATTCATATTTAAATTAAAATGTAAGCATTTTAAATACGATTTATCGTACATAAATACAAGCTTCTCCTTACAGATGCTAGGCATTTTTGTTCTTTTTCTCCAGTTTATGTTGAGATCTTTAACATGACATTTCAAGATTATTAGAAAACTAATCAAAATAATCCAGTCATTTCTGAAATAAAGGCTAGGAAATAAAATGCTGGTTTGCCTACTACATTGTAATAGCTGACCTTTAAGGTTTCCATGGAAGATCTCATTTATCTTGGATTACACCACAAAGAGCTTAATTTTCAATGTTCTTCTTTAGCAAAAGTGATTACCTTACTTGTGTGAAAATCACGGGGGTATGGGAAGACAGAATTAAAATGAAAGCAAGTTTATCACATAAAAAACCAGAATCTTGGGGAAAGACTAGAAACACAGCTATTAAAAAAATAAGTGAATAAAACCTGAAAAAGTCTAAAATAAGCAAATGGCCATTTTAAATGGACCTGAAAATAACTTCTTCCCAAACGCTGCTCAGGGTGTCTCAGAAACTGACTGGGATGATCAGCCCAACCCTAAATGTGCTTCACTTGAGGGGTCACCTTTCATGGCCAGCAAAGCTGAGCTTTACTCTACAATAGCTGAACTTTACTCTCCAAAAGCTCTTCAAAGAGGCCACTGGGTATCCCCTCATTTTGCAGGAGCCAGTTTTCAGAAGTTGGTGGTCAAATTAACTGAGGGTGCTGGGAAATAACACACATCTGGGGAATTTTCAGAATATTACCTCCATTTTCTGTCAAGGCTGATCTTGTTCTTCCCCCTCTCCACTTTCAGTGTTCATTATTTTTCCCCAAAGGGGATGGAGATATAAGCTTACACAATACATGATCAAAAAGAAAAAAAACCTTTTTCCACCCTTTTGACTTTGACTGAGGTAAAAAGTAAAAAACAAAAATGCAGGAAATGAGACAGGAACTTGAAAACCATTGTGTCATTTTTCTTGTTTTCTTGTTTATGTGATGTAAAAATTGTCAGCAGATAGATTTGATGCTACTGCTCACACTGAAAGTTTGCCAAAATCTATGTTTCAGAGAAGGCAGTGGTGTCTAGTTATAGGGATTCAGTTTTATTTTAGATTATGTAGCATTATCTTGCTTGAACTTCACCTTCTGCTCCTCAGTGGCATCGTTTGCCTGAGGCTTTCCCTCTGTTCTTTCCTGTGCGAGGTACCAAGATATTCCAGGGCAACCAAAAAGCTTAGGTACTTGGGTTTCTCCACTGAACTCTTTCTTAAATGTAAAATTTAAAAAATCATTGTTCACGCATCTGCAGAGTAAAAAAAAAATTAGAAATCCCTTCTACAAGTGGTGAAGGGTCAAATCATGTTTTCCTCTGCAAGCCTTTGTTGAACAGGCAGGTTTTAGGCAAAGACACTGGGGGTAGCAAAGAGCTGCTCTATGCATGCCTGAGAAAGCTGGTTGATTTGAATGCAAAGATAACAAACATTTATCTTGGTAAGTGGCATGGGACAGAATTAAGTGCTGTTGCATAACTACCTGTGAGAAAAAAGAGCATGTAGAGATGTTCCTTTATTTTTTTTCCTTTTAATTATAGGCTGTAGGTCATTAAATCTTCTTATCATGCTCCTACACATCCAATTCTTAATGTAACTTGAATGTAATTGCCTGTTTTACCAAACCAGATTGGAAGTTAGTCTTTCTTTAGCAAATTTTTATTGCAGGAGCAGAGGAACCAGACTATACAGTTTCAGGGTATAATTTGCATGCATTGTATCAGAAGCCACATTCAGTTTCCTGGGGAAAAACCAACACCAGAAATTGGACCCAGTCATTGCTACTGCTCTGTGTCACTTTGTATTTCTTCTCTGAATTTTGCCATGAGCACACATAAAGCAAAACCCATCATATGCTCTATACATAAACTCACAGTGCTGTTCCTTTTAAGCACTTTAACTATTGACACCATTCTGAAAGCAAGGAGGAAACATCCTAGGTCAAGAATGGATTTAATTTCCTGCATCAGATGAATGCTGACATCAGCTTTTGACAACAACATCAACAACAAAAAGAGTTCTGAATTTTCATCTTTGGGAGCAATAGATCATTAAGTGATAAGGCATGTGTATTGCTAGTAGGGAAGATTTCAGTCCACATAGTTCAGAATCTTCTGCATATGGCTTCTTTCAAATTATCCTAAAGTTATAAAAGGGCACTAATTCCATAATTTATTGTTCGAAATTCCCCTTCCCATTCCTAGCCTGGTTACAATACATAGTTACTTAGGCTAAAAAAGAAAGGGAAATTTTATCTCAGCTACTATCTCATTAAAAGAAGAAAAAATACTGCAACAAAGATGTTTAAGATACAACAGGAAGAATAAAAAAATAGATGGACAAGAAGGATATATATGCATATATATATACATATATATAAATATTCACATAGTCTGCAAGGTTCATAGTCTTTGGTCCACACATGATGATACTTAAGGGTGTAAGTCTGGAATACAAACAAGAATTGGGATGATACCACTGAAGATTGAGGATAAAGAGATGTAGTAAGAAAATTAGGCTGTACAGTGAACACATGAACTGCTCCAAAATCTAAAAGGGATGTTAAAAGGATGAAGAAAGAAAGCTAAGATTACAGCACAGTAACATTTGGATTAATCATAAAGACTATGGGGCAAGGGGCAGAAAATGAAGGAGAAACACTAAGAAACAACATGAGAGGATAAGAAAGGGAAAGAAAAATAGAGGTGCACTGACTGGAGAAAGGAGAAAAAGAATTGGTGGCACTAAAAAAAGCTAAGTATATTCAGGACCCTTTTATATGCTCTCACTACAATAAAGAGTAATTGTTAAAGTCTTTTTTATTTGGTTGTGTTGTTTTAAGTCAGAATAAGGAAAACAAAATCAAGGTATATGTGGTTAGATTTAAGTGCTTTCAAGTCAGAGCATCTCATAATACAATTTCTGAATTATTAATGGTTATATTAGAAGTAATGGGGAATTAATGAGAGCCTGGAGGATTGGAAAAAGACATAAATTTTATTTGTCTTCAAAAAGGGGTTAAAAAGAGGACAAACCGTCTTAATTTTAATACCCAGGAACATATCTGAACAAATTACTAAAAAATTGATATGTAAATTATTTGGGGATCAGAACCTGGATCTCTCCATAGCATGTTACCCAACCCAACTTCATCTCTTTCCTTGAAAAGGTCATTTAATCTATCATAAGAAGAACACAACAACTGTAATGTAATTTGAACTTTTTTGGAGATCCACATGAGATTTAAAGAGTATACTGCAAATAAACCCACTCTGAACGCATAGTTAATGAAGTTGAAAAATCTTACTGGAAAAAAACCCTCTTGTAAACATTAACAGTTCAACTTTGGAGAATTCTTCACAATTTAGGCAAATGCAAATTGTTTGGGAAGTTAAAAAAAGTGTCAATATAGTTTTCTATTAATACATTTATGAACATATAATTTTATTCCTTAACAGACTTTACACTTAAAATTCGGTTTGCAACTTATCTGTGTTTCATTTTATCTCCACACTTATAGTATGCATAATACACAATTAGAGTGTTTAAAGATAAAATCAAAATCCTTTCACTGGTTGCTCTAGAGAAAGTGTTACCTTTTTGCATTACCTCCTTCTGGCCTTCACTGAAGTAATCCTGGTGCAGCATACCTTAACTTCCATTATGCAGGGAAGTTTTGCAGTGGTGCAGATTCCCAGTAACTTTCGTCTCATCAGAGAAACCATATTTTCACTATTTTCTTGGGAGATTTTCCCTACTAATTCCTTAGATGCATTGAATTCCATTTATCCAAAACCTATAATCTGTATTTTACTGCAACCACAAGTACCTTCCCTGCGAGTAAATGAGTGCTTGCATTTTGTAATCACTCTCACACAAATTGCCTGCAGTATTCCTCATTCTCAATCAGATGTGATGCACCAGGAAGCTGTTCCTCAATTACATTCCCTCACCATCAGAAATACAGTTGTCTCCCTCTGGATGTATTGCCTAAGAGGTTTGAGTGTTGTTTTGCTTTCCAGTGGGCAGTTGATAATCCGATAGCTCCCAGGGCACATTCATTATTACTAATCTTGTTCTTGGACATTTCCAGTCACTGCTGAGGTGGCTCACAGTTTTTTTCCAAGAATGAAAACCTGCATCACCTTTTCTCTCTTGTGTTCCATCCTTCTCTTCATTGAAAGGGATTCAAAAAACTTGACTCTCATCCCTTTCAGATTAAATACAATTTATGTCTAAATTAGCAAGATACTCATTGCAACAAGAGCAGCTCTTGAGAGAAAAACAGCTCATTTCAAGATCTAGTGGGGTGGAATTAGGTGGTGTTTAACGTCCCTTCTAAGCCAATCCATTCTGTAATTCTTTTTTTCTTGTTCTTTATTCTAATAATTCTGCTATTTCTATATTAATTATGTTACTTTTTTTCTAATAAACGTATTTCCTTTTTCATCAGTAAACACTTTAACTTTGAGGTTAAACACTTCAGTATCTTAGGAAATCCTTCTTAAAAAAAGGGACATGAAGCAACAGCATCAATGCCTTTTCTATATGGAACTATTTTTTTTCTTTTACATACCGAAATAATATTTTTATGCCAAATTTCATTTCATTTCTTTCTTTTTTTAGCCCTGCTAAATTAGCAGTTGACAAATGGGAATTAAAAAGCTGTATCCTTTAGGCCATCACTAATGTTCATGATGATGGACCTTTGATTCTTTCCTGAGAAAGGCAAGCTCATGAGCATAAAGCTTCAACCTTCCATTCTAGTATTTAGTTTGAATGTTAACATCAGTAAGATCTCACAGATGCTAAGAGTAAACAACTGTTTATAAATAGATTTTTTTTTCCTCCATTAGTTTGCTCAGCTTTAGCAACATCAGAATAGAATTGAGCGGAGATTTTCATTTGCAGAGGCTGCAGAGGTGTCAAAATATTCATACATCATGGTAAGCCATTTTTGGTCTGGCATGAGGACTATTCCCAGTAATAAAAAGTCAGATTTTGACACATAAATATACAGTAAAGCAAGAATGCAGGAATGTGTTGGCAACAGCAATATTTAATCAGGAACTAGTAATTCAACTTCAGCAGAAGATGGAAAGTGCATAGTAGACTCTCCTATATAAAACTTCTGCTTGTCTTATGCCCACAAGGCCACCTTTGAGGCCACGAGCCACACAATTTTTTAATTAGCTTTGCCAAAATTTTATTTTCAATGTAATCTTTCTCCTCCATTCATGAGCCTCCCCTGCCACTGAAGTCATTCTCTATAAAGAAAAAAAAAACAACAAAACTTTCAACCAAAACACCTGATTTCCCCCTACTCACTCTTTTTGTGCTTTTAGTACAAATTAGCAGGAACAACTTTATGTCTCAACTCATTTCTTCCAGCTCATATGTTGTATTTATTTGTTTAGTTATTGGTGGAGCCTCTCTCCTAGACAAAGTTGTGTTTGTTGTGCTCCCATAATTTTCAGGGACTGAATAACAAATAACCTTCTTGCCTGACTCAGAACATGAACACCACCATTCCCGCTCATGGTGAAAATTACACTTGCCAATGTAATGGATGGGAATGGATGGCTGAATAACTTTTTCATACCAGTTTTAATTAATTTAGAATATCTTCCAGTATTGAAAAGGCAAAAATAACTCTAATACTAGTAAAACTGAAGGAATAATTTTCTTTCTGTTTCTTTTAAAGAGATTTTCTCCTTATTTTCTTTGTACTGTTCAAAGAAAAAGTGAAATGTCCTGGCTCCTGCTAATGTTGTACCTTCTGCTGTAAAATGTTTTTATTTTTTTACAGTAAATGTTAGATTTCACCCTAGAGATTCCATCCATTCATGTACTAATTGCCACTCACAAGGGAGTAAATCCATTGATTTCACTTATGACAATTTTCAATGTTTTCTTTCCTTTTCTTTTAAAAATTTCTAAAAGGACCATCGGAAAGAAATACAAGTGGGGATGGCAAACCTTTCTGGCTGAATACAGTCAAATGCCTGTTATTCTGAGAGAAGAATTTTAGTTTGTTCCTGGAAAGTAAAAACAGTACCACAAATCTGAAGGGAAGACCTATTTACATCTTAGTAGTCCCTGGTGTTGTTAGAAATGTGTTGCTAGCTAAGGATTTTTTATAAATTAATTGTAATTTCACTGAATATTCTGTGGGTTGGCTGCAGAAAACAGATAGAAGAGAAAGCAAACTTTCCTCTTCCTCATCTCAACCAAGTATTTTTTAATAGTGGTATTTATTACAGACACCACAGAAATCAGTAGTTTTGAATTCCGTTTTAAAAATCATGATCAGTTGTAACTACTCCAAACATTCACGGTTTGAAAAGAAATTGCGCCTACCTTGAAATCCATGGATTTCAGCCTAAAATGAATGATATAGTGAGATATATATAAATGACAATATTTTCATTAAGAAACCCTTTATATTCAACAAATACCATGCAGGAAATATTTCCGATGCCTCTACTTGCACTGTTCCTATGGGTAGGGATTGGAAGTGTCTTAAATAGCAGCAAAACAAATCTAAATACAGATCACCTTCCTCTTCACTTTGATCCTCTTATCACAAGTGTTCAGCTCACCAGCTTTTCCCATCTTTATTGTGTCATCAGTCACAGACAGTCCGGGGACCGTGGGGCATTGTAGGGCAAAAACAACCCTATCACCAGAAATACAGAATCATTCCAAGAGCATTCCATAGGCAGGATAACATGGATTTGAAAGCCCTTTGTACTTGCCTCCTGCATATTTTCCCTAAATAGCACTTGTGTGTGGAATCTCTTTGCAAAACTGCAGCAAAGCCTGATATCAGAGGGCTTAATTAACTCTAAAAATAACCATTGTGGAGAATATGGGAGGAAAATAAGTTAATGTAGATGCACACAAGCCTATGAGCAAACTGGAGGACAGTGGGGAGTGATGCAATGATGGAAAGACTCTTCTGGAAAAGAAACATTAAGAAAGCAAACGTGTGAGGCTCTGCTCTCTGAGAGGAACACACTGCTTAGCTGCAGGAGCAGACAGCAACATCCTTCAGATGGTTTCTCAGGTGATTATGTCACACAGCCAAGGGAACCAGTAATCCTGGGGTTCCTTGAAGACTGTTATAACAACAGTGGATTGCTGTTCTCCACTTGGTTTGCGATTTATATTAATGAAGGGGAAAATACCAAAAAAAGACAAAGTGGTAGAAGAGGAGACACTTAAATACAGGAAATAAGTTTCCTTGCACAAGTTCCATTTAGATATTTCAGGCACACCTGGAAATGAAAACTGGCATTCAATTTCTTTTTTTATATTGCCTTTATTTCAGTCTTACCAAATTTATTGTATTCCCTTTAAATTCACCTCCCTCATGTCAGAAAGAGGATCTTCTTACTAAGGGATATATTCTTTTGGACAATTCATGGCATTAGATTCCCAAACCACAGATAGAAACTGAAGAAATAAACCAGTTTAGGGTGCAGAGCAAGAAGAGGAAAAGGGAGAATTGGGCTCACACACAGGAATTTCCTTCCAAGGAAAGACATTGATTCCCTGGCCATTGTTCTGATGTCCTAATGTTGACAGAAGAGCTTCAGAAATCCTACACTATTTTCATGTTCCAGAAATGTGACTTGCTGAACTGAGCCCAGTTTGCTGCTTCTTTGTTTAAAACCAGTTTTCATTCTCGATAGGGATGTCAAGCCCTGTGTAAGTTTTAATTTGAAAAACCTCACCTCATCTACCCTTAATAAGTCTCAACTTTACAAACCCCTGCATTTTCTCTGATACTTTGTGTCAACTAAATGAAGAGTTTAAAGTGTTCTTTTTAAGTCCAACAAAACATCCATAAAAATGAGGTGAATTCAAATACATCCTTAAATTGCATCCATGCTGAGGGGTCTTACAAGAATACAACACTGATAAAAATATGTTCAATTCTCCTCAAACAAATTATTCAGGCTTTTCTAATGGAGTATTTGAACTCTAGAGCCAAACTGAAATTTTATTACAGCAAGTTTTATATATGGGAGTTTTCCAGCTTCCTCTGGCGGATAGTACTTCACAGGATATTTAAGTTCTTAAGGAAATGGTGGCAGAGTGTCATCTCAGTTGTTAGTTCTATTAGCCCATGTTGTTTACTCTTAATTTATTTCTCACTGAAGACAAACTTAAGGGTTCAAGCAAATTTCATTCTGTTTACCATCAATGTGGTTTTAGGGTAGGTTAAAGAGTCAATATAGCAAGTGACATTTTTGCAGATAGTCTGTAAAGAGTCTTGCCTAAATCACCATGTGTTTGCACATTTATGGGATATTGAAAATGACAATTCAGATTGGACAATCTGTTCACTGAAAACAAGCATTTTTGTTATGATTTTTAGATAATGTCAGCTATAGATTAAGTTTACAAATATTTGTCTAATATTTTTTCAATACTTCAGAGGCATTACGGAAAATAGATTGTTTACTGCAACTACTTCAGAGCTTTAGGTTAGATCTGTCACAATGGAAATAAATTAGAATGATTTATGTTTAGATATTAACACCATGATCACCTGAACACAATTTACTTTACCTTTACCCTGTATTCTCACATGGTTATGGAGAAACAAGACTCAGGATCTCAGTGAGAAAGGAGAAAGAAGACCATGATGGAATTAGAAGTCTCTGATCTCTATGTGTCCTTGACACAACCATTTTTTTTCCTCAGGGACTGGCTGTTAAATTGCTTTCAGGTTGACAAAACACAACCAAAAAATCCTAAAGTAGAGTATATCTTATTTGTTGAACCAACCTGAAAACCCAAGAAATTAAAATATCATTTTAAGATTAAAAGTTTTTGTTGAAGTGCTCATTGAGTTGATCCTGGAACATCTAAGAAGGAGACTTAGAAAAGTGTTGTCAGGGACAAATTTTTATGTTCATTCTCCTCATTTTTTGCAGTCCAAGTTTGGAGTATTGTTATTACAAAAAAACTTAGGGCTTATTGTATTAAATTATTTGGGTTTTTGCATAAATAACTAAAAAATGTTCAAATATCAGAAGTTCACTGAAGATGCCTCTGGTGTGGCTGCTCAAACAAAAAAAAATCTTCCAGTATGTACTGAAGAGCTCCTGCATCCATGTCATACCTACCTCAGACAATCTGCTAAATAACCAGGGTTTAATTGCAACTATAGTCTACTTTTGATTGACTTCACATTGGTTCTGTCACCTCAGAACCATAACGGATCAGCTGGAAAGAAAACATACTGATAGAAAAGCAAACTGATAGAAAAGCAAACTGCTAGAAAAGTAAACTCCAGATTACAGATCAGATCAACCACTGGTGGCAAAAAATAGCTGTTGCTACATCAAGTATTTGAAAAAGCTCTCTCAAATGTATTGGGTAAAGGGAGAAGGGCACTATTCAAGGTTCTCACAGAGTCAATAAAGTAAGAGATGTGTATCATTGCTAACACTTCACAGCAGAGCTTCTCAGGAGCTAAACAAAGGATGAAACAAGGGTGCTATTAGGGACACAAGAGCAGTAATTAGAATTTATTCCACTCCCCTGAATTTTCCATATTGATTCTTAGGCAAAACTCTCTCTTCTATACTGTTTTTATCTGCCTGAATGCAGCTGCTGGGTTTCCAATGTAATCATACATCATGTCCTGTCAGGCAGCACTGCCTTCTCAGCTGATGGTGCCTGGTGGAGCCAGGCAGACCTCAAAGCCCCTTAAACATCTTCACATGTGAGAATGAGAACAGAGCATGAGGAGGAATGTCAGGAAAAAAACAAACCTTGCCACAAGTTAGCCATTTTCAATTAAAATTAGATTATTGCTGGAATCAAAGTGCTCTTCTTGCTTCTTGTTCTTCTTTCAGCTTGAGCTGAAGTTAAGAGAAAGGAGTTGAACAGATGTGCTCCTGTGTCATACAGATAATCAGTGTACAGGTAAAACTGCTAAAGTGGGGGGGGAAACAGGGGAAAAAAACAAACTGAACATATTTTATAATAATCTATGAAATCCATAATCTCTTGTCAGATTCTACTACACAGAATGAGTTTTGAAGCTGAATTGCAGTTTTTTGTATTCACAACTACTGTCATCTACTGAGCTGGGGGGTAGGGAGGAAAGGGAGATAGAAAAGCAACATAATTCATCCTCCAGGTCATTGTGGAAAGCTGCTGTGTGTACGTGCTGGTAAGTAACACCATGACTACTGCTGCAGTTCCATTTTCTGACTAATATTGTACAACCTGGCTGCCATTAGCCTGTCTTTGAAGCATTTCCTTTCCCTGCAAATGGCTAAAGGGTTGTTCTTGATAATACACATCTGACAGTGCAACATTAGGCATGTAAGCTATTGCACCTCTGTGCCTCATACTTGTGGGTTTTGGGGTTAATATTTTTTTTGGAGACTTAGGTATCATAAGGCAATTTTTAAGATTCAGAGAGCTTTCTTCAGGTATAAATAATCAAAGAAGAGATTTTGCTGACTGAGAGCTTAAAGCTTTTTATTTTTTATAAGTTTACTGAAATGTCAAAGAAAGTTAGGAAATATTTGTGACAGATGAGACCTAGGAGTAATGAAATTCTACTCAAATTTAACTGCAGCCTTTGTTTTCTCAGTGTTCCTGTACTTGTTTTTTCCTTACTCTGGGGAAGCTCCATGTCTGGTGTCACCCAGTTTTGAACATTTTGCTCTTCTCAGAGGTAAAAAGGGCTCTGGCTGCACAGCACATTCTGAACATCAGTATTTACCCAGACCTTTCCCTGGGGAGGGATGAATTTGTCAGATATATTTAGTCAAAGATGTTATTGACCAAAAGCAGTCTTCTGTATAAACTGTAAATTGGAATTTTTATGGAATAGTATAATTTTACTAAATAAACACAAAAGTGGCATGTAGTCCAGTGATGATAAAAAAACCAGGCCATGCAAAAATCACAAGAAAATAATCTTAGATAATTTTAAAGTTTCTTTTGCTTATTCATTTATTAATGTTGTTTTGCTAAGCAAGCTAGTAGAAGTATGAGGGCTGATATTCAGAAACATCACACAGGGGAGATTGCTCATGAAAGAAGAAGTCTACATTTTATTTTCTCTACTCTGCCTATTTACTTGCCAAGTTGCTCTTTGCCACATTAATTAGTGCATTAAAATTTAATCCTTATTAGCTACTGGAATCAGTTGGCAAAACCTCTCTCAGCAAGCACTATCCCATTACCGTGTCTGTATTACTGAATTTAACATTATGTGGTATTTTTAACTACAAATAAAACAGTGTGTGTTTATTTTTCCTCGTAACAAACAAGTAAGGCCACTGAAACCTTTTTTTTTATGGAAAATAACATAGCTGTCAATGTATTACAATGTGAGCTGCCATGTTCTGGGTAACCCTTTCATATGATTCATTCTTTCCCCTATCCTTAATTTCTCTGTAGCACACATATTAGACTTAATAAATGGCTTCTGTAGGTTCAAGGAAGAGCATCATTGCAATTGATTTAAATCAGCCCTATCAGAGTCACACACACTCAAACAGTCTCAGCGATACACTAAGAAGAGACATGTGCTAACAATGTGATTTATTTTTTTTTAATTTCTCTGGACTTAACAGAGATTAGGCAAAAAGGTAGTGCTAATTTTATGTGCTGGCTTTGATTTATGGATGGACTACCAGATATGAACAAGAATTTGTTTCAAGTCATGAGGTCCAACCATCACTCCAGTGAAAGGTGGTTTTCTCCAGGCAGCTCTGCAAGTCTTTTCTCCTCATGCTTGGCAAGGGAAGAACCTGCAATCCAAAAATTTGCTTTTGAAGGCTGAGGCTTGAATAAAATTAAAAAGATAAAAAAGGAAAAAGGAAAAGAGGGAGAAAGAACACTGGAATAAAAGAGATGTGAATAGAAACCAAATTCTATCCCTCTCAAAGTTGAATTATTGTAAACATTTAAGTATCACAAAATTTTCCCTTGTAGCTGCAGTATAAGGATTCAAGTATTATGCAGTGGATGAAAATGCTTAAGAAAATCAGGCTGAGTGGAATGCAAGAAGTTTCCCTGACTTCTAAAGAGTTCTGAAATAGCCCAGCTTTAAGGAAAACTGATGTACATGGAAAACTACTTTAGAGAAGCTGGACAAAGAGAATATTCTCCTGCTCAACATGCTTTGTGCAGGATAGGAATGTCCTTTTAATCCCTCTATGTTTCTTTTTTTTTTTTTTAATGTTTTAAAACCATTGTACAAAGAAAAGAACCAATAAGCAGAAATTATGTGAGTTACTGTTGCTTGGTGCAGAAATCAAATTTAGCCAGTTAAACCCATTGCTGTGAACTGTGCCTTGCCTTGATAAAAATTTGGAAAATGAAATACTTGTTTAATTAGAACTATGTGCATTTCTGAGAAATCAGTTTATAACTTTTGACAGAGGTTAATAATTTTACTTTGGTTATTAAACCCATAGAGGGAAAATTTGGGCAATTATTTAAAGACCATTTTGATCACTATATCAGATACCTGGTGTGTTGGGGGTTCCTTACAGGGGGGTAGAAGGGTTTGTCTTATTGCTTCCTGTGGTAGTACATTTATTCTTTTCTTACCATTTAACAAGGTTTCAGTTAAAACTATAAATTTATCCTTAACTGGAAGCTAATGACCTCATTCACACAGAGATATGATGTCACATTATCATGCAAGAGTATTTTAAACATTAAAGATGCACAAAAAAAGAGTAGACTTCAGTGTGTCACAAGAGAAAAATAACCTGATCCAAATACCAGCTGATAACCAAACCTAGGTATTCATTATGGCAATTATTAAATGTTGGTCTGAGACAATATCAGTTCTCTGCAATTTTATTGTAAGAGGAAAAGTGTATCCATCTGAAAGCTGTGATTTTCTGAGCCAGCAGCAGGATTAGGAAACTATAGAAATAATTTATGAGGTTTATTTTTAAGCAGCTGTGGGGAATTTTGATAACCTTCATGGGTAGTCACTCCTTCAGCCTCATTTCCAATTGTTTCATGTGTAATTTAGTTCCTGTATATTCACCATCATGTTTCAGAGAGGTCTAGAGTTATACCTGCTAGAAGAAATAAGCCTTTCTGCAAGGCTTCCTTTGTGGATTTTATTCCTTCTTTCTCCCAGTAAGGTTATATGCTTGCTTTGTCTAGGAAGGTACTATTTTCTTGCTCAACACTATAAATTCTGAAGCTCAGGACTCACAGAGCACGTGTTAGCAACAGGCACCCTGCTCATCTCAGCCACAGAATTCATGTCCTTAGCAGTGTGAACCTCATAAAGCAAATACTGAGTTAACATCCAGCAGAGCTGATTGTGCTGAACACAAACATACTCAAGACCTCACAAAAGAAATCCACAACAAATGAAAAGTGTCCCTAGCACTCTGTAAACTGACATAGTCCCACAGAGTTAGCTGATTTACATGGAAATGTTGATTATTTTATAATATGGACTGTTTATTTAGCAACCAGTAACAAGCTCTGCATGCAAAGAGCATGCTGAAGAATGTGAGCAGGCAGAGAGAAAACCAAAATCAAAACGTTAGAGGGCAAAGGTTGCTCCTGGTATTTTATATAGCCTGCTTGCAGCTGACATTAGAATTTTTTATACTATTTAAAATCTCCATTTATTTGCTTTACAGGTAAACAAGCAAATATTGTCTAACTTAAGTGCCAAAAGGGAGAGCATTCCTTTTGACTCTGCAGCTTCATGATATCATGGAAAAAGAGGAGGGGGAAGCATTATTCTGACAAAGGTACCAGGATGCTGCTATAAATAATACAGAGGCTTACATTGCCAAAAGATGATGAACTTCACATCAAGATAAACAAAAAATGTCTCCAGGCTTTCAATAACATCGTGGCAAACCCAGTAATGCATTTGAGCAGCCGCATTCAGGTAGCATATCTAATTTTCTAGTACAGGAAATTATATCTTGGATGTTTTTCAAGTCATGTCTCTGATGTTGTGCTGATAGTTTAAGTTCCTGAGTCAGACATCAAGTACAAATACTCTGTTTGCTCTGTATCATCACATTCCCTTCTATTTCATTGCTTACAAAGAAATAGAGCACATAAAGGAAATAAGGGGGTTTTGAGGAGTGTGGTTTGGGGTTTTTGGGTTGGGTTTTTAGGGCGATTATTTTGGTTTGGGTTTTCTGGTGCTTTTGTGGTTGGTGCCGGGGGGGGGCTTTGTGTTTTTTTGGGGTTTTTTAGTTGGAGCTCTACAGCTTAAGCATTTCACACCAGATACAGAAAAAAACAAAAGGCTTCCATCCCAAAAAACCTTCATGACTACAAGAGCCAGACCATACCATAGTATTGGGGCAGTAATAGGTATCAAGCCACATGCCATTTCTTTACCAGAATGGCTGGTATGTTGTTGAATTCCTTCAGAATGGCTGGTTACACATGATCTCTCCACAGATATGATTCAATAGACTAAAAGTTTTAACCATGAAGTGGGACAAGCCCTGTCAGCTGATTTGTTTCTTAAATCTTGGATTCTTGGGGAAAACCCAGAATATTCTACCTTGTGTCAGCTTTTCAAAAAAGGAATTACAAAGGCAGAGTAGCATTTGGACGCTTCATTGAATACCAGTCCCTATA
This sequence comes from Myrmophylax atrothorax, assembly GCA_026770055.1. Lineage (NCBI taxonomy): Eukaryota > Metazoa > Chordata > Aves > Passeriformes > Thamnophilidae > Myrmophylax > Myrmophylax atrothorax. The sequence continues at coordinate 125,858 of JAOXXN010000463.1, read as the reverse complement.
AACATGGCAGCAAAGGTTAAAAGAGCCTCAACAAAGTAACAGTTGAAAAGGCAATTGCAAAAAACTTAACAAATTGTGTGTTTCTAGAAAAAAAATTCAGGAGCTAGTGTTCAGTTCTGTGCTGAACACTGAATACTGTCAGCAAGCCTTCTCTCTGAGATGCTCCCAATTTGAAATTTGATACCTCTGAAAGGCTCACTTTACCCACATTTGCAATTTTCTGCATTCAACGTAGAGAGCTACTGAGATGCACAACATGCACAAAAGCCAAGAATACATGAGTTAATGATCCCTTCTGTCCCCACATTTTGTGAATCGATTTTAAGATTAAAAAACAAACAAAAAACCAAACAAACAAGAAAAAGAAATTATAATTGATATTCAGTAGGAAGGGAAGATTGGGTGAATACCTTACAATTTATGCAACCTTTGCACAAATGAACACATTAATTCATGTCAGTTGTTTTCTCACACTGGTTCATTTTGTATGAACATCCTAACAAATGCATTTCTTACTCTACAAGACACAAAAATGACAAATACTTCATTTGAAACAGATTATATTTATGGGAATGAATTCCAAGTTCTATAAAGATCACTACCTCAACAGAAATTTGATTATACACAGTTATGTTTGCCTAGTGAGCTGATGAAAGCAGATGATCTCTGCTGTGAGAGGGATTCTCCAAAGGGCTGAGTGTTGATCTAACTTTGAAATTACACACTGAAATTTACTTCAACATCATGCACACTCTCATTGAATCTAATCAAAAACTGCCAGAACAGATTCAGATTTTATAAACAAGTGCTGACAACAGCTTACAGGTATTGAACAGACCAGCAACAGTTTGTAACTATTTTACAGTATAGAATTTACAATAATCAAATGTGAGAAACCTTAACTGCTGGTGGGTAAAAGGGGAGCAGAAAAACCTTAGTTTACTCTGTAAAAATTATCTTCTTGGTTTAGAAACCAGCAAGCAAATAGAGCAGGGTTGCTCTGAGCTTACCCTAACTTGCTCAGAACCAAGGCAATATTACAAAAAAGGGTGGGGGCAGGGGGAGAAAGCATTATCTGTATATACTTTAATCTCCAATTCACCAAAATAAGCATGAGAAAAGACACTGTAATCTCTTTGAATTAAGATTAATTGACTTATTTTTCAGCCTTTTGGGGATCAGGCACGTGTGCCTTTTCTGAGGAAACGGCATTAATTTTATATTGATTTATACATATATACAAATATAAATAAATATATATGTGCAGAGTTCATTAACTAAACTTCATCAATGAATTGAGAGCCAGAACAACTTCTTCTATGCAGTCTATAAAACAGAGTTATGGGGTGGGAGTATTTCAATAGTAAAAAGCTATAATAGTTTATGTTACTCAGCTTTTTCATCTTCTTTACAGTTTAGGAGTGGCAAATGGTTGAAAGCACTTCATTCAGTGAATTCAAAGCTATAAGAAGTGTGTGATAAACATCAGCCTGAGACTCAGGGAACACCAGATTACACCAGGAAACCAATCTGAGGATTTTATTTTGTAAGTCGTGAATTTAAAAAGACAGGTATTTAACTACACTATCAGAGAGGTGTGAGAATTAAATTCTAAGGAAAGTGGGAATTGTACCATATTTTCTGCTTTGGTTTAATTAAAACTAGCACGGAAATTATGTTCCTTTTGTTAAGAGGATAAAGGAATTCAGTCTATACCTGATGCTATTTCTATGTCTGTATAAATTATAACATTAGAAGAACAGATGTCTTTTTAAAGATACTTTTCAGAAAGGCTTTCAAGCTGCCAACTCCTCCCTAGAAGTCAGGATAAAGCTCTAAAAAAAGAAATTGATTCCCTCCTACATTTGAGCATCTCTAGCCTGTAAATATAAAAGGCAGTGGAGAGCTTAATGAGTGAGATTATTAATTAAGAGTTTCCAAACACTGCATGATTTGCAACACTTAGGCAACTGTTGTTTTAGGGCTATTACACTACTGAAATAGATCATTCAAATCTGACAATCCAAATAAGTGCATTGAGGTCTGCAAGATAATGACAACATTAAATTCATTATTTAAGAACACCACCAAACTCCAGGACATCAGAAAACAAAATACAAAATGTCCAAAATCCACAGACTCCATTGGCATCTATAATTAAATTGTAATATACAACATGTTTGTACACACACACCGCCCTATTTTTCTTAAAAGCTTATAATGGACCCATAAAATTAAATTTCTTCACATTACTTTAAAAACTATTATGTATTTTAGTGACTTTTTAAAAAAAATTATTAAATATTGAATGACAGTTTTACACTAAGATATTAATACATTTTTGTTACCTCCAAACAGGACCATGAATGATACAAATAATTAATAGAATGTCATATATTTTATGAACATATGTGTATATGAAACACTGAAAAATGTTCTCAGAAATTTTTTTTCATAAGACACAGGGGGTTTTTCTGACTTCATGACTGTAGAAGGTGGGAGAAATTAGTGGTCAATACTACACTTAATTACCTTGACATCAATGTGTTTCACAGTTAAGTAAAAGATGTTAGCCTATTTTTTCCCCATAGGAGGACATGAAAGAAAAGAAAATCAGGAAAGGGAAGATTTTAAATGTTGATTTTTTTAAAACCATGTTTTTATTTATTTGCCTTTAGAAGCTCACACAAAATTATGTACCAGAAGAAAACATGATGCATCAAAGGGAAAAACAAACACATCTCTGTAGAATGACTATACAAACTAAATACAATTCTTCAATTTATTTCAGTCAAAATGTATTATTCTCCTCTTTTTCTTCAGAGGAGAACCCAGTAACCAGCAGTGCACGATCCCAAACCAATAAGTGTGGCAGGACACAGAGCTGCACAGATGCACCAACACTTCAGGAAATGTTTCTCCTCCCCCTCTGAAGACTTGAAAGAAAGAATATCAATACCACTCTTACAAATCAACAGTGCAAAATATGATAGAAAATAACCTGTTTCAGACTGTTTCTTCCCATTTTATTAAAGATCAAATCAAACTTGTCAATTTTCAGTCATCCATTTTACCTCAATACAAGAAACATAGAAATCATATTTTAAAGGAAGGGAGAGCAACCATCTGTTGCATGGTGATTGACAGAAATCCCATTTCTGAAAGCTGAAATGCCAGATGGCCTTTCTTGATCCTCATCAGATGGATTTGTCATAATAGGAAATGTGTCCTTTCATTTGATGTGCTATTTCCCATTGATTTTCATATGAAAAAATGACTAGGAAATGCACTGAGAAATAAACAAACAATGACCTTGAACTGGAGATTTTCTTGCTTTTTAGTTTACTTTACCATGAAATGAAGATACACTGTAAGTCTTCACAGAGGTTTTTTAATGGACCTTTAATTGCCCAATGTAAGAAATGTATCTAAAAGCTAAACCTTTGCAGAATGCCAGTGCAGTTATTGCTGTAGAGTTCAGGTCCCTGCAACATTTCTGGAAGTTGTGAACATATACTATGGTAAAGATATTTACCTTATTTCAGTGAAATTAGTCAGAATGTGGATTTAGTATCTGTTTCTTTCTGAATACTACAATGTCTGAATACAATTATCCATTTAGAATTGTAAGATAATGTTTTACTTACATTTTAAAGTAAGGGGAAAGTTTTTTCAGAATACTAAAATCTCTAAAAGGAAAAAAACCCATCATCCATGAGCATGGTTAATGTGATACCATAAAAGACAAATTACTATCCCATCCTGCTAAACTAGGAAAACCTATCATTTTCTCTACATCCAGTTTTGGCACTGGAGTAAGGTTTTAGAATGCTAAATAAAATGAGGGGGAAAAGTCTATTTCCCTTTCTCCAGAACCATTGCACTCTCTCAATATGGACCAAAGAGAGTTTGATTTTGATTCACAACAGGGAGTCACCTTGAAAGTCTGTTGAAGGTATAGATGCTGATTTTTATTATGTCACCTACTTACAGTCCACATGATGGAAATAGTTCAGAATAATGTGTTTATATAGCAAGATGGAATAGAGTTACCTTGCATGCCTTTTACACAGTAAAACGCTTCCACAAGTAAAATGAGTGGTAATCCCTTTCAAAAGTCATGCGGTGAGTAAATACTGTGGAAATGATGCCAAGTCTTGCTCACTAACTGCTCTTGTTGCTGGCAAGGCACAGCTACAAAGAGACTGTCTTCTGAATTCCCTTCTTCTTTGCTGGGGGTAACTGGTGGAAATGAATATCAGCAACACATGCAAAAAGAGCCTCTATAGCCAAAGGTGCAGCATAAAAAGACAACCTTCCCTTGCACAGCACTGTTGAGTGAGCAGAGAAACAGTGCAGAAGCACAAAAAAGCTGTGGCTGCCCCATCCCTGGAAGTGCCCAAGGCCATCCCTGGAAGTGCCCAGGGCCATATCCCTGGAAGTGCCCAAGGCCATACCCCTGGAAGTGTTGGAGCAGCCTGGTCTAGTGGAAGGTGTTCCTGCCCATGGACCAAGATTATCATTAATGTCCCTTCCAACCCAAACCATTCCGTGATTCTATGTAGGAAGAAGGCAACAAAAGATGCAGCTTTGCATGGCACTAATAAGAGGCTGGAATTAAGTTCTGTTGCCCTACAAGGCTCCAAGACAATCCAGAGTCCTCCACCACTTACAGTGGCTTGAAGCTGGATGGGAATGTGCTGCCAATTTGGTAGATCCCCATCAGGTACACTGGAGAGAGAAAATGGGGAAAACCCCTGAAAACCAGAGCAGAATTCCTTCCCCAATGGATCTCTGGGCTGGATGTGACCTACAATCAATGCCAATCACAACATCTACAAAAGCAGTTTGCCTTCGCTTCAGACCAAAGCAATGCTTTTATGAGTCTCCCTCTTTTCAGTGTTATAGCTCTGCAGAACTTTGAAGACAACATGAAAAAAAACATGCATGGACACAAAAGTGTGTGCAGACACTGCTCTCTTTTCTGCAGCCTCTTGTGTTTATTGTATCATTTGATCTTTTGACAAGTCCTGCTTCCAGTCTTGGATGCATCCACCTTAACATTCTCTTCCTTCCAAAGACACAACACCCTGGAAACACAGGGTGAGCAAATCTCCAGGGTCTCATTGCACATACTCAACCTACTCTGATCACCTTCTGATCATTTCATCTGGCAAACAGGAAAATGCCAGCACTGCAGGAATTATTCCCTATTCCATGCCAAATAATGTATTTACAACTGAGTGAACAGTTTTATGGGTTCATTGTATTTGCAAAAAAATCCCTTTAGGATCCTCACAAGACAAGTGTCCTAATGAGTAATCACAGATGGGAAGGCCTGGAAGAAGACCTGAAAATGTTAGATGTTTATGACTTCCACTACATTTATGGTGAGTGTTTCCTTTCGAGCACAGCATGCCAAGGAATCCAGGAAAACAGAGCACATAAATTCACCAAAGCAGGAAATGAAAGAAAATCTCACTCAGGTTTTTGTTTGGTTTTTCCTTACTGTTGATAAATACTCATCCTTTCATAATATCAAAGAAAACTACCTGCCCAGATTCCTAGCCCTATTATAATAAATACATAAAAAATTATTAAATACACAATTAAATTGCAACAGTTGAAAAAGATAAAGTCTTTCCTGCAAAAATAAGTTCAATCTCCTCAATTATTTGAATTTTGAGAATTTAATTCTAGGAAATTTTACTGATAAGTTAATACTTTATATTCTTTATAACACAGGTATTTCATGCCTTGTAAATTCAATTATTAGTACCAGTTTTAGACAAACATTAAGGTTCCATCTTGAATTTGTTTTCTCTTTAAACCCACTTTATTCCTCATGTCTTCCACACATGGGTCCTACAGCCCCACCAGATGTGTATCATTATCAAAATACAATTTCTTTAAAGACCTGAAAATTATTTTGATCTATGATTTCTTTTTTTTAGAAATTTTTTGAAGTGGATACGAGGAATGTCAAAGTTATTTGACCAAACCTGCTTGATAAAGCAATTAATTATCTAATCAAGGACAATGTTTCCTGGAAAGTTAAAGAATTGTGTGGTAATCCAATCTGTTTCAATCAACCAGATGAGAC
>JAOXXN010000463.1:98911-113151 GCA_026770055.1 Myrmophylax atrothorax | reverse complement strand
CCCGGGAAGCCATTTCAGGGGTATCACATTTAAACTGGGGAAATGTCTGCCCGAAAACCCTCCCGGTCCTGATCCAGCCGCGGCGCGTGCTGCCCAGGGTCCCTGGTCTCTGCATCCCCGTACATCCCGCGCTGGCAATATATCGGCCAGCTGCTGAATTCTTCCTTGGTGTGGTCTCCTCCGACATGAGCTGACTTGAAAAGACCAAAATCACCACAAAAAGGACATCAGTGGTGGTGAACTTGTTGGCTGGCACAAGATACTGACCCACGCACATGCAGCCATTGGTAACTCCACCATAACTCCATACTTTTGACACCCTGGGCCCCCACGAAGCTTCTCAGTGTTCTCTAAGTTGATGGGTATATGTTTTACCGTAAGCTGCTGAGCAGTTCAAATGCATTCAAGGAGAGCTTGCATGCTTGAATGAAGAGCGGATCATGCTTAACACTCAGCTTTTATGTGACATTTGTGTTGCAGGTAATTTATCTCTTAGTAGGATTCAATGCATTATGGAAGATGGGCTAAACAAAGGCCAAATAAAGAGTTTGACAACTACAGGCAGGTCCCAATGAAGCAGCACCAAAGATCCTCTACACTGAGATCACAACCCCATCAGAAACCACACGTCTAAGAAAACCCTCTGAATTTTGTTGTATGCTTTCTTTCCCTGTCTTTTAAGTTTTGTTTTCTTTAGAAGAAAGCAAACAAAGAGTGAGATAAGTTGAAAATGATGGCATGTCTGCTAGCAAATATCGTGATGCCAGTCTAGCTAGAAATGACTCTTTGAACATACAGAAAGGGAACAGTTTCCATAGCAACCAGTGCAAAAGTGCTGAGATCTCTTCTGCTCTGTGCTGCTCCACCCTTCCCCAGCTCAGTCTGCCACCTGTCACTCAAGAATTTAATTTAGTTTAACATTTTACGAGGTTCAGATGGGACAATTCCTGCTAGAGGAAGAGCTAGAAATTTGGGGTGGGGTGGCAGGGTGGGAATCCATCCTCATAATAAGGGAGATAGTGGTTTGCACACCCAGTGAGGTTTAAATGAGGCACTAAAGAGTTCCTTGGTTTATCAGGCTGATACTGGCCTTTTCAAATACCAGATTGGCTTTCCACAGAGCGCTGGCTGTGGCCCAGGTTTTGAATCTCTCCTACTGACCTGTCTTCGCACAAGCCTCTGCAAAGCAGCTCAAGGGCTCAGCTGCTGCTTCTTCCCCTTTTATAGAGATGCTACGAAGTGAAGGTATAGGAGATAATATCTACATGTCTTTATATTTTCAAAGGTCTACTGAAATGTTAATCCATGCATGTGATCTTTAGATACCAACACATTCCAAACTGTCCTAGAAAATTACCACCATTTTTTGAGTTGCAAGAAGAGGGAAGGGGATGGAGAGCAGATAACAGATCAGTTTTATCACCAAAACCTTCTTACCTTCTTGATAACGTCATTTTAATATTATAGGTCCCACTTATTTTTTGCTACATCCAGACTTCTTAACTCTTTTTAAACATTCTCTATTTCAACTTCAGTGGGCTGAATTCAGGTTGCCTCAGACATTTATAAAACCTTCAATTAATATAAGCAAATATTCCATTTTCTCCACTAAAAGTTTGGTGAGTAGCCTCTGTAGTACAGCTATTTCCCTTTATCAAATACATGTGACAGTTTGATTTGGGACTGTACATCAGGTACACACAGACTATTAGAACTGGTAACACATGCTAAGGATGGAATTCTACAACAACTTGATAGATCCCTTCTGTCAGAGACCACAAAGAAGCTGAAATTGCCTGCACACAACCAGCAAGAAATTTCTCTCCTCTTCCTCTCTACTGCTAAGAATTCAAAATGTGCAGCATCCCTCCCAAGACAGCTTACAAAGGACATACCCTGTGTAAGGAAGATGTAAATTTAGGGATACAAAAACTTAAGGTCTGCTTTCCAAGAATGACCTCACAAAGTCTTGGACTTGATGATCTCGGAGGTCTCTTCCAAACCAACTGATTCTATGATTCTAAGTCAGACAGAACTGACTTTGCTTACTCTGTTCTCACACATGACATGGGAAAATCTTAAACAAAGAAACAACCTCCATTTCATAAGCTAAATTGAGGTTCCTCCTTGAGCAGGTTAGGAGTTTTAAAGGTGAAGCACCTCACGTGATGTGGCAGCAGGTTCCAAGTCTATGGGATGCTTCATTGAACTTCATATATATGTAAAAAAAAAAAAAAGGCATAAAACCCCACCAAAACTTCTTTTTTTTCTTTAATCACACAGTGCTTTTGGATAAAATATCCCAGTGCTTCTGAGAGGTGTCTGAATGAGACATAAATATAAAGAGATAAGATAGGAATCCCTCTTGACTTTAAACCGGCTGTGATAAATTTCTGGAAGTTGGTTAGGTGATGATATCCCAGGATGCTTTAATCACAGCGGTGTTCTATCACACACATTTTTGAAGCATCCATTTGGAAAGACTCATCTCATCTGTCCCTAATTGATCAATCTATGCAGCCCCTTAGAAACACACATACTGTGTCAGTTTGGTTTTCAGAAGTTAAAATGATTGGAGTACTTCCAAATCCATGTTCCAAATTGAATTTCCCCACTCACTGAAACATTCTGGAGGATCACAGCTCTCAGTCTGAGAATCCATCCCTTCGCTGCTGTGACCTAATCAAACATAATACCAGGCAGGGATTATTTATAAAAGTTAATTATGGAAATCTACCTTGTGTTGGCTTTGATCGATAGTATCAAAATGACTGTTTACTTCAGAAGGTTCTAATTCTCTGTATGTGCTTGCAGTATGTTGTTTTTCTGAAAATAAATATTTTCTTGTGGGTGAGAAAACCCCTCTGAAATTCCAAACCAACCACAGCCTTAGGAGCCAGCTGACAGGATGGTTCAAACAGCATGGAAAGGGAAACAGCCTTTACTGTGTCCTTTCCTCATCCTTTCAACATCCTTTCTTTTATCCCTCCTTCCTCTTCATCATACACAGTGATAACATTGAGAGAAAGTGAAAAGCACAGCTGACTGTGTGAACGAAGTAAAATTAGCATTGATTGAGGTAGATCAATCAATCAAAGGGAAAAAGGAGAGGAACCGTCTGAAAGGAAGCAACAATGGAATGGAAAATGTGTTAAGAGCAGGGAAGGGAGAAGAGCAGAGATGTGCTTAGAGCGACAGCTTTTCTGGTCCCATGGCAGTTTTGATTTTGATTTTGAGAGTCAGGACATTACCCATGTCATTTAAATAGCAACTGGCATTGATCTGCAGATGGAGAGAAAATTAGATGAAATATGGGAAAATAATGTCCCTGTAGCTGTTTAACAATGGAAAGCTGTTCTTCATTTGGAGGCATTCAGAAGCCAACGCTGCTATTTTCAGTTTATTGTTTTGGTTACATTTACTCTGTTCCAAAGGCAGTGACCTGATTATTAAGCACATGTTTTAACAGGGAAAAAAGTGGGTTCCCCTTAGGTGGCCAGCTAGCCCTGCAGTTCTCACAGATGTATCTTCCATCTCAATCTGATCCACATTCAGATCTGATAGCACTGGCAGCAAAATATGGGAAAAATAGCACAAATCAATGACACTTTTCAATCTGGTGGACAAAGGCTTTGTTACCCCCTGTGTGTTGCTGAAATATGAGAGCAGGAAGCCATGAGCAGATATGTCAGTCAGTTCAGTCAGGAACTGCAGGGGAAAACACTTGGAAAACGATGAGAAGGAGAAAGAAACGGCTCAGCTGAAAGGAGACATTCAGATTAAAAAAGAGAAACAGGCAAAAAAGAAATTGAAGGTTATGTTTCTCAGGGTAGAAAGTAGAGTTTTCCCTCTAGTTCCGCTCTCTTTTCAGTCCTGAGCCTCTGTCTCTGCCACTACCACTCGTGATATTATTGAACACCTGACAGACCCAGGGAAGAAAGTCAAGCTCCTGAGGAAGTCTTTTAGTCTGAATTTATATCCAAAAAGAAAGACAGAAACTTGAGGCCAGACTTCTGCCCTTCCCCATGTCATTTCTGCTCCTCACCACAGAAAAAACTCATTCCAAGACTGTGAAAATGACATGCATCCTTTTATTAAAAAAAAAAAAAAAAAAGAAAAATAAAGAAAAAAAAAAGAAGGGAATTGGAAAAAACAAGTACACTTTCAGGAATATAGGTACAGCCACAGGTTCCAGAAAGCTCAACAAAACATAAATATATACAGGAAAGTGAATGACACTGATTAAAGCTGAAGTAAAACCCAGAAAATAGAAAGCTGAAGGGAAATATTTCCTTGTCACAGTCTTCTGGAAACCCATGAATTACTTTCCACCAGATTTTTACTAGTATTGCAATATTTACAAAAATTTCTTGAATGGTGTTCCACAAATATTGTGAAAAATTCGTATGTTATTGACCATCACTAATTCATATCCCCCTTCTTGTCCTTCTCCTTTTGGATGAATTTTTAAGGCTTTGTTTTGAAAAACAAAACAGGAAATGAACAAAGAAACAAAAAAGGTGGTTAAAAGTCAACAAAATCTATTAATCTCAGATTGAGCTGACCAGCTCATTACAAGCCATATTTCTATCCTCCAGTTACACATTTGTCATCACCTTATCTCCCTAATTACTCTAAGACTCCTGTTCTTCCACAGAGTAAGATTGCTAGTTGTGAAGTAAGTGTGACATGTCAGTAAGTCAGAAATCGTTTTACACCCCCAAATGCCAAAAGAAATCTCATTTTTGTGCTTTACTGAATGAACAGATAACCTTCTTAGGCAACCCAAGATGACAAAAACCTGTGTGGAACACTTATCAAATGCCAACAACCCTCACTGCGCTGGCAAATGCACCCCAGAAGCATGGAGGATCCTCAAAGGGTCATTGCAAAGTAAACAAGATATGAATGAGTAATGGAAAGCCTGAACAAAAACAGAATGTAGGTAATTACACTCCAGATGCAGGACAGGGGAGAAAAAAGCAAACACCATAGTCTAAATTTATCACAGCACTTCTCAGAAAGGAGTAATTGCTCCTCTATTGAAAAGCAAAGGCCCTTAGAAAGGAAAAAAGTAGCATTAAGTAACTCCATGGCTGGAATTATTTAGTGGAACCCAAGTGTTTGGGACAGCGCTGTGTCAGAGTCAAGGTTTTCTGAGCATGATGGACATTCCTAGAGAAATACCATTATGGCAAAGGCAAGAGCTTTCCTTAGTGCTCTGCTTAATGAGAGCACTCCTTGTACAGTCCTCTAAAAGACCTGCACTGTTCTTTTCTGCAGGTATAACCAAATGCCAAAAGGAACTGGAGGAAACAAGCAAATCTCAGAAGTTCCAGAGCCTCAGTTCAGATGAGATAAGCAACAACAAAATTTTTTTTTCTCCTTTTTTTTTTGTTTCCGCACCACTTAAATCTCTGCAGCCATGCTCACCACTTCCTCAAGAGGATTCCAGGGCTTCCTGCTCCAAGGCAGAATGGAATACTGCTAAAATAGCCTCCTTTGTATTTAATCAATAGTACTACTTTGAGCCTTTGCAGGAACACTACACTTCAGGTTAAACAAATATTTTAAAAAGCAGGAGAAAAAAATACATTGAAAGTACAAAGCTTGATGAGTAACACCATTTTGCCATTTCTACGTGACTCCTCTCATATGTTCTGAAATAAAAAGAATGTTTGTAGATGCCTGCAAAGCTCAGCATCAAAAGAGTGATTAAAGGCATGAAGAAAATAAGAAATAAAACTACCTGAGAAAAATTGCCCTTTCCCCTAAATCTAACAGGTACAAATCAAAAGGCTACATACTAAATTCCCTCCCCATCTCTTTTTATAGGATGCAAAGTTCTCCTGTGCCCATTATTTCAATCAGTTACATTGTTTGCTGACATTCTCAAGCCTCACTAATAATTTACATATGCCACATTTAAGTATTTTATTTAGAATTGTAATCATAATAACCAGTAAAACATCATTGCAAATTATCTTTTCAACACAATTCTCCAATCAATTTTATTTCTCTTTATAAAAACCTGAGCAGATAAGAAATTAAAGGGATTTTTTCAGCTTTCTGTTTGGTCCCATTAGGCATAACTCAAAAATGTTAATTTTCATGTTTCTCTGCAGTCCATGATGGTACCACGAACATTCTGCTGTCACTCAGTTCCTCCCAGGTTCCTCCAGAACATTCCCTAATGTTCTGTCACGATCTCAATTTTTTTTTTTACTGGATTCTTTTCACACTTTTAAAATATCATGTCTAGATTGCATGTCTGTATCACTTTGATTTCTGAATAAATATCCACATTAAATACTTAAATATTCACAAAAATGAAAAAAAATTTTGAATGTTTAAGACGTAATAGTATGTAATTAATCTAATATTTTTGAAGAACTTTGCTGCTGACATCTTTCATTTTCATTCAGAATTGATGATTTTATTTAAAACAGAGATTTTTATATCAATAATTTGATATACGTAAGAAGTAACACAGGAATTACTCAGATCATGTAAACTTGCTTAGGTAAGGCACCTATAAAAGTGATTTAGGCATCAAGAAAACCTTGAAGTCTGAGATTACTGAGTCTGAGGTTACTGGAGAGAACAAACTGACAAAAAGACAGAAGGACAAAGAGACCCAAAAAGCACTTTTCTTTGACCAGGTAAAACAGGTAGTGAGGAGGACCTTGGAAAACAACGTGGCTTCCTTTTGAGGCCCTGATGGCTGCTGACATCAAACAGATTAGCTCATTTATAGTGATACTGTGCACAGAAAGGAATATAATACTTTCCTTTAGAGCCAGAAGCAGGATAAAGTACATGAAAGATGAAAATTACATATATATTTAGTGTAAGATCACCCTTTGAGAAAAGCATTAAAGAACTGGATTTCTTAGTAAGACTGCAAACCTTCTCTTTAATTGCTTGGATTTCTTTGCAGATTTTTTTTCCGTCAGAGCTGATTAAATGGAAAATCAAGTATGACCATCAGGTGCTTCTAAATCCCTGTTCAGCTCCCATCAAATGGCAGGGGACGCTTTGACTCCTTGAAGATTTTTTCACTGGCATCACTTGGTCTTTGATACACCAGTTTTCACTGAAAAATTATTCTGGCTACCCACAATAACCACAGTGACTTACATCTTAAAAATGAAGGCCATAAATAGGTGTTAGACAAAAAACATGCACTTAATAGCAAAGACTTTTTGGAGTCTTCTTATTGTACTCACTATCAGAGTTCCAAACAACTGAATATGTCTCTGAAGACAACAAAATGTGCCATAGACACACTATAGTTATTTTTAAGGGGTATCCCTACACCTTATTTGACAGAAGGAGCTTGGTCTGACCTGCATGATCAAAAAACAGCTGTTTCACCATCCAGATTTCTGCTGCTTATTTCAGCACATGGAAATGCATTTACTACCACCCTGATTTGGTACAGGTAAACTCTTGAAATATCAGACTGGGTTTCTTCTCATCTTACATTTTATTTTTCTGTAACTTATAGCACCAGGAGATGTCAATAGATTTTTTCACTCAGTAGTTCTGAAATATTAAAGCTAACCTCTTGGAAGCAAAACAAAAGACAAGTGGCACTATTACCATAAATAACTGAACTAAATATTAAGGTACAACTTGCTGTTGGGGGAATTCTGCATTGGTCTGTACTCATCATAAGAGGTTTAGGTATTGCAAAGCCACAACCTGATGGAAAATTGAAGATGTAGCAGTGCACTTTATCTTGGGGATTCCTCTAAATACAGTGTTTGAGTCAAGAACAAACTGCAAATAAAGTAGTCAAAATCTGAGCATGGGATGCTAAGTCACTGCCCTGGTAAAGGAAGCTGTGCAGAAAGCATTATATCATTTAAGAAACTAAAAATGTATTCGCCATTCAAACCATAACCCTAGCCAGGAACCCAGTTAATAACTACATCAAGAGACTGCATTTAATAGAGAGTCAGACTAAGTCAGCTCCTCAGTCTTACACATGAAGATGAGCAACCACCCAGCCCTGGGTCCTTTCACTGTTTTAACCCCATGCCACATATTCAACTGATTTTTGCTGTGAAAGCTTCATCAAAACCCACTGTGCTCTGAGCAAGGTCAGTGGGCAGAAGCACAAACCTCCTCTCCTGCTGACTGGAGAGTGTACAAACCACTGACAAGGCCAGCACAGGAGCACTCCTGTGATCTTTGCCAAGTTATTACACAGACAGGGATGAGCTTTGGAACTGGGTTTAAGCAGTTGTATTGCAGAGGGACAGAACAGTCAGTGTGGTCCTCAAACCAGCATCAGCCTGAGGATGGTTTTGACGCCTCTGTGTGCTACTCCCAGAATGTGCCACCCTGCAAAAAACGTTTCCTTTGATATTTAATCCCGAACATGCTGAGTTGGAAGGAACCCCTCAGGAGCACCCAGTCCAGGTCCTGGCACTGCACAGGACACCCCAGAAAACCCACCATGTGCCTGAGAGTGTTGTCCAAATGCTTCTTGAGCCCTGTCAGGCTCACTTTCTCTTCTTTTGAAAAGAAAAATAAGGGAAACAAAATTTGGCAGATTCTCAGATTGTCATTTCTCAGAGCAAGCAACTTCTTACCCATGGGCTTATTGACAGGAGGTAGATGATGATGACAAACTATCTCACCTCAGAAGAGAGTTAGAAGACTATTTAGAACTGCATGCTGTTTAGAAAGTATGATAATAAGGGGATAAGTAACTTAGATATTGTCAAAAAGGAAATACAATGATGCACAAGGTAAATCCATCACTGTTTCTGTGAACTGAGGAAATATTTCTTCACATTAAAAAACAAAACCAAACAAAACCAAACAAACAAACAAAAGTAGGTTTCACATTTTAGGGCAGTGTTATTTTGATTACAGTTTGAAATGACAGTATTTCAATTTCCATGCTAAGGGAGGCAGGACACACACAGGTGAAGACCCAAATATTTTTGGTCACCATCACAGCATCTGACCCAGAAAAAGATGATAGGCAATGTACTGCTCACGTTCTTCATTTCCATCAACATCACAAGGTAATTCTCCAGCAAAAATATTTGATTTTTATGCTCTGTTGAGTTGTTAATGTGACTCAGAAGCAAAACATTCATGGTTTTTCAGTTTCAGTTTTTCATGGATGGAAAAAACACTCACCATGAAGATGTGCATTGTAAATATCATATTAAAAAATAAATACAGCATGGAGAGTGCCCTATTATTTCCTTACTACTGTGTTCTGTGGTAGTTTATGTCTTATGTAGGATCCAAAATCTAAATTAATGTTAGCCTTCTAATAAGTTTGAGATGTGTTCCAGAATGGCTTGTTTATAACATAAATGAAGACATGAACATAGAGCCAATAATTTTCCCTTTCTTTGTTGTCTTTTTGCATTTTCCACATACAGTCAAGTACAACACTATGTGTAAATAGCAAATCTGGAAAGTTCTTACGGAGAGTCAAAAGTCCACACACCTAATGCCACACCTGGTTAACTTACTTTTTTCTTGAAACCCCTTTTTTTTATTCTACTCGTCAGCTTCCCCACTGTACAAAGATAAACCAGCAGTACCATCAATTCTCTTCATTTTTGCTGCTCACTCTTTATATTCCACTTTCTTGACAAATGTTGGGAGTTTTTGACAAATGAACTTAACTTCATATCACAGAAAAAATTGTACAAGAAAATAATTAACGTGACATCTTTAAAATAATAATTAAAAATAAAGGTAATTTGATCCTCACAGCTTTAATGTTTTGCATATAACCTTAGCATTACACCAGTCCCATTACCTGTCAAAGTAGAGCACTGCTCTTGGGTTATGCAGTTAGTGCAGTTTGTGATGGTGAAAGAAAGCTTCCCACACAGCTGCTGTTGTCAACACCAAGCTTGTCAGCAGGAAGTGGCGTATCCATTAAATACCTTTTTAGCTCTTTTGTCCAAGAACAAGAACTGAAGCATCCCTGACATAATTTGGCCTTAAACAATTGACATCTCCCAGAGGACCTGGAGCAAAATGTGGTGAGGTAAATGGGTGGCTGGAGAGACGATGGAAAGCAAGACACAGAGTTGTCACTGACAATCCCTAGGAATGCCAGGCATCACTTCTGAATGCAGACACTCAGAATTAAGCACCTAAGTAAAAAGTGAAGGTGTGACTTGGGAAACTTAAAACATGACTCAACCCTGTGGGATGGACCTAATCCATAAAACTGGAGATAGGAAGGAAAGAAGATTAAGGAGAGCTGAGGGAGCCTGCACTCTAGGGGTGCTATTTTTCTCCACTAAAGACATTCTGGACCGCTAGCTCAGATGCAGAAACGAAGGTAATAAATGTAGAGAGAAGCATGACAGATTAATTATCTCTGCAGATACTTTTGCTCTATTTAGCAAAAGTGCTCATGGCACTTTAATCAATGTGCGTTTAAAAAGACAAGAGATCATCTGGAGACTTTTCTTACCCACTAAGGCACAAATGATAGGATTTACTCCTGTGATTAGTAACAGCATCAAGTGTATTTTGCTCTTAAGTCACACTCACAAATAGGCTCGAGCACCAAGCAAACCTCCTACTAATAGTTTAACTCTTGTGTCTGTTTGATTTACACTGGAGAGGACAAAGAGTCTTGCAGATCATTCAACAGCCTTTGGCCTCGCAGAATGAACAATTACAAAGCAACAAACACTTGTGGAGCTACCTCAGGATTTTGTCTTGGTCTGTGACACGGGTCTTGGTGCTTTTACTCCCCTACACAGAGGTGGATGTTCTTTGTCTCTGAGCTGGACATGCCCTGCAGGAATCTGTGCCACAGGAGAACCCACTCAGGTAATTTGTGATCATGCTGGTTATAGGAAACCCAATCTGAACGATTCAAATAGCAAAAATACATTACCTGAGAACAATTTTAGGTGGGATAAAGAAACCAAACCCTATTTATACTGAGTACTTACTATGTACTTTGGAATTTTTCCAAAGCTAGTTAAATACTTTAATTGTTCGCTAATTGTTTGCAAGAAGAAAATCAAAATGCCTGAGAGAAATTATTCATGACACTGTTCAGTCAGAGGTGCAAGTTTCTTGTACTACACCTGAAGTGTTACACTAATAACTAATGTGTGTTGAGACTTACATCTAAACTAATCACCCTGGTCTCCTGTAATTAAAAGGAAAGCATTTCTGGGGTGTGCTATATTTCATTTTCAGGAGACTCTTTAGGAATAGGACAGGTGCCTTTTCTTTCAGAGACATCCTCAGGTCTCCAACCTGTCTCAGACTTCTACACTGCAAACTTGCAATGCCCATTTTTCCTTTCCATTATTTATCATTTTTCATTATCATTCTGTACTAGTCTAATAGAACAATCATAACTGAAAGCCACATACATATATTTATATCAGCTTTAGTCAAATGTGACCCTTTCAAATAATTTTCCAGGGAAAATTTTCTAGTGGTTTCTGTGTCCCCCTTTAAACTTTCTAGAAAGACCATCTTGTTGGAACATTTTTTGTAATTAATACTGCAATATCATCATCTCCCCAGCATCTTCCCACAGGCTGGAACAGAAAGTAAAATAATGGGTGAAAAGGAAAAGAATTGTTTTGAAATGGTCTATTTAAAATAAAATTTAAAAAATAAAAGTTAAATAAGTGACTAGAACTTGTCCATATAAATCCTGGAACCATCTTAATACTGTGTTTTTATATCTCAAAACCCTAGCAGAATATTTCTTTCAGGGAGGGAGGGAACAAAAGCATAACAGGTTCATTTTTGTATTTATTCTTTGTAGGGAAAAGAAGCAACTATTTCCTTTCCTTTCTTTTCCTCTGCTTAAATTCACCTTCAGTATGATAAAATTCCATTGTAAAATGGAACAATATTATGCAACCAAAAAGTAAACATACAGTAATAGAGGGTTTCAACTTTTAAAAATCACCCAACACAGATCATTTACCTGATGAAGACTGACTATGCAAATACAATTTTATGCATTTAAAGAGGACCAAATATATTTTAACAGTCCATTTCCTTTAAATATATTTACTTTGCTTGCATTTAAAATGTTTGAAGTCTTCTCAGCTTTATCAAGACAGGCAGGTACTATTTATTTTCCATAACATTTTGTGCTTCTTCTTTCCTTTTTCCCTGTAACTTTAAATCTTCCAATACCCAAAGGAGTCTGTTAAAATAAGCAATTCAAGTTGACTCTTTCCATCCTGAATTATCCATTTTTGCCTCCTCCACATTGCAATTTACTTTCCAAGAGGTGGCTGGAATGAGAATACATTTTTTTTTTTAATTTAGATGTTGTGTATTCTGTTCCAAGCACTATTTCTAAGACAGATTCATGCATCAAAAATTCACAACAACAAGAATATAAAATTGCCTTGGGATGACTATTTCTGGGGCACATTCAAGCGTTAAATTTGTTCATTACAATAAGAAAATGAAATTGCCTTGGAACCTAGAATTTAACTATTTTTAAAACTGTCCTGTTGAGGTGATGTGCAGCAATCCCCTTTTGTCTACTACAAAGTGAACTGCATTAATTAAATAATTTTCAGTTTCCAGTTATATTTCACTCTTGGCAACATCAAAACAGTGTCAATTGGGGTGGGTTTTTTTCACTTTTTTCCCTTACAGGAATACTTTGAAAGTATAAATCTACACATCTTTGGATTCCCAGAGTTCTCTAAGTCCCACACATTTCTTGCATGTCTACTGAACAAACACAGTATGACCGAAAGCCCTTGAAAATCAACAGAAATCTTTCCAGTGACTTTAGAGAGCTTCAAGTCAGCTCAGACTTACTAAGTTTTTCTTGGAGGAATCCTGGAAATTCCAGGGAAAAAAAAGTACAACAAAATGGTTAGAGTGTCTCTGGTCTTTTTTTTAGTTTTTTTTTTTTTCAACACACAAGAAAAAAATACTACTAGTGAAAAATTCTTCCCTACACAGTTGTCTGCAAATTAAGATATTCACAAAGCAATTTCAGAACAGAAAAGTTCTAGAACTACAGAAAATGTAAGAACACCCATGAAACAGCAGGCTGTATCAAAAGAGTTAGAAAACTAAAAGCCATGTGCAGACTGCCTGTTGCAGATTAAAGGCAGTCTGAGAAATTACCAGGAAAGAGAAAAAAAAAAAAAGAAAGGGAAAAAAGCAACAGAATTCAAAGTATAAAGCAATGCAGTATAATAAGTTTTTACTGCTTAAAGTTGTTTGGCAAAATACTGAGCAGAAGAGTTCAAAATGCTGAAATTGCTTCAAAACTTTTATTACATATTAATACACAGCAAACAGAACGTGTTAGATCTTACCCTTGCAACTGGAACTGAGAATAAAGTAATGAAAAATATGCATGAGACCACTAAAGCTACAGACTCAAACCTCATATTTCCTTTCACTTGGTGATGAATATTCATGTCCTGTGACCCATATGATTTTAAATGATGTGCAGCTTAAAAAACTGTAATGGCAACCATTGCATAAGATGCGGAACAATATGTGATAATAGAAATATAATTTTAAATATAGTAAATTGAAACCTAACTTGTCATTTTCCTGGTAATAAATGTCCTGTTTTCTTGTTTCCTTTTGCTCCTGGACCAGATTTGTGAAGTGATGTCAACAGTACCTTGGCTTCAATTGTTTTTAGCCATGTGGCAATGCCAACATTTTAGTCAGCTGTGCTATTACTGCACCAAATATATACACACTATTAATAATTTGACCATTTATAAACTTTCATAGTTTTAAAATTAAGAGTATTTTTAAGGCATGATGTCAGAAAACTTAGTTTCCTAAAAGGTGTAGGAGGCATAATAGCAGTTTGAGGAATTATTCAGGAATCTTCTACTTTGAACGACTACACCAGTGAACCTGTACAGTGACACTAGACCTGAAAATTCAGAATCTTCAAAAGATGAAGTCCCTTTGGATGTTCTTTGCAGCTTTTGTACTTACAGCACTCTGCTTTTGACTATTTAAACTTCAAACTTCCTTTTTAACTTTGTCACTCATAGTCTGTCCAGGCTGTTAAACCCGCTCTGAAAAAGAAAAAAAAAATAAAATACAGCTAAATTCAGTCTTTAGAAATACTGCCTGGGTGGTGCTCCCCTGAATTTTACAGCTTCAGATACTGGAATAATTTGGATTGCTGATGCCCAAAAAGGCAAAATAAGACTGTTTAGAGACATAGTTTTAGTCAGTAAACAGCAAGGTATTTATTGGTG
>JAOXXN010000463.1:75992-98811 GCA_026770055.1 Myrmophylax atrothorax | reverse complement strand
CCAAATGTTAAATGTCTTTTTAACTAAACTAAACTAGCCATATTTCCTTGTCAAAGAGCTAACTCCTTAGGTCCTGGATCCTGCCCTGCTTCATTGCCCAGAATGAAACAAAACATCCCTGGGGATATGCAATTTGCCCCTTGGAGTGCCCAAATGTCTTGGGACCATGGAAGCATTGGACCCAATTTAAGCCACTGACCACTTAGGGGAAGTTAAAATGGGATGAGCTATGGTTGTTGAACTCACTCCCCAAACCAGAATTTTCACCTTCTCAAAATACAAACAATTTTATACAGCAATATAGAACAGAATCTGCTCAGATCCTCAGGTCCTGACCTAATAATGTCCAGGACAGCAATAGTTCCCTGCAGCCTGGCTCTGGTTGGCATCAAACACCATCAAACACCTGGCAATGAGGTGCTACTGGTTTATAACCTGCAGCTCCATGCAAGAATTGTAATACATAGTTAGCACAAATTTCTTATCTCAGTTTGAAACATTATACAAAAATACAAGATAATCAGGTGTAACTCCGTCTTCCCCTCAAATCTTCTCAATACAAAAAGCAGCTTAATGTTGGGCTAAATGTCAAGTTCTCCCCCTTGTACAAAAACTGAGTCACAAAACTGATGGCAGCACCACAGCACCACTGTTATAAACACAACTCTGCCTCTGGCAGAAAATAACATTTCTGTTATTAATATTTCTTAATTCCTGTGGTACACAGGCAGAGGGGAAAGCGGATGGCTTTGCTGCCTGTCAACCTCTCACTTGCACTACCAGAAATATTCCCTCAGAGTCAGGATGAGCTTGGAAACAGCAGTATCTCAACTGTGGTTATCCCCAAGCCATGCATAAACTGAAGAGCCAGACTTGCTGTGACCCACTGTGTGTTCTCTGTGAAGGGTGGAACAGGATTCCTTGTGAAAGGAAGAGAGAAAAAATATTTTCTTTCCATTCCTTCCATCAGCAAGTCTCTGTTCCTCACTGTCAGGACCATATAATTATAAGCCCTTTCTGAGAACTTTTAGTAGCATCTGAGCAAAAAAAATTACTGTCAAAAATATCAGAATTGATCTTTCCACCTCTGGCGTGGGGAGTGTTTTCAAAAGTAAAAAAAGAAACTGAAAAAGGGGATCATTGACAGAAAATGGTCCCAAAGCCTCCCTGGGAAAGAAGTATTGGCCCCAAGAGAGATCTATAAGGAAGCAAACAGCATTGGTGCTCTGAGCTGAGGAAAGGATTCAAAGCACAAAGGTAAAGGAGGGACGTCCCAGGTGTCACTTGGGGCTGAGAGACTCAGCTCCCCTAAAGTGGAGCCTTGGAAATCCCTTCTTAACTACTGCTTAAGCATACTCATTAAACTTTAACACTGGAAAAGCACCAAAGTCCATTTCAGACCTGAACATTCCCAGCTAATTCTCAGTTAGCTAATTCTGCTAATTCCCAGTGCATTTTTCTTGCTAGTACTGAGCTGTGCTGACCTCTGATTCTTACTGGGATTCAGGAATAACATCATCTACTGCCAAACTCCTGAGGGGTTCAGCCCCATGAGTGTTCTGAGCCCAAGTTCAATCCAATAAGTGTTCTGAGACTAAATTTAACACTTACACCAGACCTGGGGGATTCATAAAGTGGCACTAGCCAGCTCCTTCCCCTCGAGTGACCATGGAGCTGCATCCCAGCTGGAAAGAAATGGAGGGGGTTTCTCTCAGAAGGAAACATACAAAAAAGCAGGTAAATCTTCTGTTATGTTCAAGACATGCTTCATTTGCCTTCAAAATGAGGTCTCTGTTTCCAGGAGAGCAGCCACAGCTACTTTACAGACTCTCAGATCTACTGAATGCACTGGGAAACACTGGATATAAATAACTATGGTTTTGTTTATTCGATTTCCATGTTGGCAAAAAAATTATATTTCACATACATGGCATCAAAATTGGACACGTAAATTCAGGAACTAGTTAAATTAAAGATTAAATTAATTTCAATAAAAGGAATAAAACTGATGTTATTGAGTACCTTCAGACTGTGATTGTCAGCAATGTGAGAACTTGGATAGATTTTATGACTTGCTCTTTATTGAGGCAAAATTGATACTAATTCGATGAATGCTGAAAAACTGAGTACAGTTTTCAGTGAACTAACCTTGTTTAGGAATAGACAAATATAAAAAGCACGCTACCAATGCATCAGAGACTTTATGTACAGCTTCCCTCCTTTTACCTCTATTACCTCAAAATAAGACAAGTAAGAATGCAAGTGGTAGCAAACCGGAATCTGGAAAACCAGAAGTCCTGATCTGACAAATGAATTTCAGCCATTTCATGTGATGGAATATTCTTTTATCTCTATTTGCCATATTTTCCTGAGAATGTATAGAAATAATTCTGTAAAATACCAATTTTTACATATTGTTTTCCCTATAGCCACTGTATGAATTTTTAAATTTTTTTTCATTTTTTTTTTAATGAGAAAGTCTTATAATGGCAGAGGTTATCCCAAAATAAAATTGAGTCACGGGAGACAAGATTTGGCTTTCCTAATGTATCTCCGGAGTGATGCTCATAAATTGATCAGTCATGATCTCCATTACTAAAAGGTACCCTGGCAGACAATCCTTTCTGTTCATGATTGTGGGTCTTCATGATTCTGATGAAAAAAACCCAATCAAAAACTCCAAAACAAAAATAAAAAAATACAAACCAAAACAAAAAAGTTACCTGTCAGAAAAACGAAGTGTCAGATTTTGGGGGCTTTGGGTTTTTTTGTTTGGTTGGGTTTGGTTTGGATTGGTTTGGTTGGGTTTTTTTGGTCTGGCTTCAGTGTTCCCAGAAGGAAAGGCCATACCAAGAAGGAGGCCCAAGACCAACTTCCTCACATAAAGGATCATTCACTGACAGAGCACTCCACACCCTGTGGCTCAGAAGTACCACTTGTTCTTATAGAAATGCTATTAAATAAAACATTTTAGGTTTTCCTATGACTGGTAGCAGTGACCACACTGGCACAACATCCTCAGGTCACATTTATGTTCCTTTCTACAGAGATTTAGCTTGGAAAATATCTACATAAGAGGCAACAAGGTGCCTGCTGCATTCAAAGCAAGAAGTACAATGGCTTTATCTTCCTCTGAACTTTTCCCAGCTGTTAAAGGAGGGATCACCAATCCAACCAATTTCCAAGTTTCTTGCGTTCATCTGTGTTTATTCCTGAAAGAACAAATTACATGTTAGATATCTGTGTTCTACAGAGTTTATTTAGAAACACAGGGTGGGAAAACAGATATGAGAAAGAATTCTTAATTATTTAACAGCATTCAAATCACTAAGTTACTCAGACTCAATAGCAGTCAGACTGAGGTACAGCTGGTGCTTTCAGAGGTTTTATCTTCCTTTGATTTTCTTATTCCATATAAATTGAAAGACATGATAGGCATACTTTAGCCCATATTTTCAATTACTTTTCAGCAGATAATATGGCTAAAGCTCAGCAGCCAGCTTATAAGAAAAGGAAATGGTGTCTCTGTGAAGTTAATTTGCTAGAAAGCAAAGGGCACAGTCCTGTGGCTGCTCATTGCCCTTGGCTGTCACTGCCTTCTCAGGGAGCTGGAAGAGCTCAGTGTGGATGGAGGATGGCTGGCAATTTGCAGTACTGAGTCCATGCACATCTGCTTAATTTCCAGCGAAATTATGGGCTAAATATTTTTATTCCCTGCTGAAAAAACCACGACTTTCTCTCTGTGGAGAACACTAGAAATATTCATAAATGTAAATGCCTGAACTGTTATTTGATGGGGCCTGTCACCCACACAGACACACAGGAACCAACCATTGCTGGGGATCAAATCCAGAAATGTCAGGACTGAAAGATCAGAATTCCATTGTATCAAGTGAAAAATTGATCACCAAGATGGAATAATTAGTTTCTGGAAACAGGTGCTGTAGGTGCTGGTTCAGGTAAAAATTTATGCTTTTGTTTTTCAGATGACCAAATGTCTAAAGAAAATTTGGCATTGACCATAAAATTGATTTTACACAGACTGCAAAACAGCCACTTGGAAGAAGGTTCTGAGCTCTTACAACCTGAACCAGGCACAAACTCAGAATCTGAAAGGAAATGTCCCTCACTTGGACCAGACACACACATCCAAGTCTCTAACACACGTGGGATGAATGTTGGTGAATGCAAAAGCACCAGTTAACCCACTGCAACTGCTCTGCTATTTCCTGCTCAATTTACATGGTGTGACATTATTTAATTGTAC
This sequence comes from Myrmophylax atrothorax, assembly GCA_026770055.1. Classification (NCBI taxonomy): domain Eukaryota; kingdom Metazoa; phylum Chordata; class Aves; order Passeriformes; family Thamnophilidae; genus Myrmophylax; species Myrmophylax atrothorax. Next base: position 94,544 of record JAOXXN010000463.1, on the reverse strand, counting down.
TATTTAGGCATCTACAGATGTGCAGCCATTAAATGAATTATTCATTCTTCTCAAAATGAAAGTTATAATTACACATCAAAGATGAAAGTTAAAACTACATATTGCTTTCACTCTTTTTTTCATTTATTGTATGTCATTTTTCCACATGCATTTTCTGTCCAATCCTGCATAAGAAAATAAGATATATACATAGATATAGATATATGGAATCATGTATATCTTAATAGTAAATATTTTATTTACATTTTATTTACAAATGAAACCATGATTGCTGTTCATATGGATTTACAGAAAACTAATATTAATAGAAAATACACTGTCTTTAACTTTGAAAATAGAGATTGTTTAAAAATTTATAAGGTTTGTGATCCTCAGCTGCTTTTCCACAATTATCTCATCTGTAATTCAAACTGAAGGTGTTGTAAACTATTATAGATCAAAACTGCAGGGTATTTTTTTAAACTATGTATCAAAGGCAATCACCTACCAATGATTTGGAATACATTGTAAGTAAAATATATGGGGGTCTCAGTTTTATTCAGGAAGCTGCCCTGTGGCCGAGTTTGAATGACTAACCTTGGTCTCTTTAGGGAATTCTCTTACTTGACAGAAAACAGAAAGCAGGGATGAAAAAGTCAGTGAAAATCAGCTTACAATGTGATGTGCCATGGAGGGCCAGTGACCTTTTTGCATTTTGAGTACTCCCAAATTCACTATAATGTCATAAAATAGAGGAAAATTATGTTTATTATTTTGAAATCGTTACCAAATTCATTGCATCATTAGGCACCAGATAGATCTCTTGCTTGGAAATGCTCAGGTCTGTCCATCAGACAAGTTGCTCCAGGACCACAATTTCTGAAGTAGGTGTTATTCTGGTACTGAGCACAAAATGGCTTTTCCTCTCATGACCAATAGTTCAGATGAAATTTTCTGAACTGATAAAATAAGTGCATTTTCAGTTTGAATTACTCAGAATGTTCTACTGACATCAAAATAATCCAGTTTCATGTTATGGAGTTTTGTGAGGATTATAGTTTCACTTCTCATTAAATTTCTAAGTATCATGCACTTAAATTCTGTTGCAGATAACACAATCAAAACCCTCACTGAAACAAGGCAGGCACATATTATAAAAATCACTGTTTTCAGAAACATTTCCTGAGAAGCTTAACTGAAACAAGCACTTTCTCATGAAAGGCTTCTATTTTGCTAAATTGCCACTTTCAACAACTAAAATGTCTCCCAATACTGAAAGGCCTTGTTTTTTTATGAAACTTATCTTCCCGTTCATTGCTAATACTTCTCTGTAACAAACAAGCTCTTCTCCAAATGGTAATTTTCTCACATTTTAAGACTTGTATCTGAAATGATGACATGCACCAACAGCCCCTGTATTGCAGTGTCTGGCTGTGAAGGGTTCTGGGGTGTTGCTGCCTTATAAAACACAGCACGTGAAGGACTAGAGAAATGCACTGGTTCTGTGGTTTTAAGTGTTTAACTCATCTGTAGGACAGAGACAGGATGGGTTTGTAGCAGTTTAGAGATAAATCTCACGTATTGGTGGATCATTTTCTAAATCCACAATATAGATCTGTCTCTTGTGATCTGCTCTTCATTTCCTTTGTCCTTCCAGATGATTCTTCCTTAATTTCTTTGGCAGGGAATCAAGTATGTCTGAGTAAAGCATTCAAAAAGTGCTGCCACTTTGCCTGTGACTAAAAAAAATAAACCCTTCAAAATCCTTCTTCTCTTACCACAATAACAGAAATTTGTCTTCCACATTCCTTTGTGTCTCTACATCACTCTCCACACTCAGAGCACCTACATTTACCAGAGTGAAATCACTGACTCCAGCAGTGCTGGGAAAGCTAAAGGTACTCGTGCCCAAGTCTGAGCTACCTGACTGCTCCAGATCCCACTCCAGAATTCCCATTTTCCAATGTGATTCATACAATGCATTTTTTTTCCTTCTGCCAGAGGGAGTGGGTGGGATTGTAACCCTCTGCATGATTAGATCAGTAAAAGTCACTCAAAAGCTGACCCTTATTCACCTCTTGCCCTCTATGTTAAAAATCAAACATGATTAAAGACTCATTTTTATTCTCATTCAAGTTAAAATAAATTATTATAATGAAAGATCAATGTGCTTAACAAAAATATAAAGAATAATGACTTTGCAGAGTTCATAGTCAATCTTGTGTGGTTGATTTCCTCCTTGAAAGCGTATTTTATTTAAATAGATTCCTAAAAGTTGGTTAAAGCAAGATGGATGTATATGTAATGTATCAGTCCTTAGTTCTGTTCAAAACCAAGACAATGAAATTTACAATGAAAAACAATAATTAAATATTTATTAGATTTCTTCATGCCTATTCCTTGTACCAATCTTCTGAATCACCACTTCTATTTCATTTGATAGCACTATATTTTATCACTAACAATCACTGAACGAAGCTTCTTCCATGCCAGAGAAACAAACAAAAATCTACAAAACCAACAAACAAACAACTTGCAACTGAATTTAGCACAAAGCAAGTAATTTCAGTGACTTTCTGTACAGCAGGAAAGCAGCAGACCTCATAAATTTTTATCAGCAGCTTCTACAGAACCATTAAAGCCTCAGTTGCCAATCTTCACCTGGCTGTAAATGTGACCTTCCATTCCCAAACATCTGTGCTGACCTGGCATGGAAAGCAGACCATGTCCACTTGGAACATTCTCTGCAGGTCTTTGGCTATGAAAACTAAGAAGCTGATGAAGAAAAATTATAGCAAATTACAGTATCACAGAATGGTTTGAGTTGGAAGGGACCTTAAAGATCATCCAGTTCCAACCCCTGCCGTGGGCAGGGACACCTCCCACCAGCCCAGGTTGCTTTGCTTGGATTCTTTTATGCAGAATGGGGATAAATGTACTGGTTTTTTTACAAAATAATAGTGTAAATGTTCTCTTCACTTGCCTCACTTCTGAAACCGGTGCTGCCAAGGGCATCACCATTCAAACTTTGGGATAGAGACCTCTTTAAACAGCAGAGAATTCCTTATGGAACGGAATGCCCACAAGAGAATGATAACTAAGAATTTAATGTAACTTTAGAAAGTTTTAGAACCAGTTTTGCTTTGCTGAGTTACTCTGATTTTAAGTGTGCATATGAAGTGCCTTTCTCACTAGAGTTTGGGAGCTGTTTTCAGGCTCTACCAAGGCCAATGTTTTTGAGCAGCCACCTGCAAGATAACAGAAGACAAACAACAGGAGAAGGCCCAACTGTCCCCCCATGAAGAAGGGGGCAGAGTGACAGGCCTTTTGTGTGGGCATTCAAGAGAAATAAGAATACTGATTGGGTGTTAATAAAGGGTATAAAACCTGCAAACTTCCTGTTCTTGGAGTCAAACCCCTCTGGGTTTGATCTGGGAAGCTTCCAATAATAGAACCCTATATCTTTCTCCATTAACTTGTCTTCAGTGTGTCTCTGTTCACAGCAGTATGGGATCTGGAGGCATCAAGAAGGTGAGCCAGAACTCTTCATTGACTCTCCATGTTTGCATGAAGAAGTGTGAAAAAAACTGTCACTGGAGTATGGACAGAATTCCTTGTGCATCTGCTCCAGTGTCCCTGGAAAACACACTGTGCTGAGATACAGCAGAACAATTAGAAAAGTATAAATAGGAGAATTACAAGATTACCCACACAATTCCACTGTAACAAAAGGGTGTCAGGGAGAACAGGAAATGCATCCAAATTCAGGAAAATCACTGAAGGTCTGATGAAAGAGAAGAACAGGGAGAACAATCAAAAGTTGCTATTGTCATATTTCAGGTCAGCATCAGGAAATTTACCAACCTCGGATATTAAACAGTCCAAGGGCTTTCTAAAAAAAAAAAATTAGTTATAGAAGTCCAACCCTGACTTTGGCACATCTTAGAGACCTTCAGATTGCAACAAGTTCATTTTGTGTTCATCTGATGGTACCTTTTCCTGTGAAGAGGCAGAACAATCAAAGGAAGCACTCAATGCTCTTCACCACAGAAAGTCTGCTTCTTGTAGCCATTCCCAACATTCCTGTCCAGAATTTTTGCCTTCTAAAGGCCAAGTGGCTGTGCAAACATTTGTCCAGTGGAAAACAGCCAAAATATATCCTTGTAGCTAATTTGTATTCATTTGCTCTAAACACGTTATTCATTCTTCACCTTTTGAGTGGCACATGCTTGTGAGGGGGTGAAGAGGATTAGCCCAGCATGTGTGAATGGATTTTCATAATTAATACAGCATTTAAATTCCTAATCCTATATGGTTTGGGTGCTCAAAAAATTCTAGAGGCATTTATGGAGAACAGCCTTGAAAGACTTTGAGAGATACATAAGAGCTACATTTCTAAGAAATGGATAGTACAAACAGTAACATGCACTTTCCAGAGACTTTTTTTTCTTCCAAATTTGTTTCATTGTGGAAAGACTTGATAAATGCTTAGTGAGTGTTTCTTTTAGAAGTAACTGGAAGTATAAAATGAGAAGTCTTTGCTTTAGTTGGAAGAAAGTATCACATATTAGGCAAATCATCCCTCTAAAGCCTAGTCCACTGTCATGATCTTATCTACATGGTGGAAACCAAAAACTGGATGCAGATCAGAACTGAACATTAAAAAAAAACAAACAAAAAAACCCTTGGTTCTAAATATTTTGCATTACCAACTTCATGGCTATGGTTTATTATTTTGATCAGATTAGTGAATAGCATTAGCAGATAGTCAAAATACACAGATGAGAAGCATCAACTCTGAATGCTGCATTACTGTAGTGTCCCTAATGGTGTCCAGGATGCCACATGCAGATGTCTGAGTTACCTCCCCTAAAAATTAAACCATCAGAGGATGCCATATGTTTTAATGCAATGCTTTTCAGCTTTAACACACACTTATTTCTAATTATTACAGTGGTATTTGAACTGCTAATGACTCAAGTGAGGTGTTGAGCGATAGCTTGTCTAACTGAGGGATTTACCTCACAGTAAGAGGCCTCCTTGCAATTTCTTTGTTCTCTCCTTACTAAGCACAACCTACAAAGTGTTCAGCTTCTACTTCAAAATAGGTGATTTCTTCCATTTAGTTGTGGAGGTGGAGCGTTCCTTTGAAATATACTCTGACTATTATAACTCTGTATTTCAATTTTTGGACTGTCTAATGACTTTAAGTCTTAAGAAGTGTTTTTGGAAGGGTTATACTCTTCTCATCTTAGAGTAAAACATCTAATGAAGAACATAAGACATAAAATTTTCCCACAATCCACAGTTCACACCTTTTTTCAGGAAAAACCTGCTAATTGAGGCAACCAACTGTGGAGCCAAAAGAGCTGCAGATGGATTAATTAACTCCTGTGCTAATGAGCAACTCAGCTGGAAGAACACCTCTGCTGTGAGGAAAGGCTGAGAGAACTGGGATTGCTCAGCCTGGAGAAGAAAAGCTTCAGAAAGACCTAACTGTGGCCTTCCAGGAGTTTAAGGGGCTACAGGAAAGATGGAGATAGACCATTTACAAGGGATGGAGTGACAGGACAAGGGGAATGGCTTCAAAGTGCCAGAGGGCAGGGTTAGATGGGATATTGGGAAGAAATGCTTCCCTGTGAGTGTGTTGAGGCCCTGGCACAGGCTGGGCAAAGAAGCTGTGGCTGCCCCATCCCTGGAAGTGTCCAAGGCCAGATTGGATTGGGCTTGGAGTTGCCTGGGATATTGGAAGGTGTCCCTGCCCATGGCATGTGGGATATGGACAATCTTTAAGGTCCCTTCCAACCCCAACCATTCTCATTCTGTAACTGTATGAACACTGTCAAGAACCACTCTTCCTTCAGCCGTATCAAACATAAGAATTGGCCTGAGAGCACAAATAAGAATCTTGTGCTGCATTGACACAAATGCCCAATGGAAAACACGACTCCATGAAAGTCTTCAGGATTTATCCTCCACACACAGAGTTTTACTGGAAGATTTCATCTCTCTTCTGAAGTACATGCTCAGAGCCATCAGGAAAAATCTGAATGAACTGGGAACCGAATTGAAGTTATTACCCTGCTTGTTATAGAACCACACAAGGGTTTTGGTTTCGGAGGGACTTTAAAGCTCATTCTTTTTCATCCCCTATCATGGGCAGGGACACCTTCCTCTAGTCCAGGTTGATCAGGGCCCCATCTCGCAGCTACTTCTATGACCGAGGGTTGTCATTCCTTGAAAAAATGCTGTTTATTTACAAAACAAACAAATAAAAAACCCAAAAAACAAACCACAAACAAACAAACAAAGAATCTTTACTGTTTTGAAACAGTTGATGGTCACATTATTTCAGTGTGGGACCTGACATAACAGGTAATAAATTTCACAAACTGGAAGGGACCTTTGTCTTCGTCACTCCAACCACCAGCTAGATGTCACAGAACACACAGATCTGTGGGCAATGTTGTGGGATGGCAAGACAAAATTCACCATGTGGGAAGGAATCTGACTGTTGAAAACAGCACACTAGGATAGGTAAGAATACAGAGGTTTATAGTGTCAATGCCATGCTAATACTTTGTTAGACTAAATATTTCATTGAATATTTTGTTTGTGGGACATAAAAAAGTTTCATTATATGCGTGTACATAATTCTAGATTACAGAGGAGATAGTTGTGAACTAGACAGCCTAAGGCAAACGAAAAAGAACTGAGTGCTCCACTGAGCGCCAAAACCACAACAGCAAAGAGAAGCTCTGCAGGGGCTGGGAAAAAGATTTTGGAGACTTTCAGAATGGACTGAATGGTCCCATTCCCAAGCAAAAATGACTCAACAGGCCCTGCCACAGGGGACATATGTTGGATGCTTGTTTTACCTACTAGTCTGAGTGTCCTGCCGTGAATGACAGCTCCACACCTGTCCAAAGCCTGTGGGACTGTGAGGATGTGCTCATTTATTTACGGATTCTATGCATTTTTTTCTCCCCAGTAAGCTCTGTACAACTCTATCAATTCCAAGCAAAATGCTGGATGCCAAGTCACCACAGGGTATGTGTCAGCCTTTGTTAAACACACTCTGTACACTCTCATTAATTTTACATGGCTGTGGTTTCACTGTTGGGGAAATGCAAATGGCAGCACATGGCAATGCCCTTTGGGGAAAACAAGGGAAACACTGCATATTTTAGTAATGCAGGGTTCATTTTTCCTGCGTTCACAGGCTTCTTTGCATTTTGTGCTGTATGGGCAGTTTCTGTGCCCCTTGTTACCTGCCTGAGGCACTCCTCTATAGGCAGGATTTCTTACACACAATTTATAAATCTCTGAATTTTAAAAACAATGAAAGATGGGCTTTCATGGCAGGGGAATACTTTTGACAAAAATAAATCCCCTTAATATTTAAAAAAACAACAGCAAAATCCTTCTTCCCTGCATCTCAGTCAGAGGAGTGTAGAGGAAGGCTCGTACAGCATTTCAGTTCCAAAGCTTGTGTACTCTCAGTTCAAATGCCCTATTATAGGGCTGGAGAAACAGGATCAGATTGGTGTTGGATGAAGACGCTACTTGATTTGTAAAGATAAAAGGAGCATGACTCCCACAGGCAGCTGTTTTTCCTCTAAGGTGGGAAGAAGTTGCAGCCAAGGAGTTCTGTGGCAAATTGGTGTTCCCAGAGATGAACAGCAATCAGGGCTGGTGAAGCACAAGGTTAACGTGATTGCAGGGGAACATCAAGAGGAGAGGGTGAGGTAAACCTGCTGCTCTGATGGGCCACATTTCTCACAGCATCAGTTCATTACAGCCATCGTCTGCTCCTGCATTTTTCTGCCCATTTTTGCACAGTACTCACTTAGGATTTCTTTACCAGCATGAAGACTCTGAAGACCCTGAGCATGAAGACTCCACACTTCACACATCCTGTGGCCACAGGAGGTGGCACTAAAAATTCCTGTGACTGTTTGACCTCCAGTTCACCCCTTGGTCTCAAGACCAGTGTCTTGGCACCATATTTTTGTAGCAAAATAGTAAATACATGCTGTATTTTCCAAGTACAACAATTCATTTATGTTTTCCTGCCTAATATCAGCCAGCAATGATGGAATGTGAGAAACACATCAGCTTGACTAAAGACCAAATATTTTCCTTTTTTCTATCTCACCAGTTTCCAGATATTCAGCAGGAGCCAGCTCCTTCCCCACTATCCTAGAGTTTTCAGAGGGTTTCATCTGTCTTGTGGGGGTTTGTTTTTTAATAACATCCTGCTTTACTCTTGTAAGTTTTAATCTTGCTGTATACAACAGATCTATCACTCCCAGATGTGAACAAAACTAGGTTAGGCACTCATGATAGGAAGGGCCATGCTTTTCACTTCACTGTGCAAAAGCCAAAACATTTCCCTATAAAAGAAACAACTAAAAAAAAAAAAAAAGCCCAAAACCCTACAGCAAGCGACCAAAAAGTATCAATAATCTTTCCAGAACATGATGTGGGTGAGCAGAGAAGCTTAACTGAACAACTTCATATTTATTCACAATCCTAACTTTAAAAAAAAGTGTCCCTAGTCTAGGTGATCGAACAACATGAGGACTACGTGATTTATGAGAGCTGAGAGAAGCCAGTGCCATAGATGCTGCTTCTGGAACAGCTGTAAAAATAGCATATATTGCACCAAAAAAATGAAAGGTTGAATGTATTTCAATTATTTCCAAACCTCTGGCCAGAAGTAATGCCATGCTGGATTCATGTTTTTTGACAGAGACTCAGCATTGATGGATTTTGCTAGTCCTTCTCTCTTTTTGAAGAAATATGTTGAACAACGAGCAAAGAAACCATGCCCAGGTGTTTCACTCTCCTCAGAGTAGGAAGTTCACCAGCTCCCAGGGTATTCCTACCATAGGGTAGTCTTGACTAGACCTCAAGGTACACTGACAAATTCCATACACCAAAGAGCTGGCCTGCACCCCTCTGCACTGAATCTAGGTGTTAGGTTCCAAATCTGTGAGAAATTAAGAAAGCAGCTTTCTTTTTCAATTTGCTGTTACAGAGGGTAGAGCAGCACAGCCATTGGATGCAGCAAAACAACTTCTGATTCCTGAATTCCACTGCATGTCCCCTGAGGATGAGCTAAAAAGTTCACAGTACCTTAAGGATGCACTGCAATTCATTTTAAATATAAGGTGAGAAAAGTGTGTCTGCATCTGGTTATTAGAAAGGAGTGCATTCCAGATTTTGCTTATTGCAACAATGGAATTATAACAGATTTCTGCTGATAGGAAACAAAACAAAACTAGGTTTTGTATTCATTACTGAATAACCAGCACTGTGCCCTGCATGATTTGGACAGCACGAGGTATTCACTGCAGTAGCACCTTAGAATTTATGCATCTCAGTCAGTGGCAATCTCTTCAGGGAAGTTCTCTCTGTACAGAACCCTGAGACACATTCTCGTGTCTCATCTGTTTTCTTGCAAAGCAAAGACTGGGTTTTTATGGATTTGTGGGAAGTTCAGAAAGGCAAAGTTACAAAGAGCCTAAAAGTTTCTGTTTAGTGGGAAGTAAAATTAGAGCATATGTCAGTTAATCTGTAGTGAAATACACCTTATACTTAGTAATGACAGTGATGTCTTATGCTGTGGCTCTCTGGCCTAATAAATCCTGAAATAATTTCTGTTCTATGGAACACTCTTAGTACCCTTCACATCAGTAAAGAATACAGTGTATTTAGGTGTGTTCAACAAAGGAGGGTCTCACGTCTGGGCTGCCTGTCCTGAGACTGGACTGGGCACCAAAGAGGGGTGGAAACCACCAGCACCTCCATGGTTTTTAAATGAAATAAACAAGAAATTAGTTCCCAAATGGAACAGTAATGTTTCTTAAAATATCTTTAAAAGAGTGCTCAGTTTTAGTACTTTTAGTTCTTTAACAAATCTATACCAAACTCCCAATATTATACCCAAAATAGTAAATGCTAATAGCATAATAAGTCTAAATAAGGAAGATGTTAAAACATACTAAATTTAAGGAAGATGTTAAAACATACTAAATTTAAGAGAATAGATATATACCCTCTCCATATAGTACAAAATTATTATGCCAAGCTTGCTGTCATAAGACATGGAGAATAGGGTTTTTAAAATTCAAAAAACCCCATACATTTGTGTGTGAAAATGATTCTGTATCATCTTTTCACAAACTTTTTTTTCACCAAAGTTTGAAGATTTCCATATCAAAGATATAGGTCTATTATATTTATATATATATATATAAAATATACACACCCACACATATACATGTGTATATATATAAAAAATATACACATATATATCTATATATATAAATATACACACACACAAATATATATGTATGTATGTATATATGTATGTGTGTGTATATATATATATAAGTCAACACTTTTTTAAGTATAACCTTTTACTCATAGTCTATCTATTATGGTATTTTTAGATTTGTGGTAAGCATTTAAAAACAAATAAACTCCAATCACACAGGGAACAGACAAAACTAAAGTATCATAACAAAAATACAATTTGGGGGCCTGGAAACAGGTGCTGAGAACTGATTTTAAACCACTGGTTCAAAAACTGACCACTTTTCCTCTTAGAGATGCTTTCCCTTTCCTTGACAGACATGAAAAAAGGAAGAACATCCACCATGCTTGCAGCAAATCACTGTAGTTATGAATCTCCTTCAGGTATTTAAACAATTGTTTTGGACTGCATTGCAAATTTTCCTTTCTCACTCAAAGCAGCATTTTGGGGATTATGTAAATTGGAATCTCAGAAATTCTGAAAATCTTTTCCTATTGCAGAGACCACATAAAATTGTTAAAGAAGTAAAAGAAAGAGAATAAAAATTAATAATTCCTTAAACAGGAAAAACACTGAAACTCATTTTACTTGTATAATATTCAATGAAAAGCTTCTCTTCTGCCACTTTTAGAATTTTAACTTCCAAATAAAGAAAAAGTTCAAACATTTATTTGGATATTTTCAACTGTTTTCATACATATGCATAATGTAATTGGTTTCCTGCTAGTCTGATTGTAGTAATTTATCTTGTACACCATGAAAATAAAAATAGCTCCTGGGGAGCTTAAATTGTCTAGCAATGAAGATTATATGGGAACAAAAGTCTATTATCCTCCAATGCTGCAGAAATTAATGCTTAAGTAAGGTTAGTATGCCTAAACCTATTCAATCACCTAACATTTTGCCACTAGAAATATTTTACCATTGTAAAAGACAAGTGGTCAGTGATCCATCATAGAACAAAAGCATGAGAGCCTAATTTATTTGGCTAGAAAGGTTTCCGGGAGAAACTCCACAATAATATAACTTTGGTAATAATAATAATAGTTGGTTTATTATAATAGTGAATGTCTTTCTTTACCACAAGCCAAAGTTGAGTAGATGTCAAGCTGTAATTCTGATTTCAATTTCCCTTTACAGCAGGACTGGCTTCCCCCACATTTTCTTCTGGAGAGGGAATTTATGAAATTCCTACCTGTATTCTGAAGCTTCACTGGGTATTAGTCCATGAGTGACTTGTCTCACTGTGTGTCTATCGAATGAATTTAATAAGGATTCCGTCTGCTGACAACTAAACCAGCCAAGTCTTTGGCTGTCAAGAAACAACCCTGAAAGCAGTGACTTATTTACACACAAACTGGAAGTTTTCATGATCACTGGCTAAAGCGACACAAAATACATGTTTGACAGGTAATTTTTCACCACTATGAATTTCACCAATTTCTTTGGGACCTCTGTCAAAAAACCTTTGAGACATAAATACATAATTTCCTCATTCCTCCTGTTCTTCTAGTACTCCACATCATGATTCTGGTTGGTATGTTAACAGTAAAACCAGTTCCTGCTGGTTGATTCAGAGAAGGATGGTATTCTCTGCTTTAAGCCATGGAGGCTTTTCATGCTTTAAATCTTGGGCAAAGTGGGGATGGTGACCTACAGAAAGTTTAATCTGAGCATAATTTCTGCAGGTTCAGTATTCTATGGGTTTTATCTTGTTATCAAATTATCTGAGTCGAGGATCTCTCATTGTTTAATGCACTTCAAGACATATGGAGATGGAGACCATGCTACCTTCTAGACAGTACCTATTAACTGGTGATTAATTTAATTGAAATTTCTCACACTTTGTGAAAGTTACTCTTTACAGAACTGTGAATATCTTGGTGTTTCTTACTTTTTAAACACAGACTGAGATGCCTGTACAGACATATGGATGTGCACAGGGAAATGATATTTTAGATCAGTTCCATTTCTTCAGCTTCCTTGTGGCATGTAGCTCAGTCTTGCCCTCTCTTCAGCCTTCAATCATTCACCATTTCTGGGCATAAGTTGCAGTTTCAAATAATGTCTTCCATATTTTTCATATGTTTTTCCACTTTGTGACTTTAGTCTGGTTGGCCCCTGTGCAAACAATAATTTCAATCACGCACAGTTGTCTTGCATCCCATTTTCAACCAAGTCCATACAAACCCCTGTTGCTGCATTAGGCTTTCATAGGTTTTAATCAGTGAAAAGTGCAGGTAAAAAAGCACCATATTTCCACAGAACTCAGAGGACTTTTGCAGTTTATTTGTCTGGGAGCAGGGAGAGGCAGTGATGTAGCTCACAGAGTGGGTGATTAAAGCACTTTATAAAGGGTTGGAGAGATTTTAATTACAGTGACATCTCAGTGTTTCACTCAATGTGAATTGGCTTCAAATGACAAAACTATACTTTAAAATGTCTTTTATCCTGAAAGTTCTCCAAGAAAATGGGCATCAGGGTTCAAATCAACACGAACAGGCCAGGGTATTGAACAAATTCCTATTCTAGTGTCAGTGGCTACAATCCGCAGATAAAAACCACTGACCTGCTGCAGCCTCCTCATTTTGCAAACTCTTCTCAGAATTCATTTTGACTACTTCGCTTTCATCTAAGACTTGTGAAATGAAAATTAAAATATTTTGTTTCAGGCTGAAAGGAAACAAGAGAGCTGTGAACAAATTTCTGTTCCTTCCCCCTGAGCCCTTTGGTGGCAGCAGCAGGGGCTGAATTCTGCAGCCTTTGTGTTTTTCTCTTTGTGCCATCCAGGACAAACTTTGTTGTTTTGCTGATTCCTTGATTTAACTCAGACTACAGAGTCACTCTCAGAAATACATTTAACACCAGTGCTATTTGCCAGTCACTGGTTCAAAATCTCCATAACAATTACTCCAACACACAGCAAGCACTCACATAAAAACCCACCATGTTTCTCCTTCAGGTTTTATCCAGGCAAAGACATCACTAAACTTTTGCAGGAGGAATATCCACCAGCACTTGACTGCAGCACGTTCCCGGTTTCATTTTTCCCTCTTCTCACAGTCCCTCGAGGTGACATCTCCACAGGCAGCTATGGATGGAATCCATACCCACTTCAGCACGGATAACCTAGCACACAGCCATGCTCCGGATTCTGTTTACCTGATCCCTCAGTCCAGCTGAGCATTTCATCTCCAAACAGTAACACAATTCCCTGCTGGCAAAGAGACCAGTGATACTAGTCATCAAGTTATCCTATTATTTCATCAAAGCTTGACAGCATTCCATGTAATCTGGAAGGGATATCCACAACGTCTCAAACACTTGATTTATTAATTTTGCTTTTTTAGCATCACAGCCCTTGATTTACTCCAAAGAGTCTTTGTGAAACTGAGTAATTAGACAATATCCAGCAGAAACAACATACTGTCCATGGATATGGACAATGGGTATCTAACAGGAATGGATAATGTCACATATCTGTACCGAATGTGTATCCCTCGGGAAGGGACAGACAACCTAAACCTGGGTTTAAAAGAAACCAATGTAAACCACACATAAAAATTAACCTACACCCCTTCAAGAAATGGAGGGAAAATGAAAAAGAAAAGGAAAAAGAACCAAAATGCAGCAAGTGAATTTTCTCACAGTTTCATTGGACTTGTCTTGTCTGAAAGGGGTGCTCATTCATGGAGTAAACAACTCCCTTCAGCAACCACATAAATCCTTCACTGCTGTGGGAAAGAATAAATTTTAGCCCCAGCCTTCAGGTCTTTGTGTTCTATGCATTATGTCTGAAGTATTCACCCTCAAAACTTTGTTTTGATATATTCAATAAAATCCTCTTCTGGTCGATCTAAAAACTTATTAGATATGACTAAGGCTGATTTTTTAAAATCTGTATCATAGAAAAATAACTCCTACAAAATTAAAACCTTCTAACAATCCTTACATTTACTTCCTTAATTGAGGATTGCTGGTTTGATCCCTTTTTCTATTTTGGAATGAGAAGAACACACATAAATTGAAAAGTCAAGCAAGTGAACAAGTGGGCTTGGTATACAGTAACTTATTCTTCTTATTACTCTTCAATTTCTAATTTTCCTAAATCTAATTCAAATTACTTTTAGGGAAAAATAATATTTTCCGCTAATTAAAATATAATTTTTGCTCAATGAAATTTTGGCACAGAACTCATCTCATATCCTCAAAAATAAATTACACATATTCCTAAGAAATAAATTACACATTTTCCTAAGAAAATTACTTACATAATTAATAGTCCTAGGCCACTTTGCAGGCAGCATATGCAAAGAGTCAAATTCCAGATTGCGGGATTGAGAAAAAAATATTTTAGTGCTCATTTGTTTTTGATAGCCAGAATTTTCCTGAGAAAAGAAGCCTTCAAACACTTCAACAATATCTGACATTAACCAGTATACAACTGTCCTCTGACGTTCTATAAATAAACACAATATATTTAAAAAAAAGGAAAATTGCATACTTGTACTGCAGGTTGGGATACTGGAATGAATGGCAAACCTTCATTCTGTAAATCCTGGTGACTTGGGGAAATCAGACCATATTCTGCGATCTTCAGCAAAACCACAGGAAAATTGTCTATACAAACCCAAAACTACCATCTTCTGAGGGGAAGAAAAAACAAACCAAATCGAAAAACAACCCTCCTATTTGCAATAAATTTACACTTGTGTGTTTCTTATGTCTCTGCAGTGGTTGGTAGGCAAGTTTTCTCTGGAAATTATCTATGCTGACAGAGCAAGAGAAAAACAGGCATAATTCTTTGGCAGATAAAACAATCATCAGGAACAGAATCTGTTTTGTAATCCTTGTCTTGTAAAGTAATTATAAACTGGCACTTTAAAAGAACCTGGAGAAATAAAGAGCCATCATCTGTGGCACTTCATCTTCTTTCCATTTCCTGGTACCAGGAGTTTGTGGGTATTTATGTTCCATCTGCATGGGACTCCATTGCAAGGCTAATGTAACCTCCCCTAACAACTACACTCTTGAATTACAGCCATGGTAATGTCCTTCCACAACCCCCATCATACTGTCACTAGGGAAGCATTACCTGTAAAGAAAAACTGCTGTCACAACCCCCTCCTTTTTTTTTTTTTTTAATTTCTTGATTTTGTGTGGCACTCAAAGATGTTGTGGCACAGTGACAAATGTCCTGACTGCACATCTTTCCTCCTCTTGCACCTACTGGTGGTGGTATTTGATCCCACACAGATGTTCTCCAGATCAGCCCTTCCATGAGCAACCTCCACCAGTCCCAGGATGAAGGAATCTGTCCAGATGCTAACTTTAAAAAGGAAAAAAAAAAACATACCCAGGCAGCAGAATATGTGATTATGTTGAAATGTTTAAATATTTCAGTGTAATTTTGTCTAAATATGTCTTTCTTAGACATGAAAGTAGAAGGGTTTGGAAGAATATTATCTTTTACAGATGCTTATTTCTAAAAGTACTGTTTACATCTCTTGGGCAACAGACTTGCTTTTAATGAAGTATAAATCAGTTAACAATACACTAATCTTATTTCTGCAGATAGGCTATTCTCCAGCTTTAGGCAAAACATTCCAAACATCTGCCTACATGTATCTACTGATGTTATAGCTTTTACTGTGTTTTTAAATGCCTCTGTTTGGACGTATATGTTGTAATATTTTAAAGCAGCAGATGTGTATCTGGGGATTTGTTTCAAAGAATGAGTACAGCTATGGAACAAACTTGGCAGGTCTATATACCTCTAGTTTTTATAGGTTTACTGTTAAATGTTCAGGAATTATGTAGGACAGAATTGTTCAGATACCAGACTGTGCAGCTCCCAGCAAAAATCCAAAGTTTTACCTTCATATGTGGGTTGTTTGGGCAGAGAAACACACACTGAGCCATAACACAAGTTATTCCCAGTGCTGACAGTACAAGAGAGTGCTGTGAAAGTGACTCAAGACTTTGTATTTTACACACTCCTTCAATGTATCTAATGTCATAATTAACATTTCAGTTATAAAACTGGAACAAGAAAAACATAAAAAGAAGAAAAAGAGAAAGAAAAGAGGGGGGGAGAAAAAGGGGAGATAGAGGAGGAAAAAAAAAAAGAAAAAGAAAAAAGAGAAGTGTTATATTGTATACAAAACAGCTGTTCCTAAGAGAAAATGTAGTTTTTAAACACTGAAAAAGTTTTTCCGTAAGTTCCTACTTCTTATACTGTATATATTTACTACACAATATAACTTGCTAACACTACGATTTATGAGAAATACTTCACAATTTAGAATTCACTCTGGATGTTTCAAATTCTGGATGTCTCTGATGAGATAAGCCTTTTTAAAAGCCTTTCTGTATGTGTGTGACTGCTCAGGATTTCCTGAAAATCCAGCTGCAAAACAACAACTGTTTGTTCTCTTCAAAAAACACTACTAAGAACACCACATTTGCATTACCTAAAATGTTATTTTTCCATAAGAGCCAAAGCTGAGTAAAATACATTTATCAAAACTGGTAGCTATTTGGATTAAAACCCCCTACCAATTAATGTTGCTTTGATGTATTGATTTTCTCCTCCGTGGTTAATGAGGGCATGTAGAGCAGCAGAGCTTGGGCTTATGGCTGTAAAATAGAGAAAAATATTCTAATTGGGTAAAAAAAATATAGACTTACACACTGTCTAAGTATTATTTCCATTTAGCTTCACTGTTCACTAACATAACTTCAGCAAATTAAGACAAACTTCATTCCTCTGCAATAGAAGCTCCAAAGTAACAACTGTATTTGAAAACAAAACAAAAACAAAAAAACCCCAAACTCTAAACAAGTAAAAGGGTGAAAATAAGTTCTATTCCTAAAGCAGTAGTATCTTTTATTAGGCACCCACTCAGCAATTAGCACTGGTGCAAGAGTCTTAATGAATGCCTTTGGGAGCTTCTGTGTTAGAAGTATTTATAAAAAACTTATCAATTATTACCTGTCAATGAATGCACTTTTAAAAGGTTTTAATATGTGAAGAAATCATGCCTTTTGTTACACACCCCAAATTTTCCAGAGTTTTGGACAAGCCCAGAATGAACAGAAACTGAGGGACAATGAGGGACTTAAAGCTCAACCCACGACTGTGTTTAGTGCCTGTCACACCAAATTCCCGACAAAGGCACTTCATTCCCATCTTTTTCAAACATACTTACCTGTAAGAGTTCACAACCAAGTTTTTGTAGTTGAGCAGATGCCACCTGTTAAATACAGATAGCTATTTTAATCATCTGAGTGAAGGCTTTCAACAGCACAGGCATTGTTTCATTATGGTTCACCCTTTCTGCTTTCCTCTCAGTTGTCACTTTTATCTTGGTTTTCCTTCTGTCCATCTCCTCCACTCGTTTAGTCACCGAATGGCTCATCTTCGACCATTCATCCTCCTTTTTGACATTTATTTCAAAACTCCTTTTACCTCCTTTTTCAAGAAGACAACTACTGGAATAGAATGTTTACACATTGCTTTTGAGGTCTCACAGAGAATGCATGAACCCCTGACTGCCCAAGAAAACAAGTGGAAGTTATGATGAAGTTACTATTACAGAAGAAAAAAGTTCTGTAAGGCTAAACAGCAGTAGAATATTCAGTATTTCTAGCTTTAAAAAAGGAAAAAAAATCTGCATTTATGTGGTTTCTGATAGATTCTTTGGATGGAACAATAGTTTAGACAAAAACACAAGGGGAAAATACCCTGTGTTTAAAAAAAAAAAGTAGAGATTTGGTAGCTCAGTGTTGGGAAATAAAAGACAAATATAAAAACTCAAATCTAGTCTCAAGGGATACCAGCAGAGAGGATGTTATAGGAATTGAGAGACCCTGGGCATTTCTTAGGGAGTAATTTAATAAACCCTTTAAACTGCAAAAAGCACTAGGCAGAAGGTTCTGAAGTCCCACAGAGAATCTTCCAAGAATTCATAATGTTGAAATAATATGCATTAACCAAGGTGAAGATTTAAAGATCTGTGGATAAGAGAAGTACTTTAGTGCCTGGAAGTGAGTATAACATTCACTATAAAACTAATTGAAGAGCTGTCTCCCTGTAACCTTATTGCAGTGCCCTGCGCTGTGGTAAGTTCTTGCACCTTAGCAGGTCAGACACCACAGAAGATTCTGCACTCCTGTAAGAGTCCTGACATTGGTATGACAGGAAGAAACTAATCCAAGCCAATGACAATCTGCTCACAGGACTCAGT
>JAOXXN010000463.1:58700-75892 GCA_026770055.1 Myrmophylax atrothorax | reverse complement strand
GCACAATGCTGTGCCATGTGCTCTGGGATGGCCCTGCTGGGGCAGGAGGTGGCACCACATGCCCCACTCTGGGCCCTTCCAACCTGACCCACTCTGGGATTTCATGGCAAATGCACTTGCATCTTCTCATGTTCTCACCAAGTGCCTACACACAATTCTCAAGAAGACAGAAACTGGTGATTAATCAAAGACATGTCACACTGATCTATTAAAACACAAGAGAGACCAATTTTTGCCTGAGATATTGAAACTAGAGGCTGAAGGGATTTTTGTATTTGTAACAAACTCTTCCTTAGCTGCTTCTGGCTCAGACATTGGGGCTTCAGTTCATGCCCACACCAGGTCCATTTTGCAGCATTTTGGCCCTTACAGTATTAATTAGCAGCACAATACAAACAGAATAATTTTAGTCTTTAAACTTTCATAACTTCCTTAGGAAAAACCACAGCCTATTTCTAGAGCTTCTGTTTGTGAGATAACCAAAATAGTCAATTTACATTTTCAGTAGTTTCCACAGTGCCATTAAACCCCAGAGATATTCAGAGGAGTTTTCCCACTGCCTCACATGGAACAAAAGCCCAAGGCCTGAGTGGTATTACACACCTTGGCAGTCCTGCTGCAGGGTGTCCTCAGCTAAAACTTGCTTCAAATGATTTGGTCTTAATCAGATTCGATCCCAGGTCTGGAAGAGTTCAGAGCTATTTCTGCCAGCAGCCCCTGTGGTCCTGCACTTTGATATCATGGATTTTGTATTTCTCTGCTTAATGCACAACGAGAAATGAAAACCTCTGGGATTTCCAGTACCTGTGAACCATCCAATCCTGCAGATCTTTTAAGAATGCAAATAAGTTTCAGACATCCTGACATTCCTGCAAATGAGAACTGAATGGGAGCTGTAGCATTAATACATAATACTCAGATTAAAGCTTAGCAATGCAGGAGTTGTTCACATTCATATTCAAATAAGAGAAACAAGTGTCAAATCCAGAGGTGGTCTTGAAGGTGTCATTGAGTTTTACTTTTCAGATTTTTCCCTGCATTCTGTAAGTTGGCGCTTAAACATTTGTTTAAAAATATCCATCTTAAAAACACCTCATGTTTCTCATCAAAGGAGTCTTTCGAATTGAAAAATCATGAAAGAATGCACTTCTTGCCCTATTTCCATTTCTATAATTATTATATACATATTAATTTCAGGAAACTCTACAGGAAATTGTTTACATAAGCAGCTTTTTAGTTGATGAATTATCTGTCATTCTAAAACATTTACATGGCTTGTTTATGTTATTTTGTTAAGTTTATTGTAATTTACTATTAATTAAAAGCTCTGTGTTTACAAGATGTTTCATCAGTAACAACTCTTAATTACACCACAGCACTGCTTAATAAAACAACACACTATTTGTGATTTAGTTAAATTAGTTAAATTAATCAGTTATCCTTTTTTTCTTCTGGGTAATTTACAGCACGGTAAGAGCAGTTGTGAAATTACTTTCATGGCAAGTGGCCCAAAAAGACTTGACATGTATTCTTTTGTACCTTAATACAGAGAAAACCCCACTAATTTCAGTGGGTTCCTACAGATCAACACAAGGCTCAGGGGCACCTTCCACTGTCCCAGGGTGCTCCAAGCCCTGTCCAACCTGGCCTGGGACACTCCCAGGGATGGGGCAGCCACAGCTTCTCTGGCCACCTGTGCCAGGGCCTGGCAGGGAAGGATTTCCTACTCATATCTAAATTCACTCTCTCTGTTTGAAGCCAAATATATGAAAACATACATGTCTATGTTTCAGTGAAATAGTTACTGCTCAGGTGTGTGAAAAGCAGAAGTTATAACATTATAGATTTCTGATAGCTTTAAGGTGTTTATGGATTTACTTGAGGTGTGCATAGACTTAGAAAGAATGAAATTCAGTCTCATGCAAAGTTGTTGTTCTGCTTGTTTCCATACTAAAAAAGAAGGGTTATTTTCCTTCTACATTTTACATCCAAAATGCTCCTGCAGAACTAAATACAGAGCTTTTGAGTTTATAGGGAACTTGCATTTGATATACAATAGCAAAAATTATCATTTCCCAAGACCTGTACTTAATAACTACTAAAATTTGCTGACCACAGTGTATAAAGTACAC
Organism: Myrmophylax atrothorax; assembly: GCA_026770055.1. Taxonomy (NCBI): domain Eukaryota; kingdom Metazoa; phylum Chordata; class Aves; order Passeriformes; family Thamnophilidae; genus Myrmophylax; species Myrmophylax atrothorax. The sequence goes on along the minus strand of JAOXXN010000463.1, from coordinate 73,760 downwards.
CATGTGCATGGATAGGAACAAGTGCTGGCAGGTCACCCCTGTTCTCTCCTCACCCACGGACCTGAAGGCAAAGGCAAAACCAGCCAGCAAACTTCATATTGCAGCTTGACTTTTCTCTGAAATTCTTCTTTTCACTGCAGGAAAGAAAAAAGGAAAACAAACAAAAAGGAAAAAAACTATACTGATTCTGAAAAATGTACATGAGAAATAAAGAAAGGGAGGCACCACTCACAGATCCTCCTTCCCACCTGTTACCTTATACATGGGTCTGGACTTCCATTAAATCCCAAAGCTCTGTCAAATAAGGAAATTGGAAAATTTCCTATGGAAAAATGCAATTTTCACTCTAAAATCACCAGATTTTTTTAATATGAGTGATAAAACATATTGAAAGATTTATTGTTATCCTCAAAAACTATCACCTAAGACTTAAAGATTATCTACCAGACAAAGCTTCAGCATCCAAAAATCTGTACAAGAACCAACCATCTTCTCATATGGATTAGCACTAAAATGGAACACACAACTACAGAACCTTCCAAGAAAATGCATACAAATCCTTCTGTTTTCTCTGTGGGCATCACAGATTTCAGTTTCTGAGGAAAAATATCAGAGAGAGGTTCAGGGAGGCTTCAGAAGAAGATTACGTTGCTGAATGAACCCCACAGAGACACAAAGGCTGGTATTTCCTTTCTGGCTTAAGAAGCAGCACAGATTAAAAAAGGATATGATCAGTTACTAGGCAAAATCTCAATTATCACCTGCTTTTACACACCCCAAACTCATTGCAGAATGAGCTGCACCAATCAGCCACCTATGCACTCAATAGAATCCATTAGGAATACTGGGCAAAATGATGCTCTTACACTTTGAGGGAAGGCTGGGACATTCTCAGAAGCACAAGAACTGATCTCCCAGTGCTTCCCATGCAAAAGGAAGTCTACTCCCTCCAAAATTTGCCACCAAACTGTACATCTTTCAAGTCTTTCCCACCCCAAAAGGGATTGCCTGCCTGGCTGATAGACATAGTTTCCTACAAGTCAATCACGTCTTCATCCCTGGCCCACTTGCAAAGACACAGATCATTTTGGAGGCTGGGATTTTGATAAGCATTGCCCAGTGCAGCCAATAGGTTATCCAGAAGCAATTCACAGACGACAAGAATAAAAGCCAAAGGATACAGAAAATTTGATATATGAGTTAAGACGCACTATGAGTTGTTTTAAAAGCCCATGAGGCAGAAGTCAGTGACCAAGAACAATGTTCTTGAGAAAGTCTGTACAGAGGAAAATGAATGATGAGAAAAAGAAAGATGAAATTAAAAAATCCAATTTTCAGTATTCAGTGATTCTCATAGGGTTTTATCTGCCCATTTTCTCCAAACCAAAGCACTGGCTGTGCTACAATTTCAGCTGGATATTTGTTACTCAATATTCAAGGCAAGTATTGCCAGCATTGGATCTGTCAGTACGATTTCGTCAGAAACAGTGAAAATAGTCTCATCCTGGTCCAAACTTGGAGAAAATTGAACCCAAATCAGTTCCCATGCAAAAGCAGCTAAACAGGTCAGAAGCAAAGCAACTAAAACTCATTTCCGCACCTTCTCCCTACCTGACTCAGTCTTTCCCAGGATCAAGTGCAGTAGCAAAATACTCATCTAACACTTTCTGTGTTTTTTGTACCAATCCATAAAACACTATTGGGTTAAACTTGGATTTCAGCAACTTATGGCAGCTTAAACAGAGCTTAAACATGGTTCTGGCAAGACAGAGGATGAAGATAAACCCTAAGCACACAGCTACCCCTACAGAAACTACTAAAATCCAAGGGAAAATGGGACAGTCTCACAGCATCTGGAGAAAAAAAAAGGTTGTCAGATGATGAAGCCAAGATGACTCTTTTTCTCCTAAGAATTCTGGGGTCTTTTGCTCAAGGAAAGGTTTTTTAGGTTGAACAAAGAACTGGAGATTATAATTTTCTCAGTCCCATTTATTGTCAGCCTCCACTAGTAAACAGTGAAGTGAAATCCTGTTTTAGTAACATACAAACTTTATTTAAAGGAATGGCACTTAATCAGGAGTGTATTTATCAGAGGAGAGACTGAAGGTGTTACGCACTTTTTACTCTACCCATCAAGTCATTAATTTTCACTCTTCCTCAAAAAAAAAATTTAAAAAAGAGAAAAAGAACACAGTACTTATCACAGGTGATCTAAATATTATGTTTCTGGATTACATACTTCCATTTTTCTTTCTGATCCTCCTCTTTAATAACTATGTCCTTGTACACTGAACACATACGTTGTACCCATGAAAAAAAAAGCACATATGCACCAAACAAACTGAAGTTATTTTATGACAGATTAAGTGCTATACTTCTTTCTAAACATGCTAAAGCAATAGTCATCTGAATTTGTGATTCAAAAGAAATAATTAAAATTATTCCATGGTGCCCAAATGATTTGACCTCAGGACTTTGGAATGGTATTTCAGGTTTCAGATTTTGTATGTTAAAAAACCAAGAGATTCATGTAATTTTAACAGTCCCTTTCCAATTCATTTTGCTGCAAGGACAGACATCTGTTCTGTCAAAAAATAAGGGGAATTTAAACACACAGCACCCACCCTCCCCTTGAGAAAACTGCAGAAAGGCTGGGAAATTACTCTTCACAAGCTTCAGGGCATCAGATTAAAAACCAACACGTGACAGCTGCAGGGAACGTGTCTGTTTCCACCTTCCATAAGTCTGAGCTCTCCTGCCACCACCAGTCCAACCTAGAGGAGGAACAGGGCACAATGCTCCAGTGAAATGCATTATTTCAGGTTATTCCACTTTAGGAAAAAAATAGAACAGTGCAAGGCAAAATTAAAAGTCACAGACCAGTCACTGCCAAAATCCACACACCCACCAACCTCAGTTCATTACGAGGCAGCTAATTAGAAGTGTTTCATGGACACATCAATAGTTTTTGCCTGATCTCTGCAGGTTTTTTGCTTAGTTTTTGGTTGTTTCTTTTTTTTTCCAATTTGGCTAGCTGTTTGAAAATATAATCAACTGGCTAAACAGAATTTCACTATGATATATGCTTTAATTATAGGAAGCTCAAACAAGTTGCCAACTTGGCTTATCTGACAAAAGCCTTTTCCAAATTGATTTAGAATATTATGCCATCGCCTTGTTAGTACTACGGTTGAAAAGCATCACTTGGGTCAAAGAAGCACATATATTGAAAAACTCCCACAAAAACCCAAAGAAAAACACTATAATTAATGTAATGAATATCTCAAGAGTTCTAGCAAATAGTCTCATACACAAAGGCAGCAAGTAGCAAAATGTTGGCAAGAGAATAATCCTGGGAGAAAGTGGTTTTAATTTGCTCTTATTAATTCATTTTTTTCCCTAACAATAGGTGAGCTGCCAAATTTTTCTTTCAGGAAGAAAAAAACCCACTATCCTTCCATACTTCATTATTTCTGATTGTGACTTTGCGAACTGCCTCATGATTCAGAATACTTACATTTTTAACTGTCTACTTTTAAAGACATTAAGGGAACAGAATGGGAAATATATATTTGGGTGTTCAGGAAATAAAGTCACAAAATCATCAGTTTTCGTACTGTGTGCCTAGAATAACTTCAATTCTTTGACTTACAGCTTGAAATTTTGAGAAAAGTTCTGAAGAAATACTAGAAGAAGCTAAAACTGGTACAGAATAAAACAACAAAAAAATCAGCAAGATTTTAAAGAGTTATTTCAGACCTTGCAGTCAATCTCAGGAACGCTGATGCATCAGTGGTTCAAACCTTGATATTTCCTACAAGATAATGTACAGAAGTACAATTTTCTAGAGTGTAATTGCATAAAGCATTTCTAAAAATAGTAATAGAAGAATTTCAGGTTATCTATCAAAGGAAATCTAGTGAAAAATAAAATGCATTTGGTTGAAAATGAGGAGATTCTGTCACATTAGGCACCACTGCCCTCTTCAGTCAGGCAAAGATGAATTTTCACACACTTTGTGTGGAGAACTTTGCCTGATGAATTCCCACTAAAACACAGACAAAGATGACCTTTACTTTTACTTTAGGGAACATTTTTCTCATAATAGCAAAATATGACACACCATTTCATTCAGCTACTGGAAATAAATATTTTGCTGCAATGTTGTTTGATTTGACACATGGCTTAGATGCATGTGCACCATGAAGACAACATATATTTCTTCACATACTTAACACTTTCTTATATAAATATGGATTTGAAAAACATGGTGGAGATTTTTTTTTATCTGTGGAAAAACTGCAATGCAAAGAAAACAAGTCACCCATGGTTTTCATTCACTTCATACCTGACAGGACTATTAAACCATCACATACCATCGAGGCAAGATTTCAATAAACTTGCAACAGCTGCTAAATTAACATTAAAGTCCTTTAAAAACAAAACAAAATCAAAGCCTCTCTCAAAAAAAACAAAAAAAACCCAAAAGCAACCCCCAAAAACTCAGCCCATCTTTAACAATATTCCCTAACTAGGATCTAATAATCCATGAGTAACACTGGGATTTTTTTTTTTTTTAGGGTGAAAACATGCACTTTGCAAGCAAAACATCACAGCTGAGGTTTGAGAGTTTTCAGGTACACCAGGAGGAAAGGAGAGCACTGAAAATCCATACAGTCCAAAGACAGGTCTGGATGAAGAAGAGACTCTTAATTCAATCCTTTTTCTTACTTGTTTCACTTAAGAATTGAATCTCGATTTAAGATACACTCAATGTTTCAACATACGGCAGGACGAGAATAAACACTAGGTAAGATCTTGCTTTTAACCAACTGAAAGGACATTTTACTTCTCTGGGCTTCAAATTCTTCTCCTTTTTTGATAATAAAATGGAAACATGATGTATTTATTATCACAACCCTGTAATTTGTTTTTCCTCTCTGGACTTTCAGAGACGGAGAAAATTCACAGAATCACAGAATATCCTGAGTTGACGGGACTGACAAGGATCATTGGAAGTCCAACTCCAGCTACTCCCTAGAAGCATGTCATACTAAGAAGGGACTTCTACACAAGATTCTGAGCAACCTTGAAACAAATCTGTAAGAGAAAAAAAGTAAAATTGCACAGCATCTTATCTCCAAGAGACAGCAGAACACAAAATCCAACAAAACACTCCATTTCATGCAGATCCAATTCTCCAGCACCTCCTTCTGCAGTAAGCTATCAGATAAACACATCTTTGTGCTTGGCACTGCAGTCAATAGGCTCGAGCCATATCAGATCCCATTTTGGAGGTGCAGGAATTACAGCAGCACTACACTTAACTGTACCAGGATTTAGAAATATCCATCCTTATATGTCTAAAGTTGCATATGGGAGAATAAAGGCTTCAAATCAGCTTGTTACAGCCCATTACAGAGAGTTATAACCTCCACTGGCAAACACTGGAGAGTATTTGCGCTTTCCTTCCAAAAATGCAATCTCATTTCACTGGCCTTGAATGGCTTCTCTGAATTGCAGACAGCAAAGGTCTGGCATCATTAAAACTACCCTCATTTTAAAGCAGACTCTTCTTAATTTAACTGCTTATCTTGAGAAGTTAGCTTGGAACCCAGAGGCAATACAGAGGTGTTTTGTCCTGTGCAAACTGCAAATGTTGCTGATTGCCTCACAGCACACACTGCCAGCTCAGGTGCCTCAGGAGCTTGGGATGGCTCAGACAAGTCAGGGCAGATTCAGCAGCACAAGGACAGGTCCAGTTTCATGGGACTCAGGTATCCCTTTGGGAAGCCCTTCCGGTACCTCTCAGCCCTGGCAAGGCTTTTGGCTCAGCAAACCCATGGTGAGTGACTTCACATATGCACGTGGCATGATGCCCTTAAGCCAAAAGTCCCTCAGGCCCCAGGGGGAAACAGTGCACAGATTCCCTGCTGGTTCCATGTGGTTCCAGATGGTTCCAGAATTGCTGACACGGTGTCATTTGTCCCCTTTAGGACCACAAATGAGCTGTTGTGCAGCCTGCTGAGGAGTTTTAAGTGCCAATGACAATGGAGGGCACTGGTGACCATTCCTCAACCTTTTTCACTTGCAGTCAGCACAAGAAGTTCAGCTGGAGTTTCAACCAATGAGAACACAGGCAGAGTGTGAATCTTTAACCCTTTTAGTCCTGTGTGCTCTCCTTTCTTAGCATGGCATCTGTCCAGCAGCTTTCCTTTGGATGGTTGCTTTGTGGGCACAGTTTTCCATCCATTCTGGATTTGGCTGGGTTAACTTTTTTCCCAGTAGGTGGTGGGGGGCTGTGTTTTGGATCTGTGCTGGAGACAGAGCTGGTGACACAGGGATGTTTTTGTTCTTGCTGGGTGGTGCTTGCACAGAGTCAAAGACGTTTCTCCACCTCCCACCACCCCACCAGTGACAGGCTGGGGGTTCATAAGGAGTTGGGAGGGGGCACAGCCAGGATTGGTGACCCCAGATGACCCAGAGGGTATCCCAGACACAGCATCGTGCTCAGCATGTGGGGAGGAGGAATGGGGGGACATTCAGAGTGGTGGCATTTGTCCATCTGCCATTGCCAAGTCACCCTTCCGTGTGACGAAGCCCTGCTGTCCTGGGGATGGCTGAATGGATTCCTTGTGCTTTTGCTTTACATGTTAAACCATCTTTATGTGAACCCCTGAGTTTTCTCACTTTTACCCTTCGGATTCCCTCCCCGATCCCACCAGGATTGGAGAGCAGCTGCGTCAGGCTGAGCTGCCAGTCGGGATTAACCACAACAACACTCTCAGGAATTTTAAGTAACAAGCAAGTAGTTAATTAATCTTAAAATAAGCCCCATGTGGAAGAAATACTTTCTTTTCTTTGGTTTCATCACAGCTGCATACGCATTTAATAGATTTTAAAATTGCATCTCTGTCTAGTTTATTTATCTCCCTTTCTCTCCAATGACTTTTTCCAGTTCTGACTCCTCACTGAACACATTTCTGCTTCTACTCTCTCTCCCAACACTTTTTAAATGTAAAATATGGTAGGACAAGGAAAAATATCAAACAGGATACAATTCCAAGAGAGCCAACACAACACTGTCACATTATTCTTTAACGGTTCAACGAAATATCCATTTGTGATTTCTATGACAGAAGAAATTTAACAGCTTCTGAAAATAAAGCACATCTAACCTATGGATCTGGAGTTATAATTGTACATTTTAAAAGGACATTTTGTGCATTTGCACTCCCCTGCATATACCTCTCTGCACTCTAAAGCAAGTTTTCTCTCTATTTTGGGTACCTGTAGGTTGTAAAGTTGTGATGGGCTTTTACATGATACAAAGAGCCTCATAAAAAGCCACCAAACCCACAACGAATATTCAAAAAACCCCTGGAAAATACAGCACCTGTACACTTCTGTCTTTGTGATCCTTCACACTATACCCAGCAGTAAAAATATTCAATAAACATATTTCTGGAAAAATTTTCCAAAGAACTTTGCAACCCTGAAACCATAAAGAAGTCTGAAGCTTCAGAATCCTGCAATTCATTTTTTTAGAAAAGGTAACACATGAGAAAAAGCTTTTTCTGTCTCTAATAACATTTTAGAAGCCAGCAATAAAGTCAGAATGGAGAATCTGAGAGAAAGCAAAGTGAATTGTGCTCTTAATCACCAGGTTTTTCCTGGATCAATAAAGTGGATCCAGTTGGAATTTCAAACATCTCATCTGTAGTTCAGTTTCCTCTTTTTCACTAAAACTAAATGCATAGAAGATATTGCTCCCATTCACTTGGCAATGCACAGGGCTGCACAAGACCACAGGAAACGACTGACAGGGTCAGGCCAATGGATAATATGGCACCCTTTTTGTCTGCCTTCAGCAAAATGAGGTAAAAAGAGGTGTCTTTTAGGGAGCCAACACAAGCCCAGGTCACAATCTGAAGTAGTCAATCCCCTGTGGAAATCCACTCCACAGAAATCTATAGCCCTTTGTACTGGAAAAATTACTTGCTCTCTTTATTGAAGGTACAAATTCAATTTCATAGCAGTCTGGTTCTCTCATGACCATGTCTTCTCCACCAATTTCCAAAGTCAGAATTGCTAAGAATAACAGGGAAAGGAAGCCAAGGACCTATTAAAAGTTTTCTCTGTTTGCAAATGGTCTTAGAGGTAGACATTTCAACATTGCTAAATAGAATTACAGAACTCCTGTGGTTTTTTAATAAATCTACTTGATTTTGGCTTTAGACCAAACTTTCAAAGCATTTAGGGGCATAATTGATTCAAATAGATGGCTAAGAGGATTTTCAGTCTTAGAATCCCAGAATGATTTTGGTTGGAAGGCACCTTAAAGCTCACCTTGTTCCACTCCCTGCCATGGGCAGTGACACCTTCCACTATCCCAGGTTGCTCCAAGTCCAATCCAACCTGGCCTGAAAAACAGTTTTCTTCCCGTATTTCAAGTCACACAAATACTAAAATAATTACATACCCGTGACCAGATATAACAACAACTTTTCCTCTTTGACTGGGGATGAAGATCAGAACACACACATACACTTTATGAAAAAAATCCCTTTTATTTAACATTTCTTTGCCTTTTCCCTGTTAGTTATACTTTCCCTTCCAAATAAGCATCACAAGAAATACTGTGCAGTTCCTTCTCATGTTATTCATTAAGACTCAGGTGTCTCTGAAAATATATTTATGAAAGACAGAAGCAGTGTTGGAAATGCCAGGTTTTTTGGAAGCTACCAACTGCCTGATGATCCCAGATTCTGAAAGTACTGCACAGGGAACTAGAAACATCTTCTGCACTAACAACCAGGGTGTAAGAGAAAAGCACTTGATACAGACCAAAGAGAATTAACGCTGCTTTAAATGACATGACAGTCCTTGCAAAGCAACTCCTGACCCTTTATGCTTTCTGCGAGCTGGACAGAAGCAGCACAGGTTAACAGCAGCCCTTAACAAACGCTGCCTGCAGAATTCTGACCTCATCACACACCTGAAGGAAAAGCTTTTAATACAAAAAGATCAGTGTGACATTGCAACCAGAAAATCTGCTCACAGTGATCACACAAACTCAAAAATTCACCTTCCTGCTTCTTGCTGGCAGCATTGGAAGTAGCTTTGCAGTTATACAAAGAACTGACAATCCTTCCATTAAAAAAAAAAGGAAAAAAAAGAATAAAAGAAAACAAAAATCAGGAAAATACTTACCTCTGTGTCCCTAAAATAAAATATGTGAGGACAGGAAAAGATTCTAGCAAAGAGCAAGACTTTTTTTTTTCATGAGGGACACTACATGAAGTGTGAAAGCTGGTTGACAAATCAGGAAATTCTTCCTGGAACAAACATAGAACAAAGGCAGCATTTGGTGATCAGCTACTCCAGTTTGTCTGTGAGAAGAGAGAAGGAAAGTCAATGGTTGAAAATTTGGCTTCTCAGAGGCTTCATTCACTCCCTCACTGAGGAAAAAAGTAACAAGAGAGGCAGTAGGTTGGCAGGATGGGGTTAAAAGAGATGCTTACATCTGTCTGATACTGTGGTCTGGCACTACTCCCCATACAATATAAAGGGAAATATAAATCACAGCAGTCTATTGCCTAAATATAATCAATCATAATAATTTTGAGGAGCCTCAAACACCACAAGATAACTGACACATGCCACAGGCAAAATAAATAAATCTGGACACTTCCTTTGGCACCACCATACAATGATTTATGTTGTTGTTTAGAACCTAAAAGCCCCAAAACCAAAAAATATGAAGGCATCTTAAGACACAGAGTTGAACAGCACAACCTGTATAAATCTGCCACTGTGCAGAAATAAAAAAAGCTAACTACAAATGAGAAGAAAGCCTTATTAGCTCAAGCACTACTCCTGGCTAGTAAACATAATTCTCAGAGCAAATTAGTATCTTCACACAACTCTCCTTGGTGCTGTGCAGAAACAAACTCTTGGATAAGGCTCACTCAAGAACAGACAAAAATGCTCCACTACAGAACTAAGAACTGATGAAATCTGACTTCAAGATCTCAAGTGGGCACTTTCCAGCAAGGTAATTGTGTTTAAATTGTTTATCATTTTATTCTACTTGCTTTTGCTCAGGCAAACACTGTGCACTGCAAAAGCCAAGTGACCAACAGAAAGTTCTACCACGACTCTCGTGAGAACACAGACCTGCAAGAGGTGAGGTAAGGACCTATGTGGTACAATCACAGCATCCTAAAAAGGATGAGGAGCTTTGTGACCTGCCTGGTGGGACAGAGAAATGAGTCACTGCTCCACAAATCACAGAATTGAGGAAGATGGATGGAAGGAGTTTCAGAGGCCACCTAAGGCACCTCCTTGCCCAGGAGCAGGGAAAATGACATGAATTTTCATTCAAAACTTATTTAACCTGTTCTTAAAATCTCCTACACTTGTCAAGACCAAAGGCTTGCAACTGGATGGCACCCTGGGTGATCTGTCTCCAGAGATTTTGTTCATTCCAAAGCAGTGACAAAACAAGATTATGAATGGTGGTGGGGGGGGAAATTAGAAAGTCACTGGAAAGGAGTGAAAATGGCAGAGTTTTAAGTTTCTTGTGCTTTTCCTGGTTTGTCTGGTTTAGTTTTTGGTTTTGTTTTTTCTCTCTTATGTTCCATCTTTGGGAGGTCCTGAGTTGGGATGTCCAGGGAAACCACTAGTCAAATTATGGCAACCAAAACTCAATGTCTATAGTGAATGAAACAGTTAGATCCTCGCTTAACTACTCCAAACCAAACTCTCTTTACACAGAGCTCCGCATTCTCATCTGCAGTGCAAAGTCTGCTTGCTTTTAATACTCAGATTCCCCAGCTACAAATCTGCTGCCCCTGCAAAGCAGAGGTTTATCCTGCTTGCCTTCCTTCATCCAGTGCTGCCCCAAGATCAACCCCAACCCTGTGGCAGCACAGAGTAGAACCAGTCCCAGCCTCTGCTCCCAGGGAAGTCTGTATTCTGCAGAAAGGAAGGAGAAAGACAACAATTGCCTACAGAGAAATGAATCTTTGCAGATGCAAGTGCTCTGTGCATATAAAGGAAAAGAAAGAAACTAGATTATTACATTTAGGACAAGGATGAACTGTCATTGTTTCATGCAGAGAGAAAATATCTTCCTGAAAAAAAGACTAAATCTGGGGCTGAGGTGGGACATCTCTCCAGATAATTGCAATTGTCCTATTTGTAATATTCCCCATCTCTCAGAATCACTGCTGTTAGCAGTGACAAGTTTCTATTACCTACACTGATGCCTAAGGAAGTGCTCTCTGTAAAGCAACATTCACTTATTTCCCAGCAAACTCACTTAAGCTCCATAAAATGTGCATCCACTTCTCTCTTTGCGGGGGGGAAGGATAAAATATTCAGACTGGTTTCCAAACCCATTGCTTTTCTTCCTCCCTCCTCCTCTGCCAGTGCAGCTAACAAAACACCATCATTCCTTGCCGTGTCTCACTCAGCAAAGTGTTAAATAAAGTCAAAAATTCAACCTGCTCGTAGCATGAAAAAAAATATAATGCAGATGTCAGGAACGTGGCTAATCTTACCTATGTAATGGTGCCCAAGCAGACACCACCAGTCACACCAGAGAAACACATTTCCAAGACATTGCCTGAGCTATTTAGTATTTCTACTACTTCCTCAGGAATCCAGGTGAACTAGTCACACCTCTGAAAGGGACCAGAAAGTAAATTGATGAGCAATCCCCACTGACTGCCTGTCGCACTGACAGGGGATCAACGATTTCACCTCAAAGTCTACCCTCTCGAATATATGAAATACATTTTTAATATTAATTTACTGCTCTTAATTTCTGTGGCTACTAGCAGTGATGGCAATACCATCACATTATGCCACAGGAACTGACCAATAGAAATTAAGACAAAAATTTTGTACACCATTCAGACAATCTGCAATTAAATTTGGAAATCCAAGAAGTTATGTCTGGAACAAGGTCCTACAGAACAAGAGGTATTTCCAGACCTCTTGTAGTGTAAATTCTGAACTGTAACAGCCTTCAAGAGAAAAAGAAGTGGATTTACACCTATATTGTGCTCACCATCAACACGCATCTATTGAAAAGAAACGATTCTGCAAACACAAGTTTACCTAGGAGGTTCATATTTCTTTCATGAACTGTCAATCATCTCACAAATTGAGTGTTTGGGCTAAGATCTTGCCAGTACTGGCAAAATTCTCATCACTTCAAAAAGGGTCCACGACTTGCATTTTTTCCAGTCTGTTTCTCTCCTACACTTGCTGCTAAAATTACTTAAAAAAAAAAAAAAAAGGAAAGATAATAATTACTTGCCACCTTGACACTAGCAATCAGTTTTCATCTCTTAACCTGTCAAAATTCCCTTGGTGTTAATAAAATCTTTGGAAGGTTCACACTCCTGAACTAGGACTCCCCAGAAATTTGTCATATATATGTTGGATGAGTTACCAGTTAACTCCAAATTTCTGTGAGCATTTTGCAGATCACCTGTCCAGATTTCCTTTCTCACTTCAAATTTAAAAAAAAAAAAAAACAACCAACCAAACAAAAAAAAATCACAAACAAAAAATCCCACACCTTTTCTGCATTTGTGCAGCCTCCAAGAGCTCATTCAGAGTACACCAGATCGCATTTCCAGTCTTTACTCTTGTAAATAAACCAGTGAAATCCTTAACAACTTCACAGATCTTCCACATCTTTAGTCCAGTCTATGCACAGGCACAGTTTTAATAAGCTTATGACAATGGACAATTTCACAGTTAATGCCACATGTAAGAATGTCAGTAGCACTCCTGAGAAAGAAAACATCTATAAGGATATGACAAAACATGGGAATACTTCTTCATGACAGTAAATTTTGTCACATCCTTAAGAACAGATTATTTGTGTTACAGAGCAATTACATTTATGTACTAACAGTTTTGATGTCTTCCCTCCAGACCAAGTAATCTGACTTTTTCTGTTTTCTCATTTTTCTGTTCTCACTTTTCTTGCCTTCTTCAAGGGGAGCTTCCTCCTTTTTCATGCTGTGCCAGATCTCATTTTCAATTCTTTTGTTTATTTTTTAATTCATTCAAACTTCATTTCCAGAAGCAAAAAGCCAGTGAAATGCATATTATCAATGTCATGCTAAGACACCAAAGCTGGTCTGTAAAACATAAAGACTTAAACACATCCCTGATGTTGAAAACATTTCAACCATAAATAACAGCTTTAAAAATGTGTAAAGCAAAAATGGAGCATCATTCCAATAAATTAGCAAAAAGGACCCACTGCAGTTATAAAATTGCAAAGCCCAATTTACTTAACACAAAATCAGTCAAACCAGCTGGATGTTACTTACAAGCTCCTTAAGTGTCCAACATCTTTCTTTGAAATCTAGTTTCACTGAAGCTAAATCTACATTTAAAAAAAAAGAAGGTAAAAAGAAGGGCTATAATTATTTGTTATCTTTTTATTCTGTCCTTGCTGTTAATTGAATTCCCTCTGGCTAAGGAAAAAAGGCTGGAAATATCAATTCAGTCACACTTAATTTTATTGAGAACTATGAAATGTAAATGCAAAACAAACATTAAAAAAAACCCCAAGCTACCAACAGGGATGTGGGCATTTACGGATAGCTGGTGATAGTATCTTCTCCATTGCCTTTAACATTAATTTCCTCTCCATTATAAGAATTTTATTTGTATTAGCTCTCACACCCTGACAGTTTTTTGCCTCCCACTCCCTCCTGATATAAAAGTTGAGATATAAAACAAAAATTAAAATAGGTTAAAATTGGAAAGAAATTACTTCTCCGACATGTAACTATTTTGTAGCTGGTTGGGAGACATTCACAACCCTGAACATTTTTCCCCTCAATCTGTATCTGTACTTTCCTTACTTAGTCAGTCTGACCTATTTCCTGGTCTTACAGAAACTCCTAACTTTTTTAACCCTGGATTAATCTCTGAACAAACAACTAACACTGAAAGCACCTGCTAATTCGAGGTCAAAAACATCACAATGGTAAATCAATGTATTCTGATCTCAAATGAAACTAGAGAAAGACAAACATGCAGACATGCAGCAAAAAATCATTAAGGTATTTAAGTAAAACACATTCATAATTTTATAGTAATGCTATGGGATACTTTTACAATTAATTACGTTGATATAAATCATTCTGTCTTGTCACTGGGCATCACTGAAAAGAGTCTGGCTTCATCCTATACCCTCCTTTGTACACTTCCATGAGTTTCCCCTGGACCTTCTCCTCTGCATGCTAAGCAATCCCAGCTCTCTCAGCCTTCCCTCACAAAAATGCTTCAATTGCTTCATCATCATCATCATCATCATCATCACCATCATCATCATCACAGCCCTTTGCTGGACTCTACACCATGTCCACTTTTTCCTTGTACTGAGGAAGGTACATACATGTTTTCTCATATAATTTAAGCTGACTTTTAAAAGTTTATTTTTCATTTCCTTATCCTACACCTCCTTTTTTTGCACCCATTTTCAGGAATACTTATAACCTTTGAATAATTTACCAGATTTACTTCAAAACTAAATATATTTCAGTAGTCAAAGGAGAAAATACTTGGATTGAATTATTCTGCATAACTTCACACATAGTGTGGATAAATCTATATGAAAATACAAAATTCAACCCTGCTTTAATTATAATGCTGCTTTCTCTGCATATTCAGAGCAGGGAAAGAAAATAACAACTGATGTCCATCCAGGTGGCAAAAAACACTTCATGCTGACTGAGGCACACCTTGCTTTGGTCAGGAAAAAGAAGTTACACACACTCAGCCTCCAGCACCAAGTAGTTCTCATCACCCCAGGAGAGCAAGAACTTTCTTCCTACCCTGGAACTGCCTGGTCTTTCAGCACACCACAGTCTCCCAGTTCAGCAGGTGGCACCAGTTTATCCCTGTGTGGGTGTGACCAAAGCTGTGCATTCAAAACCCTCTCGGCCATTGCCCAGCAACTGGGACCAATGGACCATTGGCAGCAGCTGCCCAGGGCACACCTGAGCCCTCAGCCTGGCA
>JAOXXN010000463.1:46000-58600 GCA_026770055.1 Myrmophylax atrothorax | reverse complement strand
GAAAGAAGGGAAAGAAGGGAAAGAAGGGAAAGAAGGGAAAGAAGGGAAAGAAGGGAAAGAAGGGAAAGAAGGGAAAGGGGAAAGAACTCTGGCAAAGATAAAGGGAAAACACTGGAGTGTAATCACTTCGACTAGGGTGCAATTCTGTGGATACAGACAGCAAAAGCAGAAGCAGAGGGCAAGGTGGAATGGCCTACCCAGGGACTGTCCTCATGGTGGTTCATTCCCATCAGAGAATGAGTGCATGAGCTAAACTCTCCTGAAAACCTCCTTGCAGCTTTGCAGCAAAGCCCTCAGCAGGACATGTCCCAGCTGATGAGCCCACGGCAACAGTCACAGATGACACATGCCTGGTGAAAGCAGACACATCACCTTCCTCTCTGTCTGTTTAAACACCCCCTCACATCTAAGCAGTTGAACCCCATTGCCTGTCATAATGTCCACACTACACTCAAGACTACTGACAGCATTCAGTATGTGGATATTTTTTTTTAACATGTTACATAACCACAGCAAATCCATCAGAGGCTTCAAGATCACCATAGAAACAGGCTGACATCTCAGCACAGGAGGAAGAATCCCTGGTCTCAGCTTGGAAAAGATACTGATATGCCTGGTCCAACACCCAGAGTTCCCTCCCTCATTTCCTGCAGCACAGACTCCTGGTGCTCAGTTGCTCTCATCTCTTGGCTGCAGGAGTGGACAGAGGGTTTCCTACTCCACAGAGCAATACATAAGACACAAAAATGTTTTCTACCAAAGCAAATGAGACATTTAGGCTCTATTGCAAATTAAAGATCACAAAATTGAAAGAGCTGCCTAGATATTTCTGGAAAAAAAAAAAAAAAGAGACTGCTTTAACTATCTGAATTACACTGGGGTTCCCTGTGCATGGGAAGGTGCAGTGGTTGCTGCCAACAAATGCTGCCAGCATTTTCAGTGCTTCCTGGTACATCTTCAAATGACCTTGGCCATGAAAATACAGAGAAATCACACAAATTATGAGGCTTGAGGCTAGAATGGGTCTACTGAAGGGGGAAGGGGGGAAAAGAAAGACTTATTTGATGGGACATGTACTTACTAGGGACTTCTAACAGCCCCTCCATTTCTTTAATTTTAGTGTAAAACTAGAAGAGTTTACATGGGCTTTGCTCTTTCCTGAAGTATCTTCCAAGACAAGTACCTACTTTTCAGTAGTCTTTACATCATGTGAAGTAGGGAATGTGTGAATTTCCATGTAATTCTCAAATTAATACACAACAAACATACTGATTGAATTAACAATTCATAAGAACTAATTGTACTTGAATGCAAAAGTATTCAACTGTTGCCCTGCTCATTGACCTGAAAGGATATTCTTCAGCCTAAAGTGTTTCTCTAAATTATGACCTGATGACAGCAAATCTTTTAATCACTTTCTCACAATTTTGTGACTTCATCTTAAAACCATTGCAGTTCTTCAAAAAGAATTGACATTTAGTCAAACAAAATGATGAATTTCTTTGCACTGCAGTAAGCACTCTGATGCTCAATTCATCTCAAGCTTAAAGATTTCTTAGCCAAAGCTTGTCCCAAAGTGAATTCAGTTTAAATATGTATTTACTCAGTACTTAGGGCTCAGTACAATTTAAACTCTAGTGAAATACAGAACTATGTTAATGGGTAGTATTAAGTACTAAAACACAGTAAAATCCATTTTGTTTCCTGTTAATTTCCACGTTTCAATCTGCAGTCACAAGCTCAGTTTAATTATATTCACCCTGCTATCCTTGAAGTGTTTATTTTCTGTACATTTAGCTCTGTAGTCCCAAATTTAAGGATATTTTAGAAAAATTATTAATCCACAATTTTAAATACGGTAAAGGTCCACAGAATTCTTCATGGTTTTTCCCCACATTCTTCTATTATATCTTATGATTATCATTCTTGGCTATCAGGAAATATTCCTTCTTCCAAGGAGCTGCCTATCACTGTAACAGGCTGCAGTGGTGGAGTCACCATCCCTAGGGGGTTTTTAAGGCTTGTAGATGTGGCACTTGGGAACATGGTTAAGTGGTGGCCTTGGCAGTGCTGGGGAACAGCTGCACTGGATTGGTCTTTCCCAACCTGATTGACTCTGTTTCTGTGCTGATTGCACTTAATGATACATTAAAGTTACTATCCAAACATAGCAGTATTATTTACTTGTATTTTTGCTATGTTTGATTCCTTCTAGTGAACTAAAGTCTTTCAGTATTTGTATAATAATTCATTACTACAAGGTAAGAACTCAGATTCTTGCCCAGTTAAGCCATACAATGTTCAGCATTCCCACACACAAACACACGGATTTCCCTGGCAAAGGGATGTCATGGGTCAGTCACTAGACTTGCCCATTCTGTGTGTTACTGATGGTTCACCAGCTCTTTGTTCACTTGAATGTTTCATTCTGTTATTCCTGGGGCTTTGGAAGGAGAGGTTGGGCTCACCGCTGTGTTTGAGTTTCCCATTGATATGTGATAGAGTTGACGCGAGTTTCCTAGTGAATTCACTGCCCATTATTCCCAACAGCCTTGGAAATACAAAGCAAGCTGAAGTCGTGAGAAATCATCTCTCCTTATGAACCATTCCTACATATGGCCATGCTGAAGGACAGCTAATACTACTGGTTCTTCATTTCATACTGCAAGGATTATTTAGAAGTTAACAGTACACTCAAACCAGGCAGGGCCCCCTGGGTCTCTGAGCAAGCCTGCACAGGGCTCCACTCTGTCTGTGGAAGAGTGAACAGGATCCCAAGCTGCAGGTCTACAGGCATGGTGGGGTAAATTTAGAAAGCCATCAATACTCACCCATTTCCAACAGCTGCAAGACTGATGTCCTAGTTCAGCAGGTGGGACCAGTTTATCCCTGTGTGGGTGTGACCAAAGCTGTGCATTCTAAACCCTCTCTGCCATTTGCCAGGAACTGTTAACAATGGACCATTTGCAGCAGCTGCCCAGGGCACACCTGACCCCTCATGCTGGGAGCTGGCTGGGAAAGAAGCCTGTGAGACAGGAGCTGGGATAACTCCCTTCCAGGGAGTCCTTGGCACCTCCACACCCACCTGAGGGCTCAGCTCTGCTCATGGGCCAGCAATGATTCCAAAATCCCCCCTGACTCCCAGAGTCAGATCCCCCAGTGTGGAACTCCCTGTCCTGGGGGAGGCACTGGGCAGTCCCACCTGAACCTGAGGGGATATAATCTTGGGGTTTGGGGACTTCTGCTATCACTCCATCAGATCCAGAGGAGGAGCAGACCCTTGACAGGAGACCACCACTCTTGACCAGACTGTGACATCATCTGCACCAACAGGTTTTTCTGTTCCTTTTCCTTTGGACTCGGGGGAACCACGTGGGGCTCAGCACAGGGGCCACCAAACCCCACTGTGTTTGTGCCCCAGCGGGTGGGTTACACTGCTGGGGTTGGGGGTTAAACCCAATTTCTCTTTGTGCCACTGCATTGATTGTAATATTGTTATTAAATGGTAACTCTGACTTACAATCTCCTCTGTGTTGGGTTCATTTCTCCTGCCAGTTTACCTTTAAACCAGCACACACAGCAAAAATGATCCTTTGATCTCAAGCCAGTTTTGAAAAGGATTCTCTTGCCAGTGGTTGAAGCAAGGGAAGACCGAGCAACTGGTGTACTTGGACTAAGTTGCTGGGATGACCAGGAAGTTCTGGGTCAGTCAAGCACGAGCTGAAGACACTCCTGTTTGTAACCGAAGTGGTGATGAACATGGCACACAGCCAGGCTCCCACTCAGCTGCCTCTCCACCACTTGAGAACTTAATAGCCAGATTCTCTCTTTCATCTTGCAATTTAAATGTGCTTTTGGGATGCTCATCCTGCATCGTTTGCAAACAGCTGCAGGAAAAAGTGTACACACAGCAGTGGTGTGCATATATACATAAACATATGTATGTATCACAATGAGAAGGAAAAGAGCAGTCTAATGAAACTGCACAAAAGCCCATTCAAAATCCCAGTGTGGCACATTATCATAAATTCAGGAATTCCTTGTGATTTTGTCAGTAGAGGCTCATGAGGCAACATCCAAAACAGCTTCATGCAAGACTGTTTGCAAGCAGAGCAGCTGAAGAATGCAAACAGAGACAGACTCCAAGCTTCCATTCCTTCTTAGAAAAAGCAACCTCATTTGGCCTTGTTGAATGTTTTATGGCTTTATCAATTGCAATTTCTATGTATTTATCGGAATATTCCCATTATAAAGACATCATTTCCAACAAAAACATGCAGTTTATTTCCTGACATGGTGTGAAACTGTTGCTTTGCAGCACAAAGCATGTTTTTGAACATCTGAAGAAAACAATGGCTAAAGTATACAACTAAACTATTCCCATGGGCACAGTCAGGGGCTGAGATAATTTTTATCAGCTTTATGCTTATACTTGCACAATTACAGCCACTTACCACATGGTTTAACATGTCTGTGTCATTGGCTTAATCCACACTGTCATTTGCCATTTGTTTCTTCCTTTGGAATCCTGATGAGCTATTTTACTATTCTTGTATCTTAAATTCTTTACCTGAGCTTAAAAAGGTTAAAAACATTTCAGATGTGTGTGGGAAAACCACATGATATGCTGATTAGCAAAATCTGACATTAGTAGAGAACTTAACTTACATAGATTTACACTGAGTGTAGCTTACAGAGCTGTTCTGAAGATACCAATTTATGGAACTATAAACTTCCATCTTAGGAAGCACTACAAAGAAAGGGGTTTTTTTCCCCACTGAACTTCAAAAAGTTTATATATGGCATGATGCCACTTATAGATGGCACTACGTAAGAGCACACCATTTTGAGAGAACCATTTCTGTGGTTGTACAGAATATCAGAGATTTGATACAAAATTAAAAAACAGATTTACAATTAAAAAATTATATGAACTCCAGTCTTACAGTGGTCAGTACAGGATCCCTAAATGAGATGGGAAAAAAGCAATATTTACCCAGTACCACATGATGTAGAAAGATATGTATGTGTATACATAGAAATTAACAAGAGAATAAACACCAGTGGGAGGGATGAGCACTCAAATTCTTCCATTTAAACCCTCAAAAGGAACTTCTACCCAAATGCTGGTGAAAAATAAAACCTTTATCACCAATCAATAGACTTGCTTCCTCACTGATTTCACTGCAATCTGCACTGAAACACTGTGAAATCCTTCTCATGCGCTGTCACTCTGCCTCCACTATAAAGGAAAAATCCCTACATATATGACACGATGAAATGGCTGAAGGTCAGGTGTCCTAAGGAACATATGGAAATACCAATACAAAATTAATTGGATTTATGAATATGCTTTTTCAAAAACTTCCAGTTCCTTAAAGCCTCTGGTTTTCCATACACAAAGTTATGAGACAGCCTTCCTCAGTTCCAGGGTTAATTGGGTTATTTGGATGTGCACACAGCAAACTCCAATACCCTCAGAAACAAGAGAATGACGGTATCTAATTCCTTTCATTCTGATCTGTATTCAGAAATACAGGGAAGGAAACAACACACAATAATTTATTTTTATGAATGTCAGGAATGACAGTGCACTTTAATTTTGTATCCGTCTCAAATTATATCTGAGCCAAATATTTCATTTTAAGAGTCCTGTTAAATCTTTTCAAAGGCCTTGTTTTATGTGTTCATGAAATAACTCACTATTTTTCAGCTTTCAGGAATGGTAATTGCAGTAAATCTTGTAAATTAGCATGAGTAGTACCAGCAAGACGCTCTGTTAAAATTCACCTGGATTGTTGCTGGAATATTTATTAGGTACTAAAATATTTAAAGGAAACCTACAACTACTACAATTCAAATTACATTTCACCTAAGAAAGCCTTTCTCATAGCAGTCATTGTTTTGTCACTGTGTAAGAAAGCATCTAATCCAACTACTAATCTTGCATGGAAAGATTTCTTTTCATTAGACTGCTGAATGAAACCATTATATTAACTGGATATTCCCCATTGTGCTTTATCAGTTTGCACAAGTAAATTGCACTGCTCATTGTGGTAACTGACATTTTCAACATTTGCACATACAATAGAAATGTTAGCACCATTTATAAGCTAGTTAGCTCCTGATGGATTGGTGACCTTCAGAGGTCCTTCAGTATGGATTTTCTCTGGCTGCTGCTGGAGAGATCACCTCGATTTTCTCATTATGACCACCTGCTTTCCAGCACCCCTTCTGTGTCAGCGTCTCCTAACTGGTTCCAGTCCAACTGAGTTAGCGGACACCTGTTATTTAAATTTTTAACATTCACCTCCCCTCTTTGCCTCTCTTAGAGCTCATTTGTATTCTCTGCTCCAGCTGATGAGTGACAGGAGTCAAGGGTTTCTGCTTGTGCTGCACAGACCATGTACCAATTCCTTCATACATTAAAAGACATTACCATGTAAAGGCCAACCTCACAAACTGGATTTTTGATCCTTTATGAGAAAGTGAGTTGAGAAAAGAGCTGTGCATACAGACATGACCCTCTTCTGGTCCTACAAATAAACATACAGCCTAGGAAAGGGAAGACACTAACAGAATTTGGCTTCGTGCAAAGAAAATCCTTAACATAACACATATTAATCTGTTCCTATTTGCAGCTGGTTTAGGAGAAAAATCTCCAGAAAACAGGGCTGACCAAAGATAACTCAAGTAACCAGAATGGGTAGCAATTCAAACTCGTCTCCCAGACAAAGATGACATGAACTCCTCGCATCTTTTCCGTTGTAAGAAGATAACATACAAGCACTTTGCAGAGACAAATCAACACATTGCCCATCTTTTGCGGGAGAAAGGAAGAAAACGCACGCATTTTTAAGAGACAACATACCATGATATGTTTGTCTTTAAACTATTTGCACCATCCTTACAGTTTTGGTGTCTGATGAAAAAAAATCCAAGCAACAAAACCAAACAAAACACACACAGCAAAAACAAAAAACACCAACCAAACAAAAACAAAACTGACAGTCTTGAGGTTGCAATACATTTATTGCTACTTCATAGGAAAGAACAGCTGTCAGAATGCTCTGCCATAATCCAAGATCCACAGGGTGATCCACAGGATCTACATGTCTCTACATCCCTGCAGGCACTGAACGTCCTGGTGGAAGTCTTTTCTCTTCTGGTTGACATGACTGTGAAGACAAGACATTTTTACAGGCCTTAAAAATAAGTCATCCTGAATTAAAACAGCACAAAGCCAAAGTAAATGAGTTCCTCTCATGAAAAATTCATTTTTCATTTCTTCCCTATAAGGGTACAAAGAGGGCACAAAGTCCTCATCCTGAGATTTTCTGCTATCTAAAACATTGATGCACAATGTCATTTCAAACAACAAAAACCATCCACCTGCAGGAAAGTATCAGTGAGATACTTCAGACATTTTCCCAGGAAATTTCTCCAGCTCCAATTTCAGCAAAGGAATATCTTCTTTAAAATAGATTCTGACAGGAAATATCCAAGTTTCTTTCCTAGCTAGTTATGTTTTTTATAACCATAATCAAACATAGAGCATATATACAGTCTCTATACATATTTCTATACAAACACAACAGCAAACTTCATTTAATTTTTCATTCCCTCACAAAATATGAGATGTTCCTTCTGTTTTCTCACACTTCCAGATCTATCTTCCGAGTTTATTTGTAACATTTCCATGCTCCCCCCCTCTCCAGACAGATGTGGACAACCACCCTGCCAGCATAAAACTGAGGCTGATGCCACATGAGACAGGCTCCACTCCAGGATCGGGGAAGCCGGAAAGCAAACCATGATTGGATGAGGGAAGAATCATTCCACAGAAGGGACGTGGATTCCTGAGCCATACAAAAAACCTAAGAACTTGGTCAGTTCCAGGGCTCAGACTACAGCAGAGTCACAGATACGATCATGGAACTGCCGAGGAGAATCTGTAGAGTCTTGGACTGACTGGTAGTTAAATTTCAGAGCAATCCTGGTCCTACTGAAACCAATGCAAAATTGCTATTTTGAAAGTTCGTCGTATTTACGAGTTTTCCACCAGTTCTGTGAGCTCTCTCTATACAGCAAAGCATAAAGACTCTACACTTACCAGTACACATCACATTTTCCTGTGGCACAAGGTTCTGAGACAGTAAGATTACAAAAACAAAATATTCCCTATTGAGAAAAAAAATCTGGTTATTTGTAACTTGTTTCTTCATTCATTTTGTGTGCCCCTGCAGTGATGATCCAAGTAATACCTGGCAGAACTTGTAGTATCCCACAGCCTCATGTCAATACCATCTCACATGGCCTTCCTCATGAAGTATCTGCACCTTTGGAAGTCCTAATGGTAAGGGGGATACACTAAATAATCAGGACACAGCTCTACTATCAATCACAGCCATCAAGAAACACGGTAATGCCCCACACCAAATAGGTGCCTGTTTACATGCACACGGACAAAGATTGACTTTTCCTCCTCCTCTAGAATGAGATTTAATGTCTAGAAACAAGAACAAATCATTAGCTTCTGATATACTGTCACTTAAGTTTCCTCAGTTAAGCTTATACAGTGTCCACAGGCAAATAGAAATAGCCATAAACCATGACATACTGCTTAGAAAAACTGCCATGGAATTTTTAAGTTTATTTATTTACAATTTCTCTGTAAAAGAGAATCATTAGAATATATTGCTGGAGGCACTTTTTACGCAAGGGAAGGACTAATATATATTAGGAATGACACAGAAAGGCACTAAACATCAACAGAAACCTCTTTGCACCTGTGTGTTCTGCAGCAGTCCTGGGGACAAATCCTAATAATCTCTCCAACACTCATTCTGAGACCTGACAAGACCCACTCCAAAGGTCGTACAGCTACAGGTACAAGACCAAGAAAAGCAATAAGCTTATTTCCCTTGTAGATCAAAGGGAATAAGTTAATATAGACGGAAGCTGTTGCTGATCCCTTGAAATCTAATGCACAGATTACATACAGACCTGGACTTTGTCTCAACAACTCATCTTTCTTTGCTTGCCATGAATTCCAGTATAAAACAAAAAATGCCCCCCAGTTTTGCTTTATGCAGAATGAACATGACTCTCAAGGAAAGCCTCCTAAGGCTGAAGCCACCAGGTGATCCCTGAGCCAGGGACTTAAAACATGCTTTAAAGTACAAGGCTATGTAATCTTCTTCGGTGATTAGCAGACTTGAACCCAGGCCTAGTTCTGAGAGAACAGTTGCATAATTTTGGCTACAACTTCTGGGGAAAAAATGCTAAATTGTGAGAAAATGCTTTCAGAAAGTCCATAAACTAAATGTGGAAGGTAGAATTGCAGAGAACGTTAGGGAGATTTTTAAGAACAGTTAGCAGAGCAGGATTTCAGGAGAACAAGGACTTGCACAAAAAGACTTTGTGAAAAAAAAAATACAAACAACAAAGTCTAGTAAGTACACTTTATCGTCATCACCTCTATGATGTTGGCATGTATAATGTAGTGTCATCATGAACACTAAGCCTCTGCACAACATTCAGGACAACAACTTACTGTTTAAATGTTTTACTGAAAGAGGAGCATGACAGATGTGAAAACATATTTATCCTTTCAACAAATATAATAGTTTCAGTAGGAGGCAAAACAATAAACATCACACCAGGCACAGTAAATACAAACTGAAAGTGTTTATTATGTTGTCACTTTTAATTCCAGGAGATTTAACAGATATTTCCTTCACAGGCCCTCTGGAGACTATGATGACAGAACAATGTGTTACTGTCCCCCTTTTAATTAGACACAAAATCAGGTGCATTCAGATAAAAACATGGGCTTGCTTGTAAAGCTAATCCCAGTTTGGGAAGCACTTCATCCCATACTGGAGCACCATCCAGTACCACGCAACTGTAGAGCAAAGAGCCTTGAGAATCCAAGCTGGAATGGTAGCAGCACAGAACACAAGCTGATGCTGTTGATCTCATGGGTGTCATCCCCTCCCCAATGACTTCTCTCACTCGTCCCTTTCTCATTTATCTTTTCCCAAATATCCTTCCTTCATGTATTTGCTTCCAGCCCTGGCCCTCTGCTTCCTTCCTGCTTTCTCCCCAGAATCACTGTCCACACATCAAGGGATGGAATTACAGTTTGAGGCAATCCTGAAAAACAACAGATTAAATGGCCCCAAGAAAGCCTAGAACAAAACTTTAGACTTGGGGAAAAAGAATAATCACCAGAACACCTTTTGACTCTTGCCCTAGGAGTTGCAACTGATTTCCACAGGAAAGAAATCCCAGAAACACAGAGGCAAGAACTGGGATGAAGATGAAGTTGTGGCGCACACCCTCAGCCTCAAGAGGCAAGTTTCTGTATTCTCATCCTACATGTGCAATCATCACACTTCAGAGATAATCGAAGAGAAAGTGCTCTTGGTGATAAACAAGTTTTGCATGAGAAGTTGAGCTGATGTCTGACATTATGCACGTATGAAAAAGCTGCGGGAGAACTGAGCTCCTCAGAGAAACTTTATGTCTCTGCCCCATGTTCCCACAAGCAGATAAACCTGGCCCTGAACTCTCACTCACACAGCTGCACTTTCAAGCACATTTCCACCCATGTATCGTATTTATCTGATAAATTGTTAAAAAAGTTTTACAAGCAGTATTCAGGCAAGACTCAGCAACAGGTCCTCAGCCAAGGGCTCGTGCTTCCAAAGAAAAGCATCCACAGCAGAAATTCATGCCCCAGCTTTCCAGTCCTTGCTCCCACTCCAAGGAGTCACAGGAAAACATGTGGTACCAGAACAGTAGGAAAGGAGTGATTAAAATGGACCATCAACCTGCTCAGTTTTGTGTAATTTTAAACAATAATTAAACATTCAGAGTCTTAAAATCTGATCCAGACAAGCAGTAAATAACATTTGATTCAACCTGAGTACCTTTAGGCAAATGACATTTTTCAGTTTCACACTTCCAGTACTACAGTCTGGTTATTTTCAAAGACAAGAAGCTTGCTCTACAGTAACATGACACCCTTGAGCTGGATTAAATATGCTGTATTCTTGCAAAGTTAGCTCTTTTTACACTTGAATAGTCAAAGCAAAAATTGGCAGTATCATACAGCTCTAGTCAGAAGTCAAGTTTCCAACTGTGAAATGAAACTCTGTGAAGCAATTGAGTATGTGCAGTAGAAGAAAAAAATCCGCAGCTTTCCACATGTCTAGTTGGTAAAGATTTCCTTATATAAAATGTATTGAATTGCCATTTACAAAATGAACTATTTTAAAGGAGAGATCTGGGCTCCACTGACAAGTTGCTGAAGGTATCAAATTCTTCAGAGAAGTTTTGCACAATCTCTTCAAGACGCAGAATAAGACAAAGATGAGACACGAAAAAAAAGATAACCTTTTGAGCAAAAGAAATTTTTCAAGGTATTTGATAAATACATCAAACATTTGACAAAGTTTGGAGCCATGGAGGATTAAACATGACAGTAAGTCCACCTAAGATGAATTCCAGAGCCTGTTTCTTCAGACTTTTAAGAGGATTTTTTTTAATCTCAGGAACAAATATTAAGCTGATAAAAAAGATTTTAGAAAGTGTTCAAGTAAAAGCTCTGAATAAGGATTATGGAGTTCCTGTGTTAGGTGACTTGAGAGGAGCCAAATGGGAATGCATGGAGAGCCAAGTTCATGAATTCCAAGGCAAGGAGGGCAAATTTACATCTCCCTAACACAAGGTGGCTATTTCAGGACCTTATCCTGTAGCCTCTCACTACCAAAACCTTGCCACACAAACCTGATACAGCATGAAACTCTCCCATGGTGCCTCAGACTGCACAGACCAAGCACTCTGGGTTAGTCAAAAGACATTCTGTTTTAGGAAGAGGGGGAGAACACACACACAACATTCCAGGTAGGAACCTGCATGCTGTCAATATCTAGCTTATGCTCCACAAAAATGTTTGGATAAGTCACAGAAACAGAACCACTGCCAGAAGAAGTGGCAAATGACTAGCTTGAGATTTCCATTAGGAAAAATATCATTTGTTCAGCTTTTGGGCTCCATTGCAGTTGGCAGCTTGGCACAAACTTTGTTGTGCATACTTGGGAACCTGTGGTTAGGCAACAGCTGAAAACATTTTGAAAATGCCATCTACTAAATAAATTCAGTGCAGCATCTTCTCCTTATCTCAGTTGGAAAGCTGTATCACTGAAGTATTTCCTCCTACTCATCTCACCCACTTGACTGATAAGGGTCCAGACTCTTGACCACGATGACCTTGGTGGTGCTTGTAACGAGGATGATGTGAGTTCTCGTCACTGACACTTCATTTTAAGTTGATATTGAAAGTTAACAAGTCAGTACAGCCTGAATTACATGGAAAACTCATAAGCAAGTCCAAGACTAATTCATAGAATCATAGAATGAATTGGGTTGGAAGACAGCTCTGAGACCATCAAGTCCAACCCTTGATCCAACCCCACTTTGATTAACAGATCATGGCACTCAGTGCCACATCCAGTCTCACCTTAAAAACCTCCAGGGATGGGGAATCCACCACCTCTCTGGGCAGCCCATTCCAATGCCTGAGCACTCTCT
>JAOXXN010000463.1:22275-45467 GCA_026770055.1 Myrmophylax atrothorax | reverse complement strand
AGGGGAAGGACAATGCCATGGGGCTGGGCAGGGGAAGGACAATGCCATGGGGCTGGGCAGGGGAAGGACAATGCCATAGGACTGGGCAGGAGAAGGGCAATGCCATGGGGCTGGGCAGAAGGAGCTCCAAGACTTGGTGGGAACCCTCCCAGCTGCTCCCATGGCGAGCTCTGAGCAAACAACCTGCACATGGCCCAGTTAGTTTGGAAATGGAGCTTGTTTGGTACCAATCCCCAGCCACAAGTGGCTCCTGCAGATGAGGCTGTGACATTTCTGAGGCAAGGCTGCAGATGCTGTTGGCATGAAATGAGGTGCAGCATGAAATGTTCCCCAAATACCTCCAGTGCCTCCAAGGCACAGCTGCTCTTTCAGTCCCCAGCCCTTCCATGAGCTGGGATTTCCATCACTGGGGATTAAGCATCATTTAGGTGGAGTTAAAACTCTGTTAGGATGGAGAAGAGTAGGGAGAGAGAAGAAGCAAGAGCTCAGGGACTTGCCCTGGCCCCTCCTGTGTTTTTGCTGCCCCAGTGGGATCACTTTGCTGCAGCTGAGCAGCTCTGGCTGGTCAGGGCTGGCTGGGCTGAGCCTCCTGCCCGTGGGGAAGATTCAGCATCTCCTCTGAAAGCATCCAGGGATGACAAACTAATGAATGGTGCTATTTGGAGAGCGTGGGTGGGCACCAGGGCTCCATTTATCAACACTGGAGAGGGCCCAGAGTTGTTTATATCCCAAGAATTATATTAATCCGACATGAAGGGCTCTAGTTAAGCTCCCCCAGCCTGGCTGTGCTGTGGGCAGGTACTGGATCCTGGTCCCTGGGAGGCATTTCTGCCTTGCTGTCCTGGCCTAGAGGAGAACAGGGTTTGCCTTGTGCTGGGTTTTCTGTCCTGATTGCTTTGACCTGGGGGTTTGCAGGTAAACAAGTTCTTCCTTACTAGACCTGCTTATTTAAACTTTAACTCTTGCAATTTGTGTGTGTCCCAGGGATCCTTCCTGAGCTGCTGAGAGCTCATTTCTTGGGAGATTTGTGACCCTACAACTTCTGGGTTGGATGTTTTGTGGCTTTTTTTTTTTCTCTGACCTTAGAGGCAACTTGTCCCCACCTCCTGGCACTTGTTCTGACCCTTTCCTGAGGAGATGGAGGGTTTGTTTGTTGGAGCTTCCCACCCCATGGGCTCACAGGGAAGGCACAGCCTGGGATGAGCTCTGACAAAATCCCAATTTTCTGTGCCTTGCTGTTTCTGTGCAGCTCTAATAAGGGCCACTGTAAGATTCCTGCTGGAGGATTTAGGGAGGAAGGTTTTGTTTCCCTCAGAGGGCACTGATTTGCCCAATGAGAATCCTTCAGAGGGCAAGGCTGGGGGCAGAGCCAAGGACATCCAGCTGGGACAGTGCAAACCAAGGTGTCATCCTGCATAAATCACTCTCATATTCTTACTCTAAATATACACAGCACTTAAATATTGCAAATCCCTGGCAATCCTTTGATTTTATAAACTCTGTGGATTTTTTCCTTTCTCCCAATGAAATCCTCCCACTGCAGGATCCAGGTTCATTTGTATGAATTATACAGTGATTTAGTTAATAACCTTCCCTGAGCGGTATAAATTCCACAATGTCCATGCAATTTATTATTTAAATGCTGCATAAATCATGCAGGACAGAGAAAGGGGAGAGTGTGTGTGGAAGGGGGAGCTGGCAGGGATGTCTGACCAGGAGGAAAACAAGGCATGGAGTCAGAGTGTGTGCCAAAGTGCTCTGGGCTTTGGGCTGGTCCCACTCAAATTGCTGTCAGGGAGATGCCCATCAGATGCTCCTCAGATGTAACTCAGCTTCTCCTTCTTAAGAGGGTTTCACTCTGTATTGTAGTTGTGTGTCTTTCTTGCAGAAGCTTTTCATTTTCAAGCCCCTCAGTGTGCTGGTTCATCCCATTTCTCCTGCCCAGCTGCCCCAGCTGCTGTCCCAGAGCTCTCTGTACCCTGTACATGGTTTCCTATCCCTCTGTTCCATCCTGGACCAGCTGAATTGCCCAGGACTTGCCTAACTGGGAACAACTCCTGGTACTCACAGGAAGTCTCACCCTAATGCTGCGTGGCCAGGACAGATGGGAAATTCCCTTGGATTATAGCCAAGGATTCCAAAGCCTTTTCCCTGGCAGATCCAGGGATTCCTCCCTCCATGCTTTCTGCACACCCAGGCAGGCTGGGAGCAGAGGCAGCTCTGCCAGGTGTTCTGGCTCTGGGATGTCACTTCGGATTCAGTGCCAAGCCGAGGATGCTCAGGAGCCACCAGAGCAAAGTGAGGCTTTCCCCGAGTGCAGAAGGCCATGGTGGAAGAATAAACCTGATGGAACTGCAGAGAGCTGCTCTGAGGGAAGTGTGGGAGGAGGAGGAGGAGTGTGAGGAGAGTTGGTGCACAGAGGAAGATGCTGCTGGAACAGAAATATTTTTTTGATTGGCTCAAAACTCTTTGCAAATGCGGGAAAGGGCTGAGTCAGCCCATTTCTGCACTTAACCCACATTCCCACAAAACAGCCTGGCTCACCTCCTGTTCCTCAGAACAGCTTAAAGAGGAATTGTTTGGGATACTTTTTTCCAGCTAAATACATTACAAAGGCATTGATTGTGTCTAGGAGAACCTTAATAGTCAGTCAGTGAATTTCTGTTTTTCATATTGATACCCATTTTCTTTTTTACATGATGTTTTCCCTTTCCTTGCATGAGTCCTAAGGGATGTGCAGCACTAACTTGCCATTTTTCAAAAGCAGGTGGCACTTGATGCAGGATTCAGACAAATTGGTGCCTCTGGAATGACACAGAAGAAATAAGATCTGTCCCAAAAATCCAGGGGAGCTGATGCTGGGACATCAAAGCTGGTTGGGAATCACTTCCCTCTCCCTGTCCAGCCATGCCCAGCTATTCCTGGGATTTATCCCACTCCCTTCAGCCCAGATCCATGTGGATGATGCTCCAAAGCAGAACAGCTGGGTTTGGGCAGAGCACAAGGTTTGGGAACCAGCCTGGAATTCTGGCTCATTGAGCTCGATGGGACTTTGGCCACTGAGTTAATTGGAGCCAGAATTTCCTGCCAGGGGAAGGGAACTCATCCCAGGGCTTTGCTAAAGCCTTGGTTTGCTGCTGCAGGAGATGCTGGGGGGACCTCCAGGGCTGTGCCATGTTCCCTGCCCTCAGAGGAGGGTTGGCAGCCCTGGCAAGGTCCCCTCAGCCCTGGATTTCCAGCTGGTGCTCTCCTTGTGGGGAGCTTTGTGCCAGGTCTGGGCAGGGAGAGCAGCACGTGTGGTGTGCTCTTGACACCCCTTGCAGGGAAATCATAATGTATCAGCCACAAATCTGCCTGCTCTGTGTTTGCCCAAGTTAATAAATTATGCTGGGGAATAAATAGATCCTAAATTACACCCTGGCCTGGCCAGAACTTTTATCTTGCCTGTCAGGGCTGTGTAGTATTAATTATAGCCTGCTCAGATGCCCTCAGGGAGAGCTGGCACAGGGCTGCAGCACTCATCTGTGACTCTCCCAACCCTTATTTGATTTTTTTTTTCATTTAATCAATGCCCAATAAATCTGTAGTCTCCAGATTTTGGACATCTGTGTTTAATGTATCCGGGGAGAGACCCAATTCAATTCCAGTTTATACCATCTCATGGTGGGACAGGACCTTTGGATTTCTGCTTTTGTGGCATCAGAGTAGTGGGAAAATATCCCCTTTGGTGAAGCCCAGGGAGGCCCCAAGAATAGAATTTGGGGAATAAAGCAGGACAAATCTTCCCCAAGTGCTGTCGAGGTGGTTTGCTGCTCCAAGGAAGAGCTGCTGCCCAGCTGAGCCCTCCCTGGCACATGCCCATCCCTCTGGCTCACTGGGGTGGGCATTCATTCCCAGGGCACTGGAGATGAGCCATTCCAGCCCTGGGGCTGGGCTGGGCTGGGTGTGATCTCATGTGCTGAGCCCTCTCCTTGCACAGATCCATGGGGTGCTTAAGCAGGAGCTGCTCCAAGCCAATCCCTTTGAGGTGACCCACTAACAGTGAGCCTGACACACACTCCACTGTCACAGCTCCTGAGAAGAAAGGATGCTGTTCAGCCCAGCCCACGAACAGTCAGTGCTCCCAGTTCCTGCACAGGCCCAGCCCCTGGTTCTGGCAGAGAACAGGGAATATTTAGGGCTGAATGCAGAAGCAGAGTCCATGCAGTGCTGCTGTCAGACTTGGTGTCTTCAGAACTTTCCTGTGCTGGAGGGCACCTCTAGAGCCTCTCCTTTAATAGTTACTGATGACTGATAGAGTGGTAGATGGATTTCCTGCTCCTTGGGAATGTTTTATCAGTCCTGACCACGGTGATCTTTGCTTATGGGTATGAAGCAGGGCAGTTTATCTGCAGCTAACTCACTCCTCAACCTCTTCATCTTCACCAAGGCCTTTCTGGATGAGATGGATTAACAAGCTGTAGTTCTCATTTCAGATGGGCAGGAGATAAATTGTTATGCTGAGGACTGAGATTTGCTGTTTGTAGGTGGTTGGTAATACAGTTTATTCTTCCTGTGGCCCATTCCCCCCACTGAACATTACCTGCATGGTAAAGAACAGATTTCATTATTTTATGGGTTAAAGAACCTGATTGTTTGCTTTGTGCTGATTTCAATAACCCTCGTTTAATAAAATGCTAATTGCTCTTAATGCCTTTAATTAATTACAGCCATTTCCGCTGCCCCCAAATGTCCTCATTGCCAAAGGATCACCGTGGCAACCTGGTGCCATCCCCACTCGTGGCTTTGCCCCCAGCTCTGGGCACAGGCTGTGCCCTGGTCCCTTGGGGATGGTTTTATGGGTGAGGAGCCCAGAGAGGCTCCGAGTTTGGGGTTCAGTGTGGGCTGGAACAGCCCCAAAGTCCACCCTGCCCAGCTGAGCGAGGGGCCTCCCTCGGGGCCTGTTTCCCTTTCTGCAGAGCAGAAGAATCCAGCTCTCTGTAAACCTCAACTGCTTTGGGATCCACTGAGAAAATGGTTTCCATCCCTCACTCTGTTTCTGTGGATGGGTTTGGTTCCATGTGAGCTCAGGCTCTGCTGCTGAAGGAAACACAGACATGCCAGGCTCTAAGGATTTGCCTTTCCCAGCTGTGGGCATGGCCTCTGGAGGGGATGGAGCTGCACCAAGTGCAGGTCCAGGTGTCCCACCTGACCCACGGGAGGGAGAGGAACAGCTACAAAGGAGCCAACAAACCCCCAGACTGGGCTGTGGCTGTGCCTTTGCAGGGCACATTCCTGCCTGCCCTGCCACCTGCTCTGGGTCTGCTGCAATCACAGCTGCACTTGGGCAGAGCTTTGATTCTTACCCTACAGAGTGGGTACTAATTGGTTGATTAATGCCTGCACTTACTGTCCTGGAGAGACCTGGCAGGTGGGGAGTGAGAGGTATGGAAAAAATGCTGGTCAGAGTGCAGGGGGGAGGGTGTGGGAGCTGGCTGGGCACAGGCACTCCATGGGGCTGGAGGGCATGGTGCCATCCTGGCACTTTGCTCAGGGTCAGACTGGATGGTCACAGGATGGGGCAGGTTGAGAGGGACCACTGGAGGTCACTTAATGCCCCCTCCCTGCTCCAGCAGGTCCCTCAGGATGGCTCTGGAATATCTGCAGGGAAGGACACTCCTCTCTGGGCAGCCTGTGCTCAGTCACCCTCTCAGCAGAGTTCTGCCTCATTTGCAGTTGGAACTTCCCTGGATGGTGCCTGGAGGTCTCTTCCAACCCAAATGGTGATTCCATGGCTTCTCCTTGTCCCCAGCCCTGCTCCAGAGCTCCAGCCTTCCCCTCGGTGCCAGCAGGTGGCAACCCTGACCAGGCACTGCTCTGTCTTCTCCCGTCACCCCCTTCCCTGTCCGCACAGATGTGCAGCTCCTGGGGGTGCCAGAGGTGCTCCTGAGGGTGCCAGAGGTGCTCCTGGGGGTGCCAGAGGAGCTCCTGGAAGTGCAGCTGTGAACCCACCCTCACCCCTGCCCAGGACACACAACCCAGACCCAACAGCTGGAGCTGCCAGGGTTTCCTCAGCAAAGGATTTGGAGGGTCCCAAGGAGAGAGAAGGAGACTGGAAAGAGGGGGCTCTGGGATGGGTTTTTTGTGAGGCTGTACCACCTTCCCCTCCTGCTCCCAGGGTGGCATGTACAGGGTCTGTGGGATGCACAGGGTCTGTGCCATGCATAATGCACAGCTCTGCTGCACTGACTCGATGTCAGCTGGCTTTGAAATATTCATTGGAAAGGAAAAAAATGCACTTATTGCTTGGGAAAGGTGGCAGTCGGATCTGAGTCCCTGGCACAGGCTGGGTGTGCAGAATTCAGGGGGTTTGTGCTGCCTGGAGGGCTCCACTCCCCACTCAGGACACCAAACACGTCGGGGCTCTTTGTCAGCAGGTAATTCCCTCCAAAGAACAGGCAAACAAACACAAAGCCACAGAATCCAAAAGCTCAGAAAGGAGCACATCTAAGGGATAAAAAGCACTTGATTGCAGCTCTGTGAAGCTGCTTTTCACAGGGCTTTTCAGAGCTGCCTCTCCTTTAAAACAGGAAAAACTGATGCCAGGACTGAGCTGTGCCTTGGGGAGCCTTTGCTGCCACCCCACAGACCCCAAGCTCACACCTTTTCCTCCCTGCCACTCTTTGGGATGGTCTCTGCCATTGGTGCTGTCAGTCCCCCTTCCTTCCAGCTCCCTCCAGCAGCAGGCTCTGAGCTTGATTATGCACAATTCTGGTGCAATTAAAACAGCAAAGTGCATCAGAATTTGCATTAAAAATATCCTGCCCATTAAAACACTTGCAATTTCCTCCATGAGCCGCAGCTTTGAGAAGCTTTTTTTATCCTCTCAGACCAGTCAAAAGGCAGCATTTTCTGTCTTGCAGCCCGAGGAATGATCAGCAGAAGGAAATTGTTGCTCTTAAGAGCCTTATTGCTTATTAATGGAGGTAATTAAATGGCTCTAAGCTGAGGCCAGCATGCAGCCTAAGAGAGCTTGCACATATTCCCTGGCCTGAAAGCTGCACTCAAATTAATAAAAGAATTGATGTAGACAATGGCTGATGTCTGGGAATTGCTCTTGAGACTGTAATGAAGACAGTTGTCTCCTTTAAGCTTCCTCTCACTATAATACAGCCAAAAATAGCCCAGGTCGACACTTGCAATGGAGCAGCTGTTGGGAAACAGCATCAGGTGCCAAGGAACACCCAAACCAGGCTGGAGAATCCAGTCCTGGTGGAGCCAAAGGCAAAGAGCTGGAGCAGAGCCCCTTGGCTGGAGGGGCTCCTTGCCCTCCTGCCTGTGTTTGGGGTGCTTGGGCTGGGCATGTCAAACAGGACCACACCAGGAAAGGGGTGTCCCCTCCTGGATGAATCCCTGATCCACAAAGGCCTGGAGAGCAGCAAAGCCTTTGAGGCTGAAATATGAGAGTCTGATTTGGTGAGATCTCAGTGTAAATAACCAGAATGGGAAGCATAAATGTCACATCACAGCAGCACCATTTCTGAGGGAAGTCTCTGGGATTTTCAACTTGCTCTGGAAAAAAATGGGCTGGTGTTTGCAGCCCAGGCTGTGTCCCTCCTGCAGAGCTGGTGGGGAGGGGGGCAGAGCCCAAACATCACCCCTCAGTCAGTAAAAACTGAACTGGCACAAACCCCTGATTTCTTAAGTAGTGCTTAATCCTGTGTGCTGAGGTGTCTTCTTGTTGAACTCTGACACAATGCCAGGGAAGAAAGGTTAAATTTGGGCTTTCACCTGCCAACCACAACTGTGACTCAGGGCTTTGTTCAACCTGGGTTGGGTTAATCCCACCAGGGTTGCAAAGGTCCTGAGACTGGAGGCAGAAGAAAAGCAGAACCAAATGAGCAATTTGGTTTTCTGAATAGCATGAACTCTGCTCTGCTGAGCATTTGGAGCACTCTGCCTAAAACGATGTAAGACACAAGCAGGAACTTGGAGGTGAAATTTGGGCAGGTGTCTACAGAGAACTTTCTGCTGGGAAATGGAACACAAGTTTGGGGTTCTGGGTGTGTGCACTGAGTGTGTTCCAGGCTTTAAAGTGTCCCAGCAATGAGAAACCCACGATCTGAGCTTGCACAGCTTCACCTGCTGGGGCTTTGTGCCCACCAGACACAGAAGAGTTAACAAAATCCACTGAGGCTGCTGGAGGATG
The DNA here is from genome assembly GCA_026770055.1 of Myrmophylax atrothorax. Classification (NCBI taxonomy): domain Eukaryota; kingdom Metazoa; phylum Chordata; class Aves; order Passeriformes; family Thamnophilidae; genus Myrmophylax; species Myrmophylax atrothorax. The sequence continues at coordinate 37,279 of JAOXXN010000463.1, read as the reverse complement.
AGTAAGTGCATGGGAAAGGCAGGAACTGGAGTGTTTAAGGAGTGTTTCCAGGAGGGTAAACCCCTGCAAGAGCTTTTGAAGGGAAGAGAAACTGCTGTTGATAGAAAGAGAGAATTAGCCAAGTGCTCCAGTAAACTCAAACACATCCATGCAGCAATAATTTGTCTTCCCCCAACAACCTGATTAATCAGTTGTGTTCTCCTGGTGGTGAAACCTGTCACTGGATATACTTTATTGCTCTTTATTCCCCAGTAATCAGCAATGGAAACCAACCTTCAGGAACCTGCACAATATCCTGATGATGTGATGAAGTGAGGAGCTCTAGGGAATCAGATTTTTTGGCAGTGTTGGACAACACAGTGAGTTTGTTACTAAAAGGTGTTACAAGCAGGCCCAGCTTTTCCTTGTCAGCAATTACATAACTGCCTCAAGAAGTCCTGATTTGCTCCAAAATAAGATTCACTATGAACTGGGAAGATTTTTTCAGCCACAAACAGAGTGGCCTCTGCTCTTTGCTGATCCTTCCTTGGAGCTGCAGTAAGTTTTGCTGCCTCAGGTTGAAGATGGACACAGGGAAGTTCCTCTTTAAAAGGCTGAGGCAGCAACATCTGAGCTTGAGAAAACCAATCTCATTGTAACCAAAGGCTCCCAGGATGGTTTGGAATCTTGTCCTGTATTGCAGGTGGTGAGTAAAGGGGACAAGGCCAAAGCTGTGTATTATACAGAACCTTCATTAGGAAAGACTTTTTAATAGTTATGTATGACTGGTTGCAATGAATATTTTAGTATCCACTCTTTGTGCAGCCACTGGGTGGGAGGGAGGGCAGGACAATAAACCTGTGGTGGGTTTATTGCTCTCTCCAATAACTTAGAGAAGGCAAGTGCTCAGTCCCACTGCTTGGATGGATGTGTGTTAATGCACTGAGGGCAGGAGCAGAGCCAGAGGAAACACCTTGTGGTAACAACCTCTGATGGAAGTTTCTGACTTCCAAGAGGGGGAGAATTGCAGGGAATGGAGTTTTTATTATTACTTGGCATGACAGGCCCAGGGCAGTGACCCTTCCCCTGTGCTCTGTGTTGGTGAGGCCACACCTTGAGTGTTGTGTTCAGTTCTGGGCCCCTCAGTTCAGGAAGGAGATTGAGGGGCTGGAGAAGGGTCTGGATGTGGCACTGAGTGTCCTCTTAAACACCTCCAAGGACAGAGAATCCACCATGTCTTGATCCAACCCCACTGTGATCACCAGCCCAGGGCACGGAGTGGGGTTGGATCAAGGGTTGGATTTGATGATCTCAGAGGTCTTTCCCAACCCTTGGTCCAACTCCAGTCCCTTTACCAGATCATGGCACTCAGTGCCACGGCCAAGCTCAGGTGCAAAACCTCCAGGGATGGGGAATCCACCCCCTCTCTGGGCAGCCCATTCCAAGGCCTGAGTACTCTCCCTATAAAGAATCCTTCCCTGATCTCCAAATTCCCCTGGCAGGTCTACTTTGTGAACAAAATACCTTTTGTACTTTTTAAAGATGCTTTTGAGTACAGGTGGTTAAACTTAAAGCAATTATGTATACATTAAGTGTTAGAGACTCTTCAGGATGTGCTGTAGAACTGCAACCCTCTCTTTCCACAGTGTTGTTACACTGATGGATGTTCATGTAGGGGCAGAGAGGTCTTGGGGGCTGCTGGGTAGAAGGGCCCAAATTATGACCCTGTAATTTGCTGACTAAATGCATCACTTTAGTCATAAACTCCCATTCGCTGAACTTGTGCAAGTGGTGTGCCATTACTAATTCATGTTTTCTTACAAAGAAATAATTTATGGTACAATTTTGTAGCCTCTAATCCAGTATGCTCAGTTAATTCAAGGTTTCTTGAGTGCAGATTAAATAATGTTACTGGTTTTGATCTGTGCAGCTCTACAGTTGTTAGTTTGTATTTTCATACAACACCTGCACACCAAAAGTTTCATAATGAGTAGCCCCGTTCTCCATTCATGGCAAACTGGTGCCAGAGCTGTAATTAGCCCCGTTAGGTCTGGGCTGTTCCCTACATGAGTTGCTCAGGCAGTTTTCAGTAATTTTCAAGCCCCATCAATTATCAAGTCCAGAAGTTCTCTCTCTGACTCAGGTAATTGGTTCCCTTTGGATTTCAGAACTTTCACTTCTGCAGCAGAAACACATTAAGAGATGAGTTTTGGTCTATCTGTTAATGCAAACTGGGGCAGTTGCATTCCACCTAAAGGCATTTTTTGCTGCCAGACTATAATGTCATCATTGCTCAACAAAGCTAAGTCTAAAATTCATGATTTTGGTTGGTTGGGTCGAAAATCCTGGTTGTCACTGGGAGAGGTGGGTCCTGTCATTAATATCAGATGTTTGGCAGTGTTTAATTTCACAGAGTCACAACTCCAGACTGTATTTTGTTATTCTGCTTTTATGAGACCACTGCTTATAGCCAGGCCTGATTTTTGGGAGCGTATCAGTCTGCAACACCCTCCTCTTCAGCCATATTTATTTACTTTTTAAGCATTTGGCTGCTCTGCCCCAAATTTATGTTGGTCTTTAACTTGTTCTGTGATTTATTGTGTAAGTCCCCCTACTCTTTTATTTGTTTGTTGGCTGCTAAACAAATGAGTCAGAGAAACTCTGGTAGGTTTGGGGTTTTTTTTCTCCCCTTAATTTCTTATTTAGGAAGGACTTCCCTAAACACATTCCTGCCATAGATACTGACAGGGAAATATCTACCCCTGAGTGATTCTAGAGACAGAAATGTCACTATGAATTACCAGAATGAACTGATGTTTAATGGTAATAAGTGGGATTGATCAGGTTCATTAAAACCCAGGAGCTGTAGAATTAAGTTGTGCAAAACATCAGTGTGTTCCATCACACTCAGCTGTATAATGGTCTGAGTACCCAATGAAATATTTATTTTTAAAATAGCCTTTTGGATTCCCGTTAGGGCACCTTGACTTGGTAGGAGATAAATCAATTGAAAAAACAAGAGGTAGAAAACTAAAACCCTTGCAGGCTTGACATTACAGGCAAAAAGCAAATATGTAAGTGGGCTTCTCTGTCATTAAAATTGTATGAAGGCAACAAGGCAGTGGTTAAAGGACCTCTGGGAAATAACACATCTGTGTGAATGATTGTAATTTTTGCTTGCTTAATGCCACTTTTAAGGAAAATCATTACTGGTCCCTGATTATTTTCCAGTTTTCTTGTTTTAATTTCCCCCCTCATGAATTCTGTTTTGGTACAAATCTAAAATCATTTCACTGTGCTTCCAGAGAGCTTCACACTTCACCATTTTCGTTGTGTTAGGTATAGTCTTCAAGCAGTTTCTCAGTGAAATCTGGGTGGACGTGAATTAGATATCCTTGTGTTTTAATTTTGGAATGGTTTTAGTTTGAGGATCTTCCTGTTGTACTCTGGGACAAGTCTGGAGGGACTTGTGTTCAGTTACAGGGAATGGGGTAAATGATTGATGAAAAACAGGTAATTTTTCAAATCAAACAATCCTGTAATTTCTGTTAAGCAATTATATCGCATTCAGGTCCCATTTTTCAGAAAGCAGTGCGAATTTGACTTTTTTTTCCCTAAAGAACAGAAATTTTAGGCCTTGTTCAGTTGTGCCTTGGAGCATCTGGTATTAACCTGCATCAGAGAGAAGGTGCTGGACTTGGTGACCCTCAGTTAAGTGTGGTCTGAGTGGTGAACCCTCTTACACAGTAAGAATACAAATTACTTACGAAAATTGCTTTAAAATCTTGTTACTGCTAATAAAATGGGGTAAAACTTCAAAATATCTTCCAATATAAGTTGCCAGCTATTTTTTTCATGTTTCTTGCAAGCCTGAGATTTTTATTTCTGTTTGAGGTGGATGCAGGAACATGAAACAAAGTTAGAGGTTTATAAACAAATTGGGCTGGAGGAAGAAAACATGCAAGTGGGGGTGGGGTTGTCATGACAACCAAATTAACAACCATTCTTGTTGAATGTGAGCTGTGAATGAGAGGTTGGACAGTGTTGCATGGGCTAACACATTCAAACTGTTTTTATTATTTAAAGGCACTTCATTGCCTTGGTTGATGCCTCAAGGTAGTAACATCAATGGGTATTTCTTAAAAATTAAGTAGAATTGTTAGAGAGAAAGAAATTAAGAAATAAAAAATATGTGCTGCCTCCATGGAAAATGAATTAATTTCATTATCAAGAAATAGTTGTATGTAGGATCTGACCATCCAGTGCTATAAAAATACTCCTGCATGTTCTCACCTCAGTGGAGGACATTAAACAGCCATAAGAAGTTGTATGTAATAATTGTTTTAATGTGTGAAAATATGGATGCTGGGGCAAAAGAGATTGTGGATTGCTTGACTGGATGTTGGAATGGGCATCAGAGGAGCACAATAAGACATTTATTTATTGTCACAGGAATTGCAATTACATCAGCAATTATCACAAAGAGACTCAGGTTGAAAAATAGAAAGAATAGCGTAAATTTGGGATTACTGGTACTGGAAAAACAAACTTTGGGGTAGCACTGGCTGGTTTGTGGCAAATCCAGACGAAAAGACAGAGACAGTGAGACTTTCTGAACAGATGGGGACTGGTGCAATTATTCACTGTTCCAATTAAGTAAAACATAAAGATAGAATTTCCCCTCCTCTGATCAACTCCCCAGCCAGCTCCTGTTTGCTCTGACTGCAGTGAGAAGCTAAATGTTAGTTGCTCTCTGACATGATATGCTCAGTAAGTTCAACTTGCATTTAAATGAGTTTAAAATAAAAGTATTTGCTGGAATTAATGTGATCCACTGTTCCACTTTGGTATTCCATGAATAATATTAAGGTTTTTTCTGTGGTTGTGCCACCTTTTTCCATTAGCTATGTAGAGCGTGCAGCTCTTTGAAAAATGCCAGTGTATAAATAGTGTTGCTGAGAACCCAACTAAGCCAGGGACAGCAACAAAATTTACCTTGAAAATGTACTTTGCTGGGGGGAAAAAAAGAGTGTAAAAATCCTGTATGTAAGAATTATGACGGGTGGTGGAAGGACAGAGATGAGGGAAGTGTAGTCTGAGGGGTTTGTTTTATAAATCTTTTTTTTTTAATTCAAAATTCTTGAGGGTTCTTCAGACTAAGTGCATAGGGAAACAAAAAGCATCATTCTGGACTCCATGGAGTGTTGTAAAGACAAGGAGAAAGATCTTTTCCTCCAGGAAGGGAAAACCTGCAGCACAGGTATTTAATGGTAATAAGTGGAATAGAGAAGATTTGGGGCTTTGAATTAACCAGAGCTGTTGCCTGAATCAGTGGCAGAATGGGCTGTTGAGGGGGGAAAAAATAAAAATATGGGCCATTAATATAAATGAGCAATTCTTTTTGCATGTGTCCCTGAGCCATCCAGGTAATTGGAAGTGAAAGCTGGAGAGGATGTGCCTCCCTAAAGAGGAGGCATCTCTCTGATTCCTTGTCTGGTGGGGCTTTTCCTGACAGCCCAAAGCAGTGCTGCTCCTCCTTTCCTGTTTGTGTTTCCAGACATGATGCTGCCCTCTGAATCCAGAGAGTTGTTTGCTGCCAAACAGCAGGAGTTAAGCTGTTAACTCACTATTATCTGAACCTGCTGACAGGAGCTGTGAGTGCCTCTTTGTAGCTTAGGTGGGAGTATTTTGGTGCTGGCTTTACAAAGCTGGACATGGAGGGGCTGGGGCTTTTTTTGGAGGGGTCAGGGGTAAGGCTGGCAACACCTAAATAAGGGGGTTTTTATCGTATTTCGAAGTGGCAGAACAAAGGGAGAGGTATTCTGCAAAAATAAATAAATAAATAAATAAATAAATACTGTGTAATTTAACTTGTTGGGCCCTGCTGAAGCCCCTCTGCCCAGCACTTAACCCAAAGGCAGAGTGTGGGCACTGACAGCCTGTCTGCAAGACAATTAACTGGCTGCAGGTGAGACTTCAAAGGTACTGAAATGGTATTTAATTCTCGTTTTGACGCTGCTTTGAAGTCAGCAACACTGAAGCAGATCAATTGGAATTTACCTCTGAAATCAAGCTCTGTAAAACAATTTGCCAGCTACTCTAATCCTAAGTAGGTCAGCAGAAACTTTGCTAGCAGTGCCTCACGTGGGTCACTGTTTAAGAAGGTAATTCAAGTTGATTTTCCTGAGGTTTTCCTAAGGTTTGCAGCCCCAAGAATGGGAAGTGCAAAACCCAGAAAGCCATCAGTACAAAGCACAGGGATAGAATCATAGAATCAGTTGGGTTGGAAGAGACCTCCAAGATCATCAAGTCCAACCCTTGGTCCAACTCCCCTTTGATTACCAGATCATGGCACTCAGTGCCATGTCCAGTCTCACCTTAAACACCTCCAGCGTTGGAGAATCCAGCCCCTCTCTGGGCAGCCCATTCCAATGCCTGAGCACTCTCTCTGCAAAGAATTTCTCTCTAATATCCAACATAAACCTCCCCTGGCAGAGCTTAATACCCTGGCCTCTTGTCCTACTGTTGGTTGCCTGAGGGAAGAGACCAATCCCCACCTGGCTACAACATCCTTTCAAGCAGTTGTAGAGAGTGATGAGGTCTCCCCTATTCTTATGGGGTGTCAGGTCCCACTAACTGGTTCACTTTTCTTTCCATGACAGGAAGCCCATAAATTGATAATCAACCTAATTTCCTGTGAGAGAAGACCCAACTTCAATGGGTGTTTAAACACAGTGGAATGCAATTTTTATTTGTTAGATTGCACACTCAAGTCCCTTGTTTCCCAGTAAAATGCCCCAACCATCCCTCCTATGCCATGAACAGTCTTTGAGAGGTGGAACAGCTTGGTGAGTGGTACTGAGAGCACACCCTCCTCAAGCACAGCCTTGGGAAGCCACCACAGATCACCTGAAACGGCTTCTGGGCCTTTTATGTTCTCCACAAAGTCCCTCCTGGGTGGAAGACAGCCACATACTACTTCTTTTTCCAGCTAAATTTAGATACTTCTCCAGCATCCACTAAATCAGGTCATACAGGAGATGGAATAACCACAGGTCCTGCTTTTGAAAATTCCGTTATTGGCAGATAAGTACTTGGCAAAGTTTTTCTGAAATTATAAGAGCATAAAAAGACAATGTGTCATCAGGGACTGAAAAAAGTAATTTTTTAAACCACCCCCCTAGCAATTTTCAGGTTAGGTTGTTCAGTGAAACCTTTGTGTCCCTTAAGAAATCAATGACCTTTGAAAAATTAGTGACCAAACAGAAACAGAAGACCATTCAAGGTAAGTATATTGACAAAATAGAGGGGAAAAAAAGGTTCCAACTATCTCGCTGAAGATGAAATAGTGGAAGGTGCTGATGGGTGAAAGGTACTAAGTGAAGGGTAAAATGTCCCACGTCTGCAAGTATCACAGTTAAGAAAAACTGCCCACCAGAGGGAGTTTGTCCACCTGCCAGCTGGAAAAACAACAGAAAAACTGGGACCTGAATTCTGGCAATTCTCACTGCCTCCTCACTGATTTGAAGTGTGCAGCTGCAAACTACACCCAGCCACTGCCTGGGGGTCACAGAGCAGCCTCGTGGGTTTAGCACCAAAACCCACACCATGGAAGGGAGAACAGGTTTTTAGTAGGTGTGTGCCAACAAAATGAGTATTCTTTTCATTTCCCTAAAGAAACATCGATCAGGATTCTTGTCTACAGTTGAAATGCTGCAATACCTGTTACTGAATTTAGCCTTCTATAATTGCAGGAAGGTTTTAGAAATAAAGCATCAGCAATGGATCTCCTTATCCTGGCTCGTATCTTCTACAGCATTTATGATCTCAGTACTCAATTTTGAATACCCAATCTCGGATGATTCAGACAGAACAATTCCTCAGAAAAAGTCTGGCAGTCCACTTTGTGAACTCCAGACCAGTGCAGAGGTTGGGAGGTCATTCTCCGAAAGATTAGAACCCTTTGAACTAAAAGTAATCTATAAAATAGTCAGTCTGTATACTACAAAAAAGTACATTGTTGCTTACCCTTAATCCTGAATATTTTCCTTCTCAAAAATTTGTGTTATCTCACTAGGATTCTAGAAAGCCACAGTTTCTCCATTTCTAGCTGTAAATACCCTGAGAGACTTTAACGTTGGTCCTGGTCAGTGCTGATAATGAGCTATCTATTTGACTACCCCATTCAGCTGCTAATCCTTTAAAATTTTCCAGTCTTTTTGAAAAATGCAGAAGTAATTTAGAAGGCAATGCACCATCTGGCCTTGTAATGTCTCTCACTCTTGCAGTATATCAGAAATTCACTGCTGCCTCCCTCTCCATAATCTTGTGCAGGTTCTTCTGTCACACTCAGTTTCTTTTTGTCTTTTTATAAAGATTGTAAATTTAGAAAGTATTCAAAGTCCCAAAGAAGAGCCAAAGCTCTGTGGTACTGTAGTGGTTTAAAACAAATGTGGTTTTAACCTAGGAAGGACAACAGCACTAATGTGACATAAAGCAGATATTTAGAACAGAAACAGTTAAGTGATCTGTAAAGTTCAGGTTTTCCTTACTGGGTGTTTTCAGACCTTGTAGAAGATAATTCCATTCCTTAAAACACAGACAAGGTTTTTTTTAAAAAATAGTGGCATGCTAGCAAAAGGCTCTGTGGATTTTGTTTTGCCAGGGAGCTATAAAATAATAATTGGTTATGTTTAAAATCTAACCAATTAAGAAATTATTTTGAATATCAAATGGACTGCAAAACTTCTGTAGATTTGGTGAAAAACTCAAACTTTTGTGAAAAAATCGTGTTACCTTTCTGTCCCACTACTTAAGCTTTATCTGATTCATATTTTCCTAGTTATTGATTTTCTCCCTTTTTTTATGTATGTGTATGATAGTGTACAGGTACCAACAATTTACAGAATCATCTAATACTTGGAGTTCCTATCAGTTCCACTGGAAAATAGTGCTTGTTTCTTGGGAATGAATATGCAGAGAATGAAGAAATTAAACCCACTTCTTAAACATTGCCATTACATTCCCCTGTATTCTGTACCACTTAGCTGTAAAACTAATCCCTGAAATTCCAGTCTTTGCACAGAATTATTGTTTACATAGTGCTGCAATATCTGAATAAATATTGTCTAATTCTTCATTCATTTGCTGAGTTCAAGTGGTTTGTACAAATGTCCAAAGGACTGCAATCATTCCCATTCCTCATTTTCTCAACAGGCAGTGTTTTCACATTGCTGTGCTGCTGTAATAAGTATTACAAGTGGAACAAAATTGAAATGCATGCTCAAACATTTGCCAAAAAATTAGATGTTCTGGACTGTTGCCAAGGCAAAGGGAAAGAATTCCTAGTCAGGCATCCATCAGCTACTCCCCATCCGTTCAAAGAGCATCCAAGGGAGCGGAATACTCCATTTGGTGAGTCTTACAAAGCTCAGGAGTACCTAAATTAGATGCCTGTTCCTGTAGGTTTGCACAAATCCTTGATTTCTCTGTAATGTCTGGAAATAACTTGTTAAATGTCTCAGGCTTCCGTGAGATTTGGTGGTGCCTAAAACATCACCCATCAGAAAGGAATGACCTTTCCACGAAGAAAACAATCGTTGCTTATGTCTTTTTAAATGCTGATGAACCTGCGTGAGACCAACAGCCACAGCAAGATTTATTGCACAGCACCCTCCAGTATACAGGCACCATCAGGTAACTTTGCATTCTCTGATGAATATACAATTGAAGTCATAATTGTTTGTGCATTCCTGAAAATGTCAACAAAATCAAACATCTGTCATGCCAGATAAGGAAACATGGCTCGTTTAATACACTTAGTGCTCTACTCAGCCTTGAAAAGGTCATTTCGATTTTAACAAGCAGTTCATAATTTATTGGCCTCTAGTAAGTGACCATGTAGTGACAATAAAGCTGTGACTATGTTTGGTTACCCTTCAAACAACAGATTTGATTAAGATAACACATGATATTTAGCACAATCTGTTTAATGTTGCTCTTGGATATGCTCTCACCCATTCAATTATGACCAACTCCAAGATGAAATCAATTTATGAGTAACTCTCATAACCCCCAGTCCCATCCCACCAAAATAAGCAGAGCAAGCCAGAACAATCACCTTGAAAGCCATCAGTTTAAGTCAACAAACAACATACAAAGGCAGCATTTACTCCTCTGCTATCTTCAGTGGCAATAAACAAAAACCCCCGCACATGGTTCAGTTGTAGATTGGAACCTTCACAGCACTCAGGTATTGCTCATCTGCCAAGAGCACAGGGCTGGTTCTGCTTTGGCTTCCTGCATCAGGCTCCTTGATCCAGTCCTGAATCCTGTCAAATAACTCATGTCAAGTGCTGCCTGTTGTCCCTGCTGACCTGCATCACGAGGCTGTCAGGCACCCCAGGAATGTCTCGTTTTGCACAGAGCCATTTAGCTGAAAACTGATCTTTTGAAACCATTCTCAATATCCTTGGTTATTCTCCCGTTGGCCTGTACCCAAAATAATTACCAGTGTCAATGAGAGGGAGATGGAGGGGTGAATACACACTCTGTGGCAGAGGGTACTGTGCCTGCTTCTCCAGATGGTGCTGAAACCGGGTACACCCCCTTGGTGGCTCAGTCAATTTCTTGCTCGATTGCTGTTGTAACCTAACAAGAATGTAGAGCACTGGGGCTCATTTGGCCCTAAAAACCCTGACAAAGTGTTAATTCCTGGTACTGATGAGCTGCTTCTGTTCCTCCTTAAAATAAGAAATCTAGCCCTGAAAGGTACTATTATGTGGGAGATCAAAATAACCAATGTGTTTCCTGGACTGGTTGGCGGGTCAGAGTTAGCACAGATGCACAAAATGTTGATCACATCACTGGACAGCTGGTGGGAGCTGGCTCAAACCTTCCCTCTGTTCTTCTCCCAAGTATTTAACTCCTCAGCCAATCCTGTGACCTGACTCCAGAAATTTGTTTGTAATCCATGGGAGTAATTTGGGATGAGAAAACAATACTCTTAGAAGGTATGTGCTTTGAGGAAAGGTGAAATTTGTGGTGCCTTAGATGTCTAAATTATGGAAGACTTTATACAAAGTAGGAGAAAGGACATGGACTATTCTTCCTTTCCATTCATTTCTTGTACACAAGAGAGTCACAAGGCCAAGTGAGGATTATCCTACTGAGTATTTTTCATCCCAAAAGGATTACAAAATGCTTTATGGAGTGTCAGTTTGTTTCATGCCTTCCAGTAATTGGAAAGGGAGATTACAGCCCTCTGTGCAAAGGTTGATCAATGCTGCCCTGAGAGGGGACAAGTTGGCCTGTGCATCCAGCTCATTCCTAAAGGACTCCTGTGGGAAAATGAGTCTGAATATTGGCTGATTGGATAATCAGGCTGTATAGTGGATTGTTACTAGTCCCTGCCACTGCCTATTTCACCTGTTTTAGTGTTTGAGTTGGGCTGACCTTTTCTACTGTAAACACATGTTAGGTATGGACATGGAAGCAGAGCTCACTTCCAAGGCATAAAACAGCATCCCTGGGGCAATGGACCACAGTGTCTGGGATCACCTGTTCCCATGATTAGCTAATATATGTATGTCATGGATTAATCCCCACCAGACACTCACCCCCATGCAGCCACTTGCTCCACTCCACGTCCCCTGTGGGATCAGGGAGAGAATCTGAAGGTTAATAGTGAGAAAGCTCATGGGTTTAACATGCAAAGCAAAAGCACAGCCAGGAATCCATGCCCTGCTTCCCAGGGGCAGGCACTGCCCAGCAAGAACCAAAACATCCCTGTGTTACCAGCCCCGTCTCCAGCACAAAGCACAGCCCCACACCTGGTACTGTGAAGGAAGTCAACCCTACCCCAGCCAAATGCAATACATTCTCCTTATTCCATAGTGTGTGTGCCATGCCCAGGCCACACACTCGCCAATACATCCTCATCCTCATTCCCTTTGCACCCTTTGATTTCGTACAGAGCACCCCCTGAGAAGGAGCAAGGCCCAATTCCCAAACCCCCTCCCCAAGTTTTAGGCCTGTTTGCTCAATCTTTATCACTAAGCATGTTCTGTTCTCTTTACCAGGACTTGGTAATCACTGAGTTTGTTGTATCATAAACCAGAGGCGATAAATCAAGTAGTGGCAGACATAGGAATAGAGCAAAATGGTAAAGATCCAAGATTTTTTCTACTACATTTGGCTGGGTCACCTATGAAAAGAAGCAATCTGGGTCAAAGTGAGGAAGACCTACTGAGACCCTTGTTTTGGGGATGAAGAACAGAAGGATCCCTCCCCAAAACTGATGCCAGAAGAAAACACTGCCCCAACTCTGCCCAGACCGCGCCTGTAATCAATATGTAATGAGATGTTGTAATCATTTGCATAATGAATGAGAAATGTTGTAATCACCCATGTTCAAATGTATAAATTAGCCTGCTTCGACTCCTGTCAGGTGATCAAGTTTCTGTGGCGTTACCTGCCTCGCTTCCCTGCACAGAAATAAATACCTTTGCTGCTAATGGAATACAAAACTTTCCCTTAGCAGTTCTTTTCTATCATCCCCTTAGCCTTAGGTTATCCTGGTAAAATGTCCTTGAAATGTCCAGAATTGTCCACAAAATATCCATTGAGTTCATTTAGTCCATGACTTTGGGCTCCATGTGTGCTGGTGGTCACTCAGGACAGGAGGAGTTACTGTGTGGAGTTACTGGGTGCTGCACTTGCACTGATCCTTGTCAGGCTTGGCCTCTGTTGTTGGGGTGGTTCCTGCTGTAGGAATTCCTGGGACCTGCCAGTCAAATCATGGCCTTGTGAACTTAAAGGCATATCCCTAACAATCCTTTGGAATCATCTACAGGAAAGGCTGAGGGACCTGGGGTTGTTTAGCCTGGAGAAGAGGAGGCTCAGGGGTGACCTCATCACTCTCTACAGCTCCCTGAAACCATGTTGTTGCTGGGTGGGGGTTGGTCTCTTCCCTCAGGCAACCAGCCGTAGGACAAGAGGGCACGGGCTCAAGCTCTGCCAGGGGAGGTTTAGGTTGGATATCAGGAAGAAATTCTTTGCAGAGTGCTCAGGCATTGGAATGGGCTGCCCAGAGAGGGGGTGGATTCTCCATCCCTGGAGGTGTTTAAGGTGAGACTGGATGTGGCACTGAGTGCCATGATCTGGTGATCACAGTGGGGTTGGATGAAGGCTTGGACTTGATGATCTCAGAGGTCTCTTCCAACCCAACTGATTCTGTGAGTCTGTGAATTTGAGAGTGGATGTGGAGCCTTTTTTTAATTCAGTGAGATTCCTGACTGAGCTGCTGGGGGGGTTCAAAGCAGGTTCTGCCAGACCTGGAACGCTCTGCCTGGGGCACTCGGGAGCTGGGCTGGATGGGACTGACATGGGCTGAGGGGCACAGACCCTCAGTGACCAGTGGGTGCCACCTGGCACTCCCCTGGCTCTCCCCTGGCACTCCCCTGGCTCTCCCCTGGCTCTCCCCTGGCTCTCCCCTGGCACTCCCCTGGCACTCCCCTGGCACTGCCCTGGCACTGCCCTGGCTCTCCCCTGGCTCTCCCCTGGCACTGCCCTGGCACTCCCCTGGCTCTCCCCTGGCTCTCCCCTGGCACTCCCCTGGCTCTCCCCTGGCTCTCCCTTGGCACTCCCTTGGCACTCCCCTGGCACTGCCCTGGCTCTCCCCTGGCACTGCCCTGACTCTCCCCTGGTGTCACAACGCCTGATCTCCACAGCCACAGTTCTCAATTGAGCCTTTCAGGGGCTTTTCAGGGGCTTCAACCCCCATCGAGAAATAAATCACTTGAGTGCATCTCATTTGATGTGGCTTTCTGGTAGTTTATTTCTTGGTCCTCTTTGCCATGACTTACAGTAGTTGTGGAGAGAAGGGAAGAGGAGCAGAAGAAGGAAAAAGGGGCAAGGGGCACAACTATGTTTACATTAACAATGTTTAAACTAAACTTGCACAAGAATACCCAAGTTTCAGGAGGGACTGTATTCAGAGCTACTTTTTCACACAGTTAACACCATCTTAAAACCCACACACACCCTGCAAACCATCCAACATCACCCAGCTAGAGCTCATTATTAAGTAATACATATTTCCTAAAAATTGCCAGATCTAAATAGTCTTAATGCAGTTTATTTTAACTTCATAAAAGAGCTCTGTTGATGTTACTCCATGGGGCTTTGCAGGCTTCTTTTCTTGCTTCTGCACCAGCTCAAGGTCTTTAGACAAATTCCATTCTTATCTTGGCACCTGCAAATTTGTCTTTGATTTGCCAGCCTGAAAATGAGTGAATCCCAACAACCTGGCACTGCCCTGGCACTGCCCTGGGCCAGTGGGACACACATTTCAGAGCAGTGGGAATGAGGTGGGGGTGGACAGAGACAGTCCTGGGCCCCTGTGTGTCCTTGGGGCTGTTGCACCCTCTATCCTGGGCTTGTTCTTCCCCATAGGAGCCTCTCCAGTGGCCTGGGGTCAGTCACAGTTACATTGATTGAAGTGAAACTTGGCTCGGTTGAGCTCATGTAATACAGGTTGGAAAAGCAGATTAAATCCTGGTTGGGATTTGATTGGGTGTAGTGTATCACTGTTTTGTACTACCTCAGGGCACAGACAGGACATGTGTCTGACTGTAGTTCTGTACAAGGGGACAGCTTTGGGCATTTTGATCTCAGAATCAGAATTCACTGCTGCTTTTTTTATTTTTAACGTCAGTATTAAATGTTCAGCTGTTGGGAAAATTTTTTTTATGAATTACAACATAGCTCACATTCTTTCATGGGAGGTTTCCTTTCTAGTACGTTTCTCTCTCCGTAGCATTTCATTTCCATCAGGATTTTAAAAAGACAAACCCTTTGTTTGAAAATACAAAAACTTTTTTTCAATCGCTCTTCATTTTTTCATTCATCATCAGGATTTCATTGTAGAGCTTATAAACCAACTATAATCAGTATTAGGCTAAAAAAATTAAAATAATTATTGTGTTGATTTTGTTATGTGTAAGGTGGATTTATTTTTTTTTTC